>JAZKJV010005815.1:0-449779 GCA_037367405.1 Ottelia alismoides | reverse complement strand
TTTCACTCCTCGTACACATTACATCACATGGTATTGTTGTTATTTTAGTGTATGTTGATGATGCCATAGTTATAGGAAATGATGTACATGTGATTAGTGATTCGAAGGCATTCCTTAGAGAACAGTTTTCCGCCAAGGATCTTTTGGAGAATTGCAACTTTTTGGGCGTGAATTTGTCAGGAATCGAAGAGGACTAGTGACGAGTCAGAGAAAGTATGTTAATCTTCTTCTGGAGACTGAGATGGCGGACTGTAAACCTTCTGTTACTATGGATCCATGTATGAAACTCTATGATGATAAAATTGATGAGGTATACAAGAGGAGATATAACAAACTCGATAGGAAGCTTTTTTATGTGACCGTCCCCAGAGTAGACATATGGAGAAGTCACGTCAAACATATGGATGCGGTCTCCATGATCATAAGGTACCTAAAATCTTCACCGGGTACATGATTACTCAGAGAAGGAACATCTCTAGAGGTCACAACGTGTGCAGATGTTGATTATGCATGATGTCTTTTCCGTGAGAGAAGTCAGCCAGTTTATGGAGTAGTCACGTCAAACATATGGATGCGGTCTCCATGATCATAAGGTACCTAAAATCTTCACCGGGTACATGATTACTCAGAGAAGGAACATCTCTATAGGTCACAACGTGTGCAGATGTTGATTATGCATGATGTCTTAAAAATATGAAGTCAACATCATGGTTCATAGTCTTTATTGGAAGCTCGCTTGTCTCAAGAAAAAACATGAGACAAACTGTTGTTGCAAGGTCAAGTGCTCAATCTGAATATTGGACATGCGCAAGATAGCACTGAGGTGATGTGAGCCAAGTTTGTCCTAACTGACCTAGACATTGAAGCATCTCTTCCTATACAACTGGTATGCGACAATAGTGCGGCGTTATTTATTGGCAACAATCCACCATTCCATGAGAGAACCAGACACATCGAGGTGTGTTGGAAAAATAATAGAACTTGTTTATTCCATCAGCCCTAGGCTCTCTTATATAGGAGAGTAGCCTATGGGTAAATTACATAAAGAGTACGACAGGAACGAAAAATAACAAAAGAGTACATAAGTAAATAATATATGTTTACACTCCCCCTCAAGATGGAGCATAGATATCAATCATGCTCAGCTTGGACGCACACTTCTGAAACGGGCCTCGCAGTAATGCCTTGGTAAAAATATCTGCCGTTTGATTCTCTGAACTAACATGGGATGTAGCAATGAATCCCTTCTGAATCATGTCACGTATAAAGTGACAGTCAACTTCAATGTGCTTGGTTCGTTCATGGAATGCTGGATTGTTTGCAATGAACAAGGCCGCCTGATTGTCGCATTCTAAAGCCATAGGAAGTGGGACTTCTATATGTAAATCTGTAAGCGCAGCCTTTACCCACATCATTTCTGTGCTAACCTGGGCCATAGCCCTATATTCAGTTTTAGCACTAGACCTTGCTACCACAATTTGTTTCTTGCTCCTCCATGAGACTAGGGAATCTCCAACATATACAGCAAACCCAGAGGTAGACTTCCTGTCCTTGGGACACCCTGCATAATCTGCATCTGCACATGCTGAGATAGTAATCACCTTGCCTTTCTTGAACAACAGACCCGCACCTGGAGATGACTTGAGGTACCTGAGTATCATATGTATGGCATCCATATGAACCTGACGTGGTTGCCCCATGAACTGGCTCACTCGACTCACAACAAAGGATATATCGGGCCTAGTGATAGTGACATACATAAGTTTGCCCACCAGTTCTCTGAATCTCTGTATCTTCTCCTATCCACCTCCTTTGTATCATCATCATATAGCTTCATACTAGGGTCCATTGGTGTGGTAGCAGGTCGGCAACTGAGCATTCCTGTTTCACTCAACATGTCAGTGACATATTTTCTCTGAGACATTACCAACCCATACTGATTTCTGGCGAACTCCAGTCCCAGAAAATATCTAAGAACTCCAAGGTCCTTGGTAACAAATTCACGACCCAACATTTCTTTCGCCTTCTTTATTCCTTGTACATCATCACCTGTAATTAAGATGTCATCTACATATACCATGATTGCAATAATACCTCTAGAAGTCTTTTGTACGAACAAGGAATGATCAGCATTAGAACGTTTGTATCCCTGTTTCTCAAAGAGGTCTGAGAGCTTCTGAAACCACGCTCTGGGGCTCTGCTTAAGGCCATAGATAGCCTTATGAAGTCTGCACACCTTGGGACACTCCCCCTCAACAGCAAAACCAGGTGGCTGTTGCATGTAGACTTCCTCCTGTAAGTCACCATATAAGAATGCATTCTTCACATCCGACTGATATAGCGGCCACTCACGAGTGACCGCAACTGACAACAAGATCCGTAGAGTGGAATGGCAGGCCACTGGCGAGAATGTATCAAGGTAGTCCGCCCTGTATGTCTGTGTAAAGCCACGAGCAACAAGACGAGCCTTGTATTCGTCAATACTGCAATCTGCATTCTGTTTGACTGTAAATACCCACTTGCAGCTCACTGGTGACACATCAGCAGGTATAGGAACCAGACTCCAAGTTCCCCTAGACTGGAGTAACACACGACACAGTTTCTGAAGCGGTAGATGTCCAAAGCGCAGATGCCATAGCAGAAGGGAGACGGGTCCAGCAGGTAGAGATGAGGTTCCGGGAAAAGAAGTCTGACTGAGGCGATAGAGGCCTCCTTGCTCATAGCCACGCCCAATCACGTTGCCCGTAAGGATCTCCTGAAAAACAAGAGAAGATGGATCAAAAATCGCCCGACACTGTAAATCCTTTGTAATTTGGCTGATAGATAATAAATTCATTGAAAAATCAGGTGCGTGTAACACATTCTTGAGCTGCATAGATGATGTCAGTCTAATCTCCCCCTGACCAGTAATTGGGGAATGTGTGCCATTGGCAATGACCACTGTTCGACCTGGACGGATCTGTCTGTATCCTGTAAGTAGACTTTGATCGTCACATAGATGATGTGTGGCGCCAGAGTCCATAATCCATGTTAAAGTATCTGATCCACTACTAGTAAATGCATGTGTGCTACCTGATGCACTGGTAGATGCAGAGGCGGATGCGGCAACATCAGACTTGTTCTCAGTAGTGGTTGCTGGGCCAGATGGAGGAATAATGCCCCTTAGACGGGCAACAAGATTACCAAAGCGCTGATCCAAAGAGGCAGCAGATGGAGACTCTATCTGCTCAACGACTCGTGCAGATGCAGGAAATTCATGCTTAGAGTAGCATGTGTCTTTAGTATGTCCGGTGCGATGGCAGTAGGTACACGTTGGCCGAACACGGCCTCCTCTACCACGAGGGCCGCAGCCACGGGTATGATGGTGACCTCCACGGCCTCTGTTGGCAGCCATGGCTGAAGCAGTCTGATTCGTAGCCGTAGAAGGAAAAATGATCCGGCTCAATCTATGAAAGGCTTCCTCCATAGGAGGAATAGTATAATCTGCCAAGATCTGGGACCGTGCTGCCTCATACTCAGGATCAAGGGCAGCGAGAAAAACTCCTACCATAGTAGCATTCCAGTAGGTCTTCTGTTGCTCTGGTGTGGCTGTCAGGGGCATGAAGCTATACAGCTTCTCGAACATCCCTCGTTGAGATGTGTACAGTGAGTGTAGAGGACGTCCATTCTGCTTGATAGTGAATATGTCATGCTGGAGTTGCAGAATCTGTCTCATTCTTCGCTTGAGAATATGTGGCAGCCAGAATATCCCACATTGCTTTGGCTGTGGGCTGATGAAGAATATCATTGGCAATCTCGATTGCCAGAGTTCCAGATAGCCATACTTTGGCATATGCATCATCTGCCTCCCACGAGGCATTAACTCCAGTCTTCTCAGCAAGCTCTTCTTCAGTAAGAATGTGCTTCTTACCGGTTGATTTCATCATGCTCATGAACTGCATAGCCCACAGTTCATAGTTCGAACCATCCATCTTCACAATCGACACTGGACCTCGGAAGGCGCCTACAGATGGAATATCTGCCTTGCTTTCTGACATACTTATAACCGAAGACTGGAGTAGTAGACTGAGGATATGATCGTCTACACGGACATAGACATGTTTAGTTGCATGTGTAGACCAAGCAACCAAACCCATTCCTTTGGAGGTGTGCGCGCTTGGCTTTGGGTTCTATAGATCTCACAACCCGATGCACGCAGGAGCCGCGAGGACGCTAGAAGTACGTGCAGGGCTGGTTCACGGCGCGCTGAATGCGAGTGCGCGAGACAGGAGGCGCACGCAGAGCGCGCGCAAGGGTGCACAGAGCACGCGAGGCATGCGCGCACAGAGCACAGGCAAACGCGCGTAAGGCGCACACAGAGCATAGGCAGACGCGCACAGGAGGTGCGCGAGACAGAAGGTGCTGGGCGCGCGTGAGGGCGCACAGCGCACGGAAGGTGCGCAGGCGAGCGCGCTAGAGATGCGCGAGAGGCGCGCGGAAGGTGCGCAGGCGAGCGCGTGGGAGATGTGTAGGAGGCGCAGGCGCAGCGCGCGGGAGGCCGAGGCGCACAGCCGACGGTGTGCGGATAGAGAGAGAGGGAGGCTCGACGGTGGGGCTAGGGTTAGGGTTTCAAGAACTCCGGTCTATAACCGTCGCTCTGATACCTTGTTGGGAAAATAATAGAACTTATTTATTCCATCAGCCCTAGGCTCTCTTATATAGGAGAGTAGCCTATGGGAAAATTACATAAAGAGTACGACAGGAACGGAAAATAATAAAATAGTACATAAGTAAATATTATATATTTACAAGGTGGATTGCTACTATTTCGGGGACGTAATATAGAAGGGCTCCATCACTACATCTCAAGTTAGCTCAACGAAACAAACAACATATATATGCACTAAAGCACTTGCAAGGGGACCGTTCCAGAAATGTTCATCCAAGCTGAGCTTGATAGACATCTAAGCTCATGAGAGGGAGTGTTATAGGAAACATGTGTTGATATTTCCTTTCTCATATATTGCCCTCTAGGGTTTCTCTTCTATACAAAGGAACCTTATAGCTTCATAATAAAAATCATTTATTTTTTCCGTATATTAATATAAATATGAGTTACGGTGCACATATTCAGGATGTGCACCCCATGAGTTCCTAAAAAAATGATGTCCCTGGAAAAAGATGAGCAGAATCTGTGTGATGATTACCAGAGTAGCAATGTAGACTTAATATCATTGATGAGTGGGCAGTTGTGGTTTGTGAGTTTTTCAGGTAATCCAGCTTAGGAAGACCTGCAGTCATCCTTACCTCTTTCATGGTATTGAGCCGGAACCATTTGAAGAAGGCGAGCATCTTGTTCAGGTGATTTACATGCTGTTTCGATCTCTGCAGTTGTAGGATAAAATGACCAATCTGTTAACTGTAATGGATTTGGACATTTAGGCTTTTGTTGCTCAATATAAACAATAGCATCAAACTTTAACAGTTTCCTTGTGATTTTTTGGGGCTATTCCTAATGTGAAGGCTAGTGGTAAGCTGATCTTTCTAGATCTGCTTCTTCAAAGACTGAAGGCTTCTGGACATCGGGTACTGCTATTTGCTCAGATGACCCATACACTTGACATTCTTCAGGTACAACAGTTCATGGTTAGTGTACAATAAGAAGCAATGGAACTCATCTTTGTGTTTCCTAAACATGACCTTCATAATGTCTTCTCCAGGATTTTCTAGAATTGCGGAACTACACTTATGAACGTCTTGATGGTTCGGTTCGAGCTGAAGAGCGTTTTGCTGCAATCAGAAGCTTCAGTTCAGAAGCAACTGTAACCAAGCCTAATTTGGAGAATCTGTGCGGTGCATTTGTATTTATGATATCCACTCGAGCTGGGGGTGTTGGTTTGAATCTTGTGGCTGCTGATACAGTGAGCTTTCTATAATTGCTTTGTTATTTTCATGGTTATTTCTGCAATCTAGACTCCACTCAAGTTATTATGAAAAAACTTATTATCTATATTTCAAAATTAATGCACATTCACATTCTTTTTTCCAACAATCTATACTTGTATTTTTATTGAAAATGTATAGTGATCTGAAAACATCACTACTTGCTTTGCCGTTGTAGACATTGCTTTTCTTGACATTGATCTATAGTATGGCTCGGAATTTGCAATGCAGATGTTCTTCAGAATTGAAAGTTATATCGAGTTGTACTCTTTTCTATTTAGCTTGGTATTTTAATTTCTTATATTGCTTATTGGTGGCACGGCAATGACCACAGGTCATATTTTATGAGCAAGATTGGAATCCTCAGGTAGATAAACAAGCTCTGCAACGTGCACACCGTATTGGCCAAATAAACAATGTCTTGGCTATAAATCTAGTTACTGAAAGCACAGTTGAGGAGGTAAGTCGAGGCTTATAAGTTTAGAGTTTCATGGTCTGTTTCTTGGCTGCAGACCACAGTAACATGCAAATTTTTTGTGGTTGTTTAGATCATAATGCGAAGAGCAGAGAAAAAATTGCAGCTAAGCAACGAAGTGGTTGGAGGGACCCTTGACCTCAATGAAGGGGAAAAAGTGGGACCTGAAGCCAGTGATTTACAATCTGTTATATTTGGTTTACGGTTCTTTGATCCCTCGGACATCATCGACAATAGTGCTGGTAGCTTAAATATTACAGAAATGAATGAGGTGGCTGATAAGGTACTTGAAATGCGATATCATGAACTATCCGAGAAAGGTGACAAGAAGGTGGAAGTCATATCGACGGATTTTTTCATGAAAAGCAACCTCAGCATTGAAAAATGTCCCATATATATTGGACTTGACCCAGAAGTTGAGGAGTCTGCTTATCAATCTTGGATTAAAAAGCTCAAAGAGACTTCACTATCCACTGACATATCAATGGCAGAATTACGGAGGAGAAGTGCACCCTTAGATGACCAGCAGAAACATGAAAAAGAAAGGAAGGCCTTGGAGAAAAGGTTGGCAAGGTGGGAAGCTCTTGGTTACAACTCTCTAGCTGTGTCAGCACCTATTGGAGAAATAGACGCTGATGATTTGTCGGACTTGGGGCATGTTCATTTTGTTTATGGAGATTGTACTAGGCCATCAATAATTCGGCAATCCGAACCTGCAATAATCTTTAGGTATATTCTCACATATATATGGAACTGACTCCATTAGCACATTTTATCCGACAATATAAAATTGAGCAAAATATTGTCTGTTTTTTTTTAATTTTTTCTTGTAATTCTTTCTTTTATGCTTTATGGTCAGTGATTTTTCTTACGTATTAATTTATAGGACAAAATTTGCAGCATATTCCATTATCTTCATTGCGATTGGTTATCTTTTTCTGTCATATTTAGCATATTTGCTATATTTAGTTACACCTTTCATAGAGTTCTCATCGTATTTGATCCTTGGACTTTTCCCCTATAGAAGAGACAAGAGGCCCCTGACCCTATGTTAGTCAAGTTTGTTGGTTCTTATTTTTTTAGGATTTTTATTACTTGTGTCCTTAATTTCTGCAATATCAGCTGTGCCCCCTCCTTTTTGTAATATCAATTGTGCCCCTGACTTCTTACAAAATTCGCAATTCTACCCTTCCGTTAAGGTAAAGTAGGGGGGGCATAATTGTTAGAATACTCAGATGATTTATTCTATAGAGCCCTCGGGTCTCTTATATAAGGAGAGAGCCCTTGGGTAAATTACATGAGAGGTACATAAAGAAACTGGAATAACATGAAATAACATAAGAGACGAACAACTATCTCTACACTCCCCCTCAAGATGGAGCATAGATATCTATCATGCTCAGCTTGGAAGAACATCTCTGGAAGGGTCCTCTGAGCAATGGCTTAGTGAATATGTCCGCTGTCTGATCCTCTGAACTGACATGAGACGTGGAGATGAAGCCCTTTTGAATCATGTCCGTAGTGTAATGACAATCCACCTCTATGTGTTTGGTTCTCTCATGGAAGGCTGGATTGTTGGCAATAAATAATGCTGCCTGATTATCACATTGAAGGTTCATAGGCAAGGGAACATCAACATTCAGATCTTCTAAGACTGCTTTAACCCACATCATTTCTGTGCTTGCCTGTGCCATGGCTCTATACTCGGACTCGGCACTGGATCTCGCCACAACAGTTTGCTTCTTGCTTTTCCAAGAGACTAAAGAGCTTCCTATGAAGATAGCAAATCCAGAAGTAGACTTACTGTCCCTTGGACATCCTGCATAATCTGCATCTGCACAGGCTGAAATAGACAGATCTGTACCTCTCTTGAATAGCAACCCTGTGCCTGGGGAAGACTTCAGATATCTCAATATCATGTATACGGCATCCATATGTACTTGCCTCGGCTGCTCCATGAACTGACTCACCCGGTTTACTGCAAGGGCAATATCCGGTCGAGTTATAGTGATGTATAAGAGCTTACCCACCATTTCTCTGTACCTTCTCTTGTCCACCTCCTCGGTATCATCATCGTACAGCTTCATACTCGGGTCCATAGGTGTACTTGAAGGTCTGCATCCAGTCATTCCTGTTTCGACTAGCAAATCTGTGACATATTTTCTTTGAGTCATCACCATTCCTTGTGCATTTCTTGCAAATTCTATCCCCAGAAAATATCGTAATGTGCCTAGATCCTTTGTAATGAACTGGCTGCCCAACATAGACTTGGTGATCTCAACTCCCTGTGCATCATCTCCTGTAACCAATATGTCATCAACATATACCATAACAACAATGGTACCTCTAGGGGTCTTCCGGACGAACAGTGAGTGGTCCGCATTAGATCTTCTGAACCCCTGTCGTTCAATAAGCTGAGAGAGCTTCTGGAACCATGCACGGGGACTCTGTTTAAGGCCATAGATAGCCTTATGAAGTCTGCACACCTTCTGAGTCTCCCCCTCAGCAGCAAACCCGGGTGGCTGCTGCATGTAGACTTCCTCCTGTAGATCACCATACAAGAAAGCATTCTTAACATCAAGCTGGAATATGGTCCAGTCACGTACCACTGCAACTGATAGGAGGATGCGAAGGGTAGAGTGTCTCGCCACCGGTGAGAAAGTATCCAAATAATCGACACCATATGTCTGTGTAAATCCCAGTGCCACAAGCCTGGCCTTGTACCTGTCTAGACGGCCATCCGCATGGTATTTCACCGTAAAAACCCACTTGCAACTTACTACTGAGGCACCTGGAGGAATGGGGACAAGAGACCAAGTTCCCCTAGACTGCAAAGCACGCATTTCCTCTTCCATTGCAAGTCGCCAGCAGTCAATCTTCATTGCATCCTGATATGTCCGTGGAATCTCAACTGACGATACAGCAGCTGCAAACTTCTGGAAATCCCCAGTAAGTCTATGGAAGGAGACCTGAGAGGCAAGGGGATACGTAGCACACTGTCTGCGCTGCTTCCTTAGAGCAATGGGCCTGTCCAAATCATCCAAGACCGTGCTGACCGGTTGCTCCTCCTCCTGTAGTAAAGGTTCCTGCACAGGTGCATTATCTAAGCCATCGTTAGTGTTAATTTCAGAACAAACCTGAGGCGTATCGGATGGTTGAGTTGTATCCTGAGCATGGCCTGTCCGCCTCGTATAGAATTTAGTGAAAGGAACAACAGGAGGAGGTGGTGGTGGTAGTGGTGGTGTTGGTGGAGTAGAGGATTGACCCAGGCTTGGCGGTGGTGGTACAAGGACATTGGAATCTGGTGAAGTGGAGGAGGTCAATCTGTCACCCGCAGGTGAGAAATACATGACAGGTTCGAAGAAGGTAACATCTGCACTCACATAGTATTTGTCATGGACAGGATCATAGCAACGGTATTCTTTCTGTGTCCTGGAGTAACCCACAAAGACGCACTTGATAGCCCTAGGAGAGAGCTTATCAAGTCCTGGAGATAAGCGGTGGACAAACGCAACAGTGCCGAAGACACGAGGTGTAAGTGCAAACAAGTCTCTGTCTGAAAAAAGAACAGAGATTGGAGACTTTTCCCCAAGAACAGTTGTAGGCATTCGGTTGACTAGATAACATGCTGTAAGGATAACATCTCCCCAAAAAGATAATGGAGCACAACTTTGAATGAGTAATGTGCGAGCAATATCAAGAAAATGTCGATGCTTACGTTCTGCAATCCCATTTTGTTGTGAGGTGTAAGCACATGTGGTTTGATGAACAATGCCTTTTGAAGAAAGAAAGGTAGCAAGGGAGCGAGTGCAGAACTCCAATGCATTATCAGTTCGCACATACTTAACAGTAGAAGAGAAAACATTCTGGATTTCATTAATAAGATTTTGAATGACACTTCCTGCTTCAGATTTATTTTTAAGAAGAAACGTCCAGGACACTCTAGAGAAATCATCAACCACTACTAAATAGAACCTGTGCCCCTGATGATCTGGGACACGACTTGGACCCCAAATGTCTACATGAAGTAATTCAAACGAGGAGTGACTGCTCCGACTCTGACGACCTGGGAAGCTAGATCGATGGTGCTTCCCTAACTGACATGCTTCACAACGAAAGGAGGAACTCGGAGAGATCTGAGGCAGTAGGTGACGCATCTTTTGCAGGGGCAGATGACCGAACCGAAGATGCCAGGTGTACGGAGATACGGCTCCTTGGGAATGCAGAGAGACGCCAGCGTAGGAGTTACGGACTAGACGATAAAGGCCATTGTGCTCAGAACCACAGCCAATCACCCTGCCCGTCAGTATGTCCTGAAAAATAACAGACGATGGATCAAAATAGCACGACAGTGCAAATCACGTGTAATCTGACTAATGGATAAGAGATTCATAGAGAATTCTGGAGCATGTAGGACGTTCTGTAAGTGCATAGAGGGTAGCAAAGCCGTCTCCCCCTGACCGATGATAGGAGAATGAGTTCCATCAGCTATGAGTACAGATCGACCAGGTTGTACAGCTCTGTAGGACTGAAGAATATCTTTCTCACGGCATAGATGATGGGTAGCTCCAGAGTCGACAATCCATCCTGTGAGGTCATGACAATGAGATGAGACTGAAAGACTACCTGAGGCACTGGCAGAGGCTGATGTACTAGCAGACGCCGAGGCTGCAACATCAGAAACTTCAGCACCCTCTGGCGACGATTGTGGCATGATATCACGAAGTCGTGCCACTAACTCTTCGAACCTGTGATCTGTGGCAGGAGCTGAAGGACCCTGAACATGATCCGCGAAACGTGCAGAAGGGGGAAACCCGTGCTTGGAATAGCACGTATCCTCCGAATGACCAGTACGGCGGCAGAAAGAACACGTGGACCGTATGCGACCTCCACGTCCACGTCCACCAATTCCTCTGCCACGAAACGAGGACGAACCACCACGTCCCCTGGAAGCTGCCATTGCAGACGGAGGTGCATTCGCTGTAGCGGATGGAACAGGTACACGACTGAGTCTCCTGTATACCTCATCCATCGGCGGGATAGTGGCATCTGCAAGGATCTGAGAGCGTGCTGCCTCGTACTCCGGGTCTAGGGCAGCGAGTAATACGCCAACCATAGTGGCGTTGCGGAACGTCTTCTGCTGTTCCGGTGTGGCTGTAAGCGGAATGGTGCTATAGAGCTTCTCGAACATGCCACGAAGCGACGTGTACAGTGAATGGAGAGGCCTCCCATTCTGCTTCGTGGTAAATATGTCATGCTGCAACTGGAGCATCTTCGTCTCGTTGCGTACCTGAGAGTACGTCATAGCCAAAATATCCCACATCGCCTTAGCGGTGGGCTGGTGAAGGACATCATTCGCTATCTCCGTCGTAATCGTACCTGAGAGCCACACCTTGGCGTACGCGTCGTCAGCCTCCCATGAGGCATAAATCCCTGTCTTCTCCGGCGGTTCATCCTCGGTAAGAATATGCTTCTTACCACACGACTTCATAAGACTGAGGAACTGCATCGCCCACAGCTCGTAGTTAGTCCCGTCCATTTTGACGATTGGTGCCGAACCTTTGAAGGCACCTATGGCGGGCATATCGAGCTTCTGTTCTGACATAATGCCAGAGAAGAACAAGTACTGATAGACCAAGAAAGTATTGTCTACCGAGACCTTGTAGGATTCAAGTGCATAGGTAGACGATTATGCACTTGAATCGACCATCACGCCGAGTCCTAGCGAGGATGCGGTACCCCGGCCACGATTAGAGGCTCTGGGAGCCCCTACTACAGGAAGACGGCGGCTGGAGGGCTGTTGGCGGCGAGCAGGAGGCCGGGGGCTGGAGACCGGGGGGGGGGGGGGGGGGGGTCGGGCGGCGGTGTATGGGGCTGGGCGGCGTTGATCGGAGGGCCGCAAGGGGCTGGGGAGCCCGTTGGGGGGCTGGGGAGGCCGGTGGAGGGCTGGGGAGGCCGCTGGGGAGGGGCGGCGGGCGCTGGGGAGCCCGGCGGGGAGGCGGCGAGCCCGGGGAGGGAGGGGTCGAAACCCTAGAGTCGGCGGCGGCGGGAGAGAGAGGGGGGGGGGCGGCGGTGGAGAACCCTAGGTTAGGGTTATGGCTCTGATACCATGTTAGAATACTCAGATGATTTATTCTATAGAGCCCTCGGGTCTCTTATATAGGGAGAGAGCCCTTGGGTAAATTACATGGGAGGTACATAAAGAAACTGAAATAACATGAAATAATATAAGAGACGAACAACTATCTCTACAATAATCATGGAAGGCCATATCGATATTGATATCATTTTGATATCATGTCGATACAATATTTCGACGATATATCGGTGATATATCGTCGAAATATCCCCCATATCGACGCGCTTTTGTGAAGGAAATGCCTGAAAAGGAGGATATATCGACATATCGATATCAATATCGGTCTCATCTCGGTATCGATATATCGTCATATTTCCCATGGAAGGAAATATCGTGATATATCGGCGATATATCGCCGATATATCGATACCGAGATGAGACCGATATTGATATCGATATGTCGATATATCCTCCCTTTTCAGGCATTTCCTTCACAAAAGCGCGTCGATATGGGCGATATTTCGGCAATATATCACCGATATGTTGTATCGAGACGATATCGAAATGATATCGATATCCATATGCATAACTCTTATTATAAATGGGCATAATTGTGAAATTTGTAAGAACTCAAGGGCACAACTGATATTACAAAAAAGGAGGGGTATAACTGATATTACAGAAGCTAAGGACACAAGTGATAAACCCCTATTTTTCAAATATGGTATCATAACATCCGTATTATATCGTGGTTATGTACTCGTTTAAAATCCTAACTCCTCTCTTGAACCTCTCGGACCGTCGGTATCTGAGACGCCACCACCTACAACGTAACCGCAACGAGCCACTACCATCACCCCTCGATTGTCCGTAGTGCATCTTTTGCACCACCTCTTGTACTTCCTGTGTATGTTTGATGATTTTGAAGGGATCCTAATACCTCCTTTGATGCACTTTTTGCTTCTCTATTGCATATGAAGATTGTGCGGTGTTAGGTCTACTCATAATATCTTTCGGATGCCTATGTAGACTCTTATTGAAGGCCTATTTTTCCAAAATGTTTCTGACATCTTATCCTCCTTCAAAGATGGTTGCATAAATGTATTTTGTGACTGGGGCACCTGTGTAGTTGATTAGGTTGAGATCAAGTCCCATGGTTTGATCATCAAGATGAATGGGACCAACTATAAGTTGTGGTCCATATGATCATCACAAAGGCTCATGATGAGGAATATGTTGTGATGGAGGCGAAGCCCATGAAGAAGGTTAACGCGAGTGTGTCGTAGAAGGACAAGCATTAGCCAAGGCATGGTTTTCTGGAACCTGGATACTTGAAATGGACCATGAAATTCTTCACGTGAAGAAAATGAAGGCTACTTAATTCTTTTTCCATCACCTATTCTCATGAGAGGAAGAAGATTGAGATACTGCAGCTTCGTCCTAATAATCACCATATTCCACGGGGTGGACATCCACTATATGCCGGCTAATCAGGCCTAAATGCTATGTTTGAGAGGCTATCATGTATGCAACTATCCAAAGATGAAGACACATACAAACATGTTAATGATTGACGATTCTCATTAGGGCCTTGATTCGATACATGAGTAGGTCCGGAGTTGGTTGCTTAAAAATAAGTATATTTCTGCTCGGCATAATTATGTCGAGTTGTAGCACAAACACAGAAAAGTCAATAAAAATTCACACAAAATAAAGAATTAAGTGCAGTGTATTATAGTTAATCTCGAAAGCCCAATGACGATATCACGGTGTTGGGCACATTGGAAGTTGCAACAAACTCACAAAGAAGCATGCACAGTGAACATCACAAGGATTTACAAGGTTCTCTCGTAACTGGGCTATACCCTTCATGGTGACGATGGATCTCTCTCAATATGGTGGAAAATCTAGAATAGAAGGGGATAATTTAAAATACTAACCGTATGGGCATTTATATAGTACCCAATATGGAAAAATCTCAACAATAGACATATTCTCAAATCTATCTGAATAGGCATATTACTTAACTCCTTAAACAGGAAAACCTCCAAATCTCCTCCAATGGGAAGAGCAACAAGTTAGGGGAAACAATCAAAATACAAATGGATCCACTAATCAATTACAGTCTGGATAGATCGTCGAGTAAGAATTTGAATGGATATTGTGATCAATCGAAATATGGAAGAATCTTCACAAAGTTAGAATATAGATTGTTCTTCATCAACTAGGATCCAAATCATATCAACAATCTCTGCCATGAATTGAATCCTTAGATTGCATAACCACTGCTAGACTCCACCATCAGATAAATTTTCAGGAAGCAGAAAAACACTGCTAGACTCCACCGTGAGTTGGATCTTGTGCCATGTCCTATAGTGTTGCTCCTATGGCTTGGAAATGAGTCTTCACGACCAAACATGCTCCAGATGGGTTAATAGACATACTGAAGGCCTGGTTAATGGTCTAGGGCTTTACCTAAACTTATGATTTGGATTATTTTGAGAATTTCTCTCAAGTAGTCAGGACAGGATATTTCAGCATGATTGCTTTTATTGCTGCCTACAAAAGCTGCCCACTTTTCTATTAGATGTTAAGAATGCATTCCTCTGTGGTGATCTTGAGGAGGATCTCTAGATGATTGCACAACCACCAGGCTACACTAGGGATGAGCCTGGCCCAACCCTTAACCGAAACCATTTTGGGTCGGGCTCATGCCAACAATTTTGGCCCATTTATTAATTGGGCCGGGCTCGTGCTTAGTTTGACCCAGCCCATCAGGACCAAATGCCTAGCCTAAATTGGAGCCCGAATTAAGGCCCACAAGCCTAAATTGATATGGGGACTAAAGCCCGACCCGCAAGCCCGCTTGAAAGCCCAAAATACTCACCTAACTGTCCTTAACCAAGGGCTTTGCATGTGTTTCTTTAATATTTTTCTGAAACTCTTTCCATTAGATACCACATATATGTTGTGAACAAATTCATGGAAAACACAAAGATTTTTTTGATGAAGAAGAGGGTGAGCTCCCATTGTGGGAGTCACCGCGTAACCGTTTCCATTAATAGAAAATTAGATTACATTACGGAGAGAGCCAAAGTTGGTACAGAGATTTACAATAACAAACAACATTTTTGTAATGAAAAGACTGGTTGCTGAAGATCACGTCATTCCCAGCTTTCCAAATGCTCCACAGAGCCGCAAACGATTTGGCACAATCGTCTATGGAGCTACTCCCCACCCGTCTAACGGACCGCCAAAAAGCCGTCGCCCCGCTCGTGTCACCCCAATCGCAACCGATCTACCCCCACACCTGTGCCGAAGAAGGGCACCCGAAGAACAGATGGTCAGAGTCCTCTACATTAGCGTTATATCTGTAGCATAAAACGTCCGCGGTGTGGAACAATCTGCCCCTCGCCTTGTCGAGCAACCTGCCTCTTCTGAGGCACCACAGGAAGACCTTTCACTCTGCACGGTACGTTGGCTGACCAAACAATTTTCAGATCTTGGCACATAGTCGCGTCCTGCTCATCCGCCACCGCCCTCAATTCCTCATATAATTTCTTCACCGAGGAGCGATGCCGTCCCCATCTAAAGTGGCGGAAACCTTCACACCAACCGATGTCCTCCGCCTGCTTCAACAAGACAACCAATGCGTCCACGGCCAACACGAATAACATGGGTGCCAACGGGCAGCCCTGGCGCAGTCCCCGCTGCGGTTGAAAGAAACCGCCCTCAGGCTTTTCGTTGACAAAGATAGAAAAGGAAGATGTAGTCACACATCTTTTCATCCAGTCCACCCATAACTCCGGGAAGCCCCTCCTTCGAAGGGAAGACCACATGAATTTCCAATCGACACAATCGTAGGCCTTTGAGTAGTCGAGTTTCCATATCGCTCCTCTCTTCCTTGACCGCTTCCAATCCAGACAAATCTCGGATGTAATCACCAACCCATCAGCCATCTGCCTACCTGGGATGAAAGCCGTCTGCCCCTGGAGTACAACCGAATCCAGAACCATCATCAACCTATTAGCCAGGATCTTAGCCACAATCAGGTAAGTACCGTTGGAGAGGGCAATCGGTCTGTAGTCCTCAACCCGCTGCGGAGACTCCTTCTTGGACAGGAGGAAAATCAAAGCCCTGTTGATCTTGTCGAAACCTCTATTTCCCTCCCTGAACTCGTTCACCATTTCAAGGACCCCCCCTTGACCATGTTCTAAAACTCCTTGTAAAAGAGCACCTGAAAACCGTCCAGCCCCGGTGCTCCATCCGCATTCAGCCCCCAGACTGCCCGCTTAGCCTCTTCTTCCGTGAAAGGGGTGATGAGAAACTCCGCCTGCTCACCGGGCAAGGTCTGCACCCCTCTTCCCAGACATCCCCATCCCTCAATGATTTTCTTCTCGACGCCTTGATGAAATGGTTCCACAAAGCCCCACCTATCTGCCTTTCTCCCGAAACCCTCACACCACCAACCTCAATGTCGTGCAGAAAGCTTCTTCTCCGACGCCCTGAGGACACTGCATGGAAGAATTTCGTATTGGCGTCCCCCTCTTTTAGCCACCTCTGCCGCGATCTCTGTCTCCATTATACTTCCTCTTTCTTGTCTTCCAACAAAAGGTTATTGAGGAACCCCATCCGCTCTCGCAGCTCGACCTCGGTCAGCCCTCTCTCATCATCCAGTGCGTCCAACCGAGCCACACCACCACAAGCCTCCTCCCTTCTAGCGTTCCTTCTGACCCTCGCCTCCCTGCCATATGTGATAAGGTGGGCCTTCAACAACTGTAGTTTTGCCGCTAGTCTCCCGACAGCCGAACCCTCGGGGTTCCACTCGCCCCAAAGCTTCTCCACCTCCTCTTTAAAGCTGCTCTCCAGAAGCCAACTGCGCTCGAATCGGAACATGAATCTGGTCCTTATTTCTTCCCCAGAGTGCCACACAATCGGCGTGTGATCAAAAAGGGCCCGCGGGAGGGCCCATGCCCGAGAGAGAGGGAAGGCCCCCTCCCCCTCCGCAGACAAGAGGAAGCGGTCGAATCTGGACCGCGTACGCGCATTACGCCAAGTGAACGCACAGCCAGCCGCGTCAATGATCGACAACCCAAGGTAATGAACTGCCTGACGAAGGGCGAGCAAGCCCGGGTCGAGCTCGCCGGCCCGATTCGGCCGATCATCCGAAAGAAGAGTAGGGTTGAGGTCCCCCCCACGAACCAAATCTCGGATGCATGCAGAGGCCCAAGATGCTCCAACTCAGTCGCCAAGGAGTCCCTCTCCCCTCCAACTGGACCATACACATTGGTAACAACCAGGAGCATGTCATCGGTTCTCCTTTTCAGCTTGATCGTCAAGCAGTAATCCGACCTTGACTCATCAACCAGATCAAAAGTGTCCTTCTTCCACCCAGTCAGCATTCCTCCCGAGGCCCCCGAAGCAAGAACCTCGGCGAAGTCGAATCTGCCGCCTCCGTCCAGATCACGCCGAACCTCATCCACACCCCGAGACAGCTTAGTCTCCTGGAGGAGAAAGATGTCCACCCCGGCTTCTAAAACCATGTTCTTGACCCCTAACCTCTTCTCCGCGCGCCCCAGCCCCCTTACATTCCACGAAAGGATTTTCATTTATCAATGGAGTGCGACCTCAATTTTTGCGGTGGGATTACTCCCAGCTTTTCCGCGATAGTTCTATCCAAGATTGAGACACGGTTCCATCAAGCTTCTACTTTCAAGGCAGCAACAGAGTCGGGTTGCGATGTCGTCTTGCTGTTTCCGAGCCGAAGGGCCGCCACCCTCCTCATCCTCCTTTCCGCCCCTCTGGTTCTTTTTCTTTGATAGCAGGTTCCAAAACGACAAGTTTCGTCTTCATTTGGGTACCTGGCTGTTTCGTTAGCCAGTACCGCATGGTCCTTTTCGTCAACCACCTGCCGTCTCTTAGGGGGTGACCCCGCCTTTCTACAGACAGTCGACCGATCATTGCGATGCTCGCGCTCTAATTCGGAAACGGAGCGGTTGCCGTCCGGGGAGCGCCCCTCCCACATCTCAGCTGAGCTCGGATCAATGGCAGAGTCTTGGATTTTCCCGCTCTCCAGGGCGAGCGACGTAGTCGAGCCGGCCAAGGACCCGATCTGTCCCCTCTCTTCAGTTATTTGGCGAAGCCGACCCGAAGAGGCGTCGTTCCGTTCGCAAGTATCCCAGGCAGGAGACGCGATAGGGGTCTGAAACGGATCGCACTGGGAAGACTCGATACCGCGAGGGTCCACGACTCCAAGCTCCGCACCAGGTATGAAGGAATGTGGAGCCTCCTGGGATCCGTGAAAACAGTCTGGACCCAGAGTACCGAAGTATCCGACTCGGAGACCCGGATGGCTGGTTGGCGGGACCCTGGTCGCCCGATTGCAAAAAAGCCCTCGCAGCAAAAGGCGAGTTGCCGCGACTCTTTGGCTCTCCATATCTCAACGGATCCGCATCTGAAAAGCTGCCCACCGTGCAAAGAGCCACCGAAAAGGTGCCGAAATGAAGTTTTTGTGGAGGGCAAGGGGACACATCCATCTCCTCGACTGACCCTTCTCATGCCCGGCGCACGGAGGCCGCCCCCACCGGATAGCAACGCGGGCGATCCCCCGAAGCCGGTTGGTCCCCCACAGGCTCCAGCCCGTGTCCCGCCCATGATTCCGGTCTGTGTCCACCACGCGGGCAATCTCCAGGTTAAGGAGTTTGCCAGTCCACCGCAGGCTCCAACCCCCCAACTTCGTCGAGCAGAACCTTTTCACCCGTGGAACAGTGTCGATCGATTCTCCCGGCAGACATCCCAAGCTCTCAAGCTGCACCACCTCCGCAACTTTACTCAATATTGCTCTGATGTTGGACAGGGTCTTGGCCTCCAAGGGGATGCCCTTTACCGAAATTCTATCGAGGAAGTCCGGCTTCAAACACCCATTACTGGCCGAAACCATCCGCCACCTGATCTGCGTCCACCCCTCCCGCGACCACCGAAGCAGCTCATTGGCGTCCGCCCTCGCAAGACCCCTGGCAACCACCTGCCGTGGAGAAATTTGAGCCACGTCACCCTGGAAGCATCCTGCCAAAATCACACCCACGTCTGAGGATCCCAGGAAGAGGGTCTCCCTTCCTCCGCCTTCACCAACTAGCATGCTGCCACAGCTTCTGATGACGCACCGACCGGACAGCTCCTCCGTCTGTGAGAATTTCCTCCGCACCGGAAATAGCAGACCGACTCACGGCAGCTACGTGCCCAGTGGTGACTGGAGCCACCTGAAGCATCCTTTACCGAAAGGGTTTGGGAAAGGCCGGCTAGGAACTTCCCCTTGGTTTTGCCTGCGACAACCCCTGCTTCTCCGGCGGACCACCACCCAATCCCCCCCACGCTCACGACCATGCTCCATCCTGCTTCTCCGGCGGACCACCACCCAGTCCGGAAAACACAAAGATTTACCAACAATAAAGAGATAAAAAAATTATAAGACCACAACTCATAATGAAATATACAATCAAAATCAACAGCCGAGGGAGTGTGCATGAATGGAAATTGTATAAACACATGGGTCGGCCCGACCTAGGCCAATAAAAATTATGCCAACCCAAGCCAAACTAGTATCCAACATTTAATGGATCAGCTCAGCCCGGACCTATAAAAATTGGGCCAGCCCAAGCCCAACTGATATGCAACATTTAATGGGCCGGCCCAACCCATAATAATTATGACAGGCTTGGGCCGCCAAAAATGAAAAAATAGTGGGTCTAGGCCGGACCTAAAGCTCGATAAAATTAACGGACGTGGGCTTGTGCCCTATAGCCCCTGGCCCAGGCTCGACCATGCTCAAGTCTAGGATACACCATTGATGGGAGTATGTGTGCCTTTTTGCAAGGCTATCTATGGCTTAAAGCAAAGCCCACAAGCCTGGTTTGATTGAATCACCTCTGAGATTAACTCAATCGGATTTCACACTATTATGTTCGATTACTTCGTATTCATTAGGAGACATGTTTCGGGTACCATTATCCTCGCCACATATGTTGATGATTTGGTTATTACTAGAGATGACAGTGCATGCATGCTTGAGAACAAGGTTTTCTGTAGAAGGTGTTTGTTAGTAAGGATTTTGATTACCTACAATTTTTCCTTGGGATTGAAGCCACTTGTACTTTTAGAGTGTTGAGGTTAATATATCTCGTGGTCTTTATTTATATTTTTTTATTTCTCTAATCTATCTTATGTAATTTTCCCATAGAGCTTTTCTCCTATATAAGAGAGCTCTAGAGCTACGAGGAATGTTGAGATATTTATATCTCTTTATCTGTTATCCTGTAATTTTCTCTTTCTTTCAGCTATCTATGTACTTTTCTTATAGAGCTTTTCTTCTATATAAGAGAGCTCTAGGTTTACGGTGAATGCATCTTTTATTTCAATCCTTTCCAAATAGTATCAGAGCGATAGTCCTTAACCGAAGCCTGGGCCCTAGAGTTCCAAACCTCCACGAAAACCCTAGAGGCCGCCACCCACAGGCAGCAGCCCCACGCCGCCGCCCGCAGGCAGCAACCCCCACGCCGTCGCCCATCGCAGCAACCCACATGCTACCGCCGTTGCCTCTTTGCAGCCCATTATCGTCCTCCACGTGTGAGGAGGCACCGTCGGGGTTCCCAGGGGGCTCGAACCTGGAAAGGCTGCTCCGTTTTGTTCCTTGAAAGCTTGAATTTTGATTCCTAGGGCGTGGTTTTGATCTTCTAAAACCATCCTAGGTACCTAAAGAGGCTTGTTGTTGATGGAAGAGGTTGTGGTATGAGTCTACACCCGCAACCATATTCTTATATATATGTGTAAATATAGTTATTCCAGTTTGTGATCTTAGTCTTGAAGATAGTTGTCAGTATGCCAGACAACAAAGCAAATGTTCCATCCTTGGGTGCTTTTAAAGGTCCCGCACCCATCGTAAAGATGGATGGAACTAACTATGAACTGTGGGCCATGTAGTTCATGATTCTAATGCAATGTAATGGCAAGAAGCATGTTCTCACAAAGGAGGAACCTGTGGACAAGACTGGGGTTAACGCCTCATGGGAGGCAGATGGCACTTATGCACGTGCGTGGCTTTCAGGGACGGTGTCCATGGAGATAGACAACAATATATTGAGTCAACCTACAGCTAAGGCTATGTGGGATATTCTTGCTGCAACATACTCTCCAGCAAAGAACGAATCAAAGATTCTGCAACTTCAATACGACATCTTCACGTCCAAGCAGAATGGTCGACCTCTCTATACCCTTTACACTTCTTGAAGGGGTATGTTTGAGAAGTTACATGGGTACATCCCCTTGACTGCCACACCGGAGCAACTCAAGGCATATAGGGATTCGGTGATGACTGGAGTTTTCCTAGCGGCACTTGACCCTGAATATGATGTTGCTAGAGCATAGATTCTTATAGATGCCACCATACCTCCAATAGAGGAGGCATATTGCCAGCTGAGCAGACTCTCCATATCTTCTAGTGGTACTTCCGTGCATAGTTTTAAAAAGCGCCGCCTCGAGGCGCTGAGGCGTACGCCTCGAGGTGAGGCGAGCCTAAAGCGCCTCGAGGCGTGCGCCTCGAGACCCACTGCTGGTGCGTACGCCTCACCTCTTCGTGAGGCGCTCGAGGCGTGAGGCGCTCGAGGCGAGGCGGAGGCGTAAGCCTCAAGCATGAGGCTTTTTTTTAGCTTTTTGGTTGTGTGCTTTGCACATGACCCTATTTTTCCTTAGGCATTATTTTTTTAATGTTTGTGTTTTTGTTTCCATGTTAAACCTTGCATATTTCTATATGTAGTTCCATGTAAAGAGAAGAGATCGCTTGAAAGAAAGTTTGAAAATAAACACGTGAAGTAAAATAATTATTTCATTTTATTGTGAATAGCAAAATAAAAATAACATTTATTGGGAAAACTTAACATTATCATATACTTTTTCCAATGTATTTTGCTCTAATTTTATTTTTTTTTCCAAAAAACTGAGGCTTACGCCTCGAGCGCCTCGAGGCTTACGCCTCGCCTCAATTTTAGGAAAAACGCCTCGGACCGCCTCGCGCTTTTTTAAACCTTGCTTCCGTGTCTCAGACCTCTTTAGCCATGGCATCATCTCGTGGTAGGGGGAGCCTTACATAATTCCGTGGCCGAGGAGGCCATGGGAGAGGAGGGAGCAGTCGACCTCTTTGTCAGATTTGCACTTACTGCCACATGCTAGGTCGTTCAGAGGAAACATGCTATTCTAAGCATGGGTTTCTTGCTTAAGCACGTGTGGCAGAACAGATCCAGCAAGGCAGCAATTCTTTTGTCGCATATGGCCAGCACTGTTTAGGGAGATTATGCTTTCTCCTGGATCAACTAGCTCGCCGTCGGGATCTTCAGAGGTAACAACCTCAGCCTCTACATCCACATCACGTACATCATATGCTTTTACTAGCTGTTATAGGGCAGTTTTTTTAGAGTGGATCAGGGATTCAGGAGCATCCCATCATCTCTGTGGTGATAAAGGTAAGTTTAGTACCTATAGCCCAACTTAGTCAGGCAAATATGTTGTGATAGCTGAGGGGACACACTCCCCCATTACTGGTCAGGGGGAGGTACAGTAAACCCTTGAAATGCGGCTTTAGAATGTTCTTTACGCTCTTGAATTCTCTATGAATTTATTATTGTTAGAAAATCGGAAGCGGAAGCGGAATATCAGAGAAAAGATAAAACAATAGAAACATTGGGATTTTACGTGGAACCCTACTCCGTGAGGAGCGGGATGAAACCACGGGAGAAGCCCTCAACGGGGCGGATATTCTATTGAACTTTCTCATCTGTTACAGGAGGCCTGGGGCTCCTTATATAGCTTCCACAGGGCCTCCAAGTCCCACCACTGGACGATGTGGGACTAAACTCAGTGGTGGGGTAAATGGATCCTGGAGGGATCCATTTACCCACCTGTTACATAAGTGACGCATGCTCCAAATACTCCAACACTCCCCCTCAAGCTGGAGCATGCAATGCTCAGCTTGGACAAACAGAAAGAAACTCAACTCACAATACATGACACTACAGACTATATCAACCCAACGCGCACAGCTGCTGCAGTCGAGGACGTTGCTTCTCATGGCGTGCATGTGAGGAGGACGAACAGGCTGGAGTGTGAAACTGGATCTATCTGGCTCAGAGAATGGTACTCTACTCTGGAGTCCCTATGATACCGCATGAAAACCCTTGCCCTTAATGGCATAGGGAATGGTCATCTGCTTTGGAGTTCCTATGGCTCACATGAAAACTCTGGCCGACCAACAAGAATGACAAATGATTGGCATGAGTCATCGTCGAGTCTGAATCTTAAATTTGTAGAGTCTGAACATCTGAGCGGTATGGAAATCTGACATCTGAATCTTGGAACAAGACCTGTGACTCTACATATGCTCCCCCTTTCTCCCATACTGGTCGGAATGACATTGTATGACCACGTTGGGAGAAGATAAGATAATACATAAACATGGGGATGAATAAAACATCATTTAGCTGATAATGATTTTTTTCCGACTTTTTGTCAATTTTTTTAACTATATATATTTTTTAAAATTCGTACGGCTTTTCTTTGTACGCGCCTCTTTCATTTTTTTACTATGCGTACGACTTTTTCAAATGTACGCACCTCTTTTTTTTTCGACATTTTTCTTTTTTCTTTTTTTTTAACAAACTAAATGTGACCCAATTGGGTCCAAAGAAACAACCCATTTGGGCTTTACAAAATACATCTCCCTTTTTTTTTTTCACATTTCCTCCTCTCTCTTTTTTTTTCTTTCTTTTTTTTTCAATCATTTTTTTTCTAAAGCAAACTCACATTTTTTTATAGCCCACATGGGCTTTTCACTCTCTTCTTTTTTTTTACATACGTCGCCATGTTAGAAAATCGGAAGCGGAAGCGGAATATCAGAGAAAAGATAAAACAATAGAAACATTGGGATTTTACGTGGAACCCTACTCCGTGAGGAGCGGGATGAAACCACGGGAGAAGCCCTCAACGGGGCGGATATTCTATTGACCCCTCTGCTCTTGTGTTTCAGGACATTCTAACGGGCATGGTGATTGATTCTGACCGTGAGCAAGGAGGCCTATACAGACTGATGCAATCTCCGTATGCTGGTGTCTCCTCTCTTCGCACTGGATCTATCTCTCTGTATAGGTGGCATCTCCGTTTTGGTCATCTTCCTCTACAAAAGCTGCGTCATGTTCTTCCTCAGATCTCTCCTCGCTCTACTTTTCAGTGCGAGGCATGCCAACTTGGGAAGCATCATGGGTCCACATTCCATAGTCGTCAGGGTCAAAGTAGTCATAGTCTTTTTGAGTTGATTCATTTTGATATTTGGGGTCCCAGTCGTGTTCCTGATCTTCAGGGACATCGATTTTATCTTGTTGTTGTTTATGAGTTTTCTAGATTGCCATGGATTTTTCTGCTTAAGAACAAGTCTGATGCTAGTGCTATCATTCAATCTTTTATTTTTGAAATAAGGAATGTACTTTTCTGCAAATGTCAAATATATACGTTCTGATAATGCACTCTTATTCTGTAGTACACAAGTTTCTCAATTTCTTAGATCCTATGATATTGTGCATAGGACATCTTGTGCATATACGTCCCAACAGAATGGGGTGGCTGAGAGAAAACATCGCCGTCTCTTGGATGCCACCAGGACTCTTCTAATTCAGAGTTGTTCTCCCCACTCGTACTGGGGGGACGCTGTTCTCACTACGTGTTATTTGGTGAATCGTATGCCTTCATCGATTCTGGGGGAGAAGATTCCGTTCTCGATTGCGTTTCCCGAGAAGGGTCTTTTTTCTCTGACTCGTTTTTTTGGATGCGTTGCTTTTGTTCGTCAGATGTCTCCAGGTCTTGATAAGCTCTCTCCTAGAGCAATCAAGTGTGTGTTTGTTGGGTATTCCAAGACCCAAAAGGGGTATCGTTGCTTTGACCCTGCTCGACGAAGGTACTATGTTAGTGCGAATGTCACCTTCTTTGAATCCATCATGTATTTCTCTTCTATAGGTAACAAGCTCATTCCGTCAGAACGTGGAGTAGAGGTATACATGCCACTACCTCTTGTCTCTCTCACTCCACCACCACCACCACCTCCACCGCCACCACCTCCTCATCCACCACCACCATCTCCTACACCTCCTGCTACACCTACTTTCTTTCCACAGGTTTACTAGTGCCGACCTCGTGCTCATGTGCCTATACCACCATCCAGCACGTCCAAGGTAAGTCCTGAGCATTTGAGTTTCACTGATGGTACTGGTGATTTGAGTGTGCAGGATGTTATAGATGATACTCCTTCTGAGGATACAGTGGACCTGGATGTGCCTATTGCTCTACGACGGAAGCGACATGCATGTACGATGCATCCTCTTTCCTCTCATGTCTCGCTGGCACGACTATCTAGGGACTTTTAACGGTTTATTGTTGCCTTATCAATGGTACATATACTGAGGTCCTATCAGGAGACATTATAGAGTGGTCCTTGGTGTCTTGCTATGGAAGAGGAGATGGCCGCCTTTCAGTCTCATGGTACGTGAAGTGTTGTCTCCACTCCCCCAGGTGCTTCTGTTGTTGGCAGTAAATGGTGTTTACCATTAAACACCGTGCAGACGGTTTCGTGGACAGATATAAGGCCAGGTTGGTTGCTCGTGGATTCACCCAAACGTATGAGGTGGACTATCAAGACACCTTTTCTCCTGTTGCGCGTCACTCTACACTCCGCATTCTTATTGCCGTTGCTATGGTAAAGGACTGACCACTTTCCCAATTTGATGTCAAGAATACTTTCTTGTATGACGACTTGCAAGAAGAAGTGTATATGCAACAACCACCAGGGTTTGCTACTGAGGGGGAGTCTAGTATAGTGTAAAAACTTCATAAGGCCATATATGGCCTTAAGCATAGTCCGAGGGCTTGGTTTCAGAAGCTCTCAGAATTGATTGAACTATATGGTTTTGTCAGATCTACTACAGATCATTTTCTTTTTGTTACGGATTGGTAGTTGGAATATAGGTACTTAACGGGAAAATTGATGGAGATAGTGGATACAATGGAAAGAAGGAAGATCCATATATTATGTCTTCAAGAGACTAAATGGGTTGAGAGAAAGCGAGGGAGATCGAGAAGACATGCTTTAAACTTTGGTATTCAGGTAAAGATAAGGGCAGAAACGGTGTTGGAGTGGTTGTTCATAAAGATTTGAAGGATTGTGTGGTTGAGGTGCAAAGATTTGGGGATCGGTATTTTTTGCTAAAGTTGGTGCTTGAAGAAGAAATTCTGAATATCATCTCAGTTTATGCACCGCAAATTGGTTTAGATGAAAGGACTAAACAAGCTTTTTGGGAGGATCTGGATAAGATTTTACAAGGAATCCCACAGAGAGAAATGGTTTGCATAGGTGGAGATCTTAATGGACATGTGGGAAAAGATGTTTCAGGGTATGCAAGTGTGCATGGAGGACATGGTTTTGGGGATAGAAACGAAGAGGGAAAAGTCATTCTGGATTTTGTAACTGCATATGATCTTTTCATAGCAAACACTCTTTTCAAGAAGAGGGAGGAGCATTTAATTACTTATAAGAGTGGTTCAATTAGAACACAGATAGATTACTTTGCGTTGAGGAGAAGAGATCGGTTGTGTTGCAAAGATTGCAAAGTAATCCCTGGAGAGAGTTTGACAACCCAGCATCGCTTGTTAGTCTTGGATTTACAAATAAAAGGGCTGGTAAAGAAAAGGAAGGTTCCTAAGATCACTAGAACTAGATGGTGGAATCTTCCGCTGAAGCAATCAAGCTTCAGGGAGAAGGTTTTAGAAGACTTATCTTGGGATTGTAGCGGTAGTGCAAACGAGATGTGGGAGGCAGAGCATCTTGTATCCGAAAGGTAGCCAAAGAGATGCTAGGTGAGTCAAAAGGAGGAGCTCCGGGTCAAAAGGAGGCTTGGTGGTGGAGTGAAGGGGTGCAAGAGAAGCTACAAATTAAAAGAGCTTGCTTTAAAGCTATGTCTAAGGATAGAACAGAGGAAACTGTCACAGACTATAAAATAGCAAAGAAGGAAGCAAAGAAGGTTGTAAGCGAAGCTAAGTCAAAAGCTTATGAGGTTTTGTATAAAAATCTCAACTCTAAGGAGGGCCAGAAGGATATATTCAGGTTGGCCAAAGCAAGAGAAAGAAAAACCAAAGACCTTTCTCAAGTGAGATGCATTAAGGACGAGGAAGGTCACGTGCTTGTTACTCAGAATGATATAGAGACTAGATGGGAGCAGTACTTCCATAAACTTTTCATTGGAGAAAGAAATAGAGAGATCACTTTGGGTGATCTAGCTAGCAGTGAAAGTTACTTGAATCGTGCATGCTATAGACGAATACAAAGAAAAGAAGTAGAGGAGGCTTTGAAGGTTATGAGACCTGGGAAAGGTGTTGGACCGGATGACATCCCTGTAGAAGTATGGAAAGTTTTAGGTGAGCATGGTTTGACTTGGCTTACGAATCTATTCAATGTTATTTGGCGAAGCAAGAAAATGCCTGAAGATTGGAGGAGGAGTATCGTGGTGCCTCTTTATAAGAACAAATGAGACATTCAAAATTGTTCAAATTACAGAGGTATCAAGCTGATGAGTCACACTGAAAATTTGGGAACGTGTGATCGAAAGAAGGTTGAGGCAAGTTTCCCAAGTAAAAGAAAATCAATTCGGATTCATGCCAGGTCGCTCAACTATTGAAGCCATCCATTTGCTGAGGAGAACAATGGAGATTTATAGAGCTAAAAGGAAGAATCTTCATATGATCTTTATTGATTTGGAGAAGGCTTATGATTCCGTCCCACGAGAGATACTGTGGAGAGTTTTGGAGAAGAGACAAGTACCTGTCCTATACATTAATCTCATAAAGGATATGTATGATAGGGCTTTATCTTGTGTAAGGACCCCGACGGGGAAGACTGACTATTTTGATATCAACATTGGTTTACATCAAGGTTCAGCTTTAAGTCCATTTCTTTTTACTTTGATTATGGACGAGTTGACAAGTCACATTCAGGATGAGTTACCTTGGTGTATGTTATTTGCTAATGATATTGTGCTTATTGACGAGACTAGAGATGGAGTAAATGAGAAGCTTGAGGTTTGGAGACATGCATTAGAGACTAAAGGTTTTCGTATAAGTAGGGCTAAGACGGAATATATGGAATGCACCTTTGATGGAAGCAATGGTGAAGGAATCGAGGTTAAGATTGGTGACGATAACATTCAGAAGAGAGATTCTTTTAGATATCTGGGATCTATTTTGCAACATGATGGGGAAATTGATGGAGATATTACTAATAGAATAAATGCAGGCTGGCTAAAGTGGAGAGGAGCCTCCGCTGTTCTCTGTGATAAGAAAATTCCTTTAAAAATTAAAGGATAGTTTTACAAAGCAGCCGTGAGACCTGCTATGCTTTATGGTTCTGAATTTTGGCCTGTGAACCATAGACATGTGCAGAGAATGGCTGTAGCAGAAATGAAAATGCTAAGATGGATGTGTGAACATACACGTAAAGATCGGATTCGGAATGATGCAATCATAAAGAAAGTTGGTGTAGCTCCGATCGAGGATAAGATGCGAGAAAACCGCTTAAGATGGTTTGGTCATTTGCAAAGAAGGTCAACTGATGCACCGGTTAGGAGATGCGAGTGTTGGGATATTGAGCCGGCTAAGAGAGGGTGAGGACGGCCCAAGAAGTGTTGGAAAGAGACTATACGAAGGGATCTTAGTTTTTTGGATATAAGTCCGAGATTGACCCAAGATAGATCTGAATGGAGGCGAAAAATCCATGTAGCCGACCCTACTTAATTGTGGGAAAAGGCTTTGTTGTTGTTGTTGTTGTAAGAGAACCCAGAAAGGTATTGTTACTATTTTTGTTTATGCGGATGATATTGTTGTCAAAGGCAGTGATAACGAAGGAATTCAGGCAGCCAAGGATTTTCTTGGACAATAGTTCGTGACCATGGATCTTGGTAAGCTTAGAGTATTTTCTTGGATTGGAATTTGCAAGAAACCAATAGAGAATGGTAATGACACAAAGGAAATACGTCATTGATCTCCTATCTGAGACGGGTATGACAGGATGTAGACCTGCTACTACTCCAATATATCCCAATGCTCGGCTATATGATGATGACTCTGTAGAGGTGGATAGGAGACAGTACAGAGAGCTAGTAGGGAAGCTATTGTATGTCATTATTACCAGGCCTGATATATTGTTTGTTGTTAGCAGGGTTAACCAATTTACGGAGGTACCTAGGCATGCTCACATGGATGCAGTCAACATGATCTTGAGGTATCTCAAGTCTTCTCCAGATGCAAGACTTCTATTCAGGAGAGACACAACCCCTGACAGTATCAAGATGTGTGGATGCAAACTATGTTGGGTGACCAAAGGATAAGAAGTCAACTTCAGGCTTCACTGTGTCTGTAGGCAGCTCGTTGATTTCATGAAAGAGCAAGAAACAGACGGTTTTGGCTAGATCTAGCGCTGAATCAGAGTATAGGGCAATGACCTAAGGGAGCATATAAATGATGTGGGTCAAGTCCGTTCTGACTGACCTAACTATGGAGGTGCCTCTTTCTATGCACCTAAAGATGTGATAATCAAGCTGCGCTATTTATAGCTAATAATCCTGCTTTTCATGAAGAACAATGCACATTGAGGTTGACTGTCACTACACCCTTGATTTGATTCAAAAGGGATTTATATCCACTTCTCATGTTGCTTCAGGCAATCGGATTGCTGACATGTTCACCAAAGCTCTTGCAAAGGGACCGTTTCACTGTTGCTGTTCCAAGCTGAGCATGATAGATATTTATGCTCCAGCTTGAGGGGAGTGTTGAGATATTTATATCTCTTTATCTGTATCCTATAATTTTCTATTTCTTTCAGCTATCTATGTAATTTTCCCATAGAGCTTTTCTCCTATATAAGAGAGCTCTAGGGCTACGGTGAATGCATCTTTCATTTCAATCCTTTCCACAAGGAATACAACTTTCAATTTTCCTTTCACATGTTATGAAAGCGACGGTCCTTGACCAAAACCTGTGCTCTAGAGTCCTACCTCCACCAATACCCTAGCCTGTACTCCACACGACACACGCGCCGCCTCCGCCCATGTGCCTGCGCCGCTCCACGCACTCCCGTTGCTCCGCGCGCCCGCTCCGCCCCTGTGTTTCCCGCGCAGCCTACGCGCAACTCGCGTCGCCCGGACCCCTTTGCCGAAGCTGCGACCTGCTTCAAAGGTCCATCACTCATCGATAAAATGGATGGAACAAACTATGAACTGTGGGCCATGCATTTCATGAGTTTAATATAATGCAATGACAAGAAGCACATCCTCACGGGTGAGGAGCCACGTGACAAGACCGGGACAAATGCCTCATGGGAGGTAGATGAGGCATATACACGTGTGTGGCTATCCGGGATTGTGTCCACAGAGATAGCTAATGATATATTGAGTCTGCCTACTGCAAAGGCTATGCGGGATATTCTTTGTCGTTACATACTCTCCGACGAAGAATGAGTCGAAGATACTGCAACTTCAGCACGATATCTTCACATCGAAGCAGAATGGTCGCCCCCTTCATACCCTCTATACTTCTTTAAGGGGTATGTTTGAGAAGCTACATGGGTACATTCCCTTGACTGCTACGCTAGAGCAGCTCAAGGCATATAGAGACTCTGTTATGACTATGGTCTTTCTAACAACTCTTGATCCTGAGTACGATGCTGCTCGAGTCTAGATTCTTACTGATGCTACTATACCTCTGATGGAGGAGGCATATCGCAGATCGAGTAGACTATCTATATCCTCTGGTAGTACTTTACAATCTCAGACATCTTCAGCAATGGCTGCATCTCGTGGTAGGGGAAGCTTACACCATATCGTGGTGGGGGGGCCCTAGACATGGCAGAGGAGGAGGTGGTCGACCCCGTCAGCCGTGCACCTACTGCCATAGATCAAGCCACTCTGAGGAAACCTGCTATTCTAAGCATGTGTTTCCTGCTTCAGCTTGGGTTGCAGAACATACACAACATGTCGAGCGTTCATCACCTGTTCCTGATCAGAGATTTGATGAACTTGTGGCGCAGCTCAGAGAGATTATTCCTACTCCTGGGTCAACCATCTCTCCTTGAGGTTCCTCAGAGGTAGCTGCCTTAGCATCAACATCTACATCAGGTATAGCATATGCCTTTACTAGTTGTTACAAGGCAGACTTGTCAGAATGGATCATGGATTAAGGAGCATCCCATCATCTCTGTGGTGATAGAAGCCCGTTTAGTGATTTCCGTCCGACTCAGCCTGGACGATCTGTCGTGATAGCAGATGGGACACACTCTGCCATTACCAGTCAAGGGGAGGTGCAGTTGACCCCTACAATGAGGCTTCAGAATGTCCTTTACTCTCCTGAATTTACTATCAATTAGTCAAATCACCAAAGATTTACAATGTCGTGCCATATTTGATCCATCTTCTCATGTGTTTAAGGATACACTTACGGGCAAAGTGATTGGATCTGGCCGTGAGCAAGGGGGTCTCTACAGACTGGTGCAATCTCCTTATGCCGATGTCTCGTCTCTTCACACTAGATATGTTTCTCCCTATATATGGCATCTTCGATTTGGTCATCTTCTTCTGCAAAAGCTATGTCATGTTCTTCCACAGATTTGTCCTCACTCTACCCTTCAATGCGAGTCCTGTCAGCTTAGGAAGCATCATCAGTCCACTTTCCAGAGTCGTCAGGGTCGGAGTAGTCATAGTCTGTTTGAGTTACTCATTTTGATATTTGGGGTCCCGATCGTGTCCTAGATCATCAGGGACAAAAGTTTTATCTTGTTGCAGTTGATGAGTTTTCAAGGTTGTCTTGAGTCTTTCTTCTTAAGAATAAGAACAAGTCCGATGCTGGTCCTGTTATTCATTTCTTTAATAATGAAATAAGGAACATTTTTTCAGCAAAAGTCAAGTTTATACGTTTAGATGATGCACTAGAATTTTGCAGTACTCAACTTTCCCAATTCCTTAGATCTCATGGTATTATGCATCAGACATCTTGTGCGTATACTTCCCAACAGAATGTGGTGGTTGAACGAAAACACCGCCATCTTTTGGATGTTATTCGAACTCTTTTGATTCAGAGCTGTGCCCCTCATTCGTACTAGGGGGATGCGGTTCTAACTGCTTTCTACCTTGTAAATCGTGTGCCCTCTTCGGTTCTGGGGGAGAAGATCCCGTTCTTGATTGCGTTTCCCGAGACAGATCTTTTCTCACTTATGCCTCGTGTTTTTGGTTCAGTTGCTTTTGTTCGTCATATGTCTCCTGGTCTTGACAAGCTCTCTCCCAGAGCTGTCAAATGTGTGTTTGTTGGGTATTCCAAGACCCAAAAAGGATATCGTTGCTTCGACCCTGTTTGAGAAGGTACTATGTCAGTGCATCTGTCACCTTCTTTGAGTCCATTATATATTTTTCTCTCATAGGTGACAAGCTCATTTGTTTAGAGGATGAAGAATAGATCTATATGTCTCTACCTCCGATCTCCATTACACCATCTTCACTACATTCTACCAGTATTGTAAAAAGCACCCGACTGCCGACCGAGTACCGACTAATTCCGATTAGGTACACTAGTCGACCAATTTTTGCTTGGAGATACCATGTTTTTTTATGTTTTGATGTTTTTATAAGCAAACGTATTATAATATGCTTAATAGTTTACTTAAATTTAATTACTTTTATTTTATTATGATAGTATACAAATGTACAAAATCTATGTATAAAAATGAGTTATATATTTAAAATGATCATAAAATTCAAAGCCGATTAAAGTCCGACTAAATCCGACTAGTCGTCCGACTGTCGATTAATCCTTAGTCAGTGACCCAACCGACCGACTACCGACTACCGACTTTTGCAACTTTGCATTCTACTACAACGCCACCTCCACCACCACCTCCACCATCACCTATTTATATTCACAAGTTTACTAGCGACGACCCCATGCTCATGTGCCTCCTCCATCATCCAGCACGCCCAAGGTATGTTCTAAACATTTGAGTTCTTCTAATGACACTGGTGATTTGCATGTACATACTGAGGTAAAAGTTGTCGTGGATGATATATCTTCTGTACGTAATGAGGACCTGGACGTTCCTATTGCTCTACGGAGGTAGAAGCATGCATGCACTATGCATCCTCTTGCTTCCCATGTTTCCGTGGAACGTCTTTCTAAGGATTTTTAGAGGTTTGTTGTGAGACTGTCTGTTGTGGAAATACCACAGACCTATCAGGAGGCGTTGCAAAGTAGCCAGTGGCGTCTGGTCATGGAGGAGGAGATGGCAGCTTTATAGTCTCATGGTACGTGGAATGTTGTATAGGCTCTACCAGGTGCGTCTATTGTTGGCAGCAAGTTGGTGTTTACTGTGAAACGTCGAGCTGATGGCACTGTGGATAGATATAAGGCCTGGTTGATTGCTCGTGGGTTCAACCAAAACTATGGGGTGGATTACCATGAAACCTTTTCTCTTGTTGCACATCATTCTACACCGAGGATTCTTATTGCTGTTGCTGTGGTACGCGACTGACCGCTTTTCCAATTAGATGCGAGGAATGCATTATTGTATGGCGATCTGCAGGAGGAAGTTTACATGCATCAGTCACTAGGGTTTGCTGCTGAGGGGGAGTCCAGTATAGGGTGCCGACTTCACAAGGCTTTATATGGCCGTAAGCAGAGTTCGAGGGCTTGGTTAAACAGAAGGGGTTTGTAAGATCCACTGCAGATCATTCTCTTTTTGTTAAGAGAACTCAGAGAGGTACCATTGTCGTTCTAGTTTATGTTGACGACATCATTGTTACTGGTAGCGATGAACATGGCATTCAGGCAGCTAAGGATTTCCTTGGAGAACAGTTTGCGACCAAGGACCTTGGCACACTACGTTACTTCCTTGGCTTAGAGTTTGCACGAAATCAGAAGGGTATGGTTATGACCCAAAGGAAGTATGTTACTGACCTTCTATCTGAGACATGCATGACAAGATGCAGACTTGCCACTACACCAATAGATCCTAATGCTAGGATTTATGATGATGACTCTGAAGAGGTGGATAAAAGAAGATACAGAGAGCTGGTAGGGAAGTTGCTATATGTTACCATTACCAGGCCTGATATATCATTTGCTGTGAGCAGAGTTAGCTAGTTTATGGAGCATCCCAGATAGGTTCACATGGATGCAGTTTGCATGACTTTGAGATATCTAAAATCTTCTCCGGGTGCAGGTCCTCTTTTTAGAAGAGATACATCTCTCACAGTTTCTGGATGTGCAGATGCAGATTATGCTTGATGCCCTTAGTACAGGAAGTCCACCTCAGGCTTCACTGTGTTTGTTGGTAGCTCACTAGTTTCATGGAAAAGTAAGAAACAAACAATTGTTGCTCGATCCAGCACTGAATCCGAATATAGGGCTATAACCCTAGGGAGTACATAAATGATATGGGTCGAGTCTGTTATGACTGACCTAACTATTGAGGTGCCTCTTCTTATGTACGTCAAATGTGATAATCATGGATCACTGTTCATAGTTAACAATCCAACCTTTTATGAGTGCACAAAACACATTGAAGTAGATTATCACTACACTCATGATTTGATCCAAAAAGTGTTGATTTCCACTTTTCATGTTGCTTCAGGTGATCAGATTGCAGACATGTTTACCAAAGCTCTTGCAAGGGGTCCTTTTCACCGTTGTTGTTCCAAGCTGTGCATGATAGACATATATACTCTAGCTTGAGGGATCGAGTTGAGATTATTATATCTCGTGGTCTTTATTTATATTTGTTAGAGTTATTAGTTATGCGTCACTCTTGTTGTATGTGGGTAAATGGATCACTCCAGGATCCATTTACCGCATCCAGTTGTTTAGTCCCACATCTACATGTTGTGAGCTGTGGAGACTTAGTGAGGGCTATATGAGAAGCCCCTCACCCCCTGTATTCAGTGAGAAAATGCAATGCATACATCGGCCTTTGAGACGTTCTCCCATGGTTTCATCCCGCTCCTTAAGGACTAGGGTTCCACGTTAAGTCCCGTGTTCTTCATATTTCTTATTATTTTTCTCTGATACACTTCCGCATTCCTATTTTCTAACATGGTATCAGAACAGGTTCGATTCTCGAGGTTTTTCATATTGTCATTTCTGTTCGAGTTTCGATTTTGAAGATTTGTTTGTAAAGACTATTTCTGTATTTAAGAGTTGTGATTTATCCAAGGAGGTTATGCATTTTGATTTCCAGGGTTTCGTTGGAAACCCTAATCATGCATCCGAACTCTGCAGGAGAGCACACGAGATCTTCTCCAGGCAGATGGCGCTCCCATCTTATGGTGCACCTTCGTGGTGCTGTTCCTTCACTTCCTGCGCATGAGAGCGGTGTTCCAGGACCTAGTAGCGGAGCCCCTGCCGCACCTTAAGATCGCAGGAGACTACGAGGTGCGAAGATCACAAGAGACCGCCCCGATGGGGCTTCCACTTCCGCAACACAAGCAGATCCAAGTGACGCTCCATCCTTGCTTCGAACAAGAAGAGGTGCTCCTGGCATCATCTTCAACAACATTGTACTGCTAGCGTCATCTTCAAAGCCCGTTCGATCGTCTCCAGCTGACGCTTCAGTCGGCTGTCCAAGCACCCATGCCACATCTCTCTCAACTCGCGCATACAATATGGCCGCATCTCCAAAGCCCGTTTGACTCCTCCAGTCGGTGTTCCTGGAAGGGCGACTAGGAGATGCGCTTAACCTCAGCCCTGTTCTTTAGGCGAATATCGCCAACTCCCTCCAAGACTCCGTCCCGCCTTCAACTCCAGGCGAAGGAGCCGCCCTCCTCCATCGCTTCTCCAGGCGGACTCCTCTGACCTCCATGCGACGATGATCCTCCTCCCGAAGCCGCCCTGCCTCCTCCACTCGAGACCTCGCAATAAACATTCGATGATGGGAAAAGCCCCATCGGGGGCGACAGACGTTCGAAGGAGGGTTCCCACAATGGGAACTCTTGTGCTTGCACGAACAAACAGTCTAATGGCCTGTCCTTTATAATTTTTTTGAGAGATCGGGAAAGTATAGGCCCAAGTGGGCCATTGGCGTATAAAAAAATGTATGTGAATAAAATGAGGAAGGGAGAGATGCCAGTTGGATTAGTAAAAAAAGAGGGAAAAAAGAGAGGATTTGTTTTGAGAAAAAATGGACGGCTATTTAAAAAGAGATAAAGAAAATAGCTAGGAAAAAAAGGAAAGCTGAGAAAAAAGAACGACAAAAATGATTAAAAAAAGGGAGTCGAGACAAAATCCATATCGGCTTATGTGATGTTTTGTGTTCCCCATTACCTTGTCTTCTCCCAACTTTGTCGATGCCTTTGTTTTCCGACAAGTATGGGAGAGAAAGGGGGAGTATTGTGTAGAGTCACATGCTACAGTTCAGATTCTCCAGTCCAGAAGCCATTCAGATTTTCAGACTATACAGTTGATATTCAGACTCGATGGTCAAATGTTTCCGAGTCTTCAGTTGCAGACATGCACATGTATGCGGTCTTCTTTTCAGTTGTGCACATGTTTGCCTTCTTTTGTGTGGTCCCCATCTTTTGTTTTCGACCAGAGTTTTCATGTGTTCCATAAGGACTTCAGAGTAGAGGTCCCATTCCTATGCTGTGTGGGCTTCAGTTTTCATGTGGTTTCATAGGGACTCCAAAGTAGAGATCCCATTCTCTGAGCCAATATGGAAGAGACCCAGTTCTCCGACGAGGAGACTTTTAGACTCCATTCTCCAGGGATCGTGGACTCTGACGAGGATTGCACTCCACTGCATTTCAGTTCGACCCTTTCAGGGATGGAGCAGTTGTCCACATGTTGTGGCAGGTCAGAGTACTCCGACGAGGAGAGTTGTGGCAAGCCAAAGTACGCCGACGAGGAGACTCGTTTTCAGTTGCAGTGACTCTGACATGCACAGTACAAAGCACATGCTCTCCGACGAGGAGATTCAGTTTGACTCACACTCCAGCCCGTTTGTCCTCCTCACCTGCACATCATGAGAAGCAACGTCCTTGACAACAACCGACAGTTGTGTGCGTTGAGAGGGGGAGTGTTGGAGTATTTGGTTATGCGTCACTCTTATAGTAGATGGGTAAATGGATCACTCTAGGATCCATTTTCCATATCCAATTGTTTAGTCCCACATCTACCAGTTGGTGAGATGTTGAGACTTAGTGAGGGCTATATAAGAAGCCTCTCACCCTTTATATTCAGTGAGAAAATGCAATGAATACATCAACCCTTTGAGGCGTTCTCCCGTGGTTTCATCCAGCTCCTTAAGGAGTAGGGTTCCATGTTAAATCCCGTGTTCTTGATATTTCTTATTATTTTCTCTGATACGCTTCCGCATTCCTATTTTCTAACAAAATTTGTTTATTTCTCTTGTCTATCTTCTGTAATTTTCCCTCAGAGCTTTTCTCCTATATAAGAGAGCTCTAGGGCTATGAGGAATACAACTTTCATTTTTCCTTTCACATAGGGGACTAATAATTTCAAAGAAAGTACCTCATTGACATTCTTATAGATGCAAGTTTAGTTGGTTGTAAACCATACTCCGGTCCTGTGGAGCCTTAGGGCTCGTTTGGTTGTCAGGTTACCCTAGGGTAACCTGGCATACCCTCTGCTCTTTCCCTGCATTCCTGGGTTGGAATTAGTTGTATGGACCGTACAATTTCTTTGTTATAATATTTTTTAACCATGTTCAAATAAAAAATTAGTATAAAAACATATTATAATAATTAAAAGGTTAATATAACACGTAATCGATATCACATCACATTAGATTTATCATTCCAACCCTTTCCAACTCTCCCAACCATTCAAACATCTACTATTCACAAGAGGAAACTCCAACCCAACTTAGTTACCCAACACGCCTTTAGAGTCCCACGACTTCTATGGATAATTTTTTTGAAGATACTAAATGATATAGGAGTCTAGGGCATTTCATCATATTGTTTACAACAACCTCAGAGTCATGATATATGCGTCTCAGAGTCATGCTACTTTGCCAAACCTGCATTTCATTATACTATTTGCAACCAAGTGGCATGCCTTTAGAGAACTACTTTATATTGTTTCTCCGGTTATTATATAGATTTCGAATGTTAATCTATTGTGCATGATGCGGTTGCTGAGTATCAGAAATTGTGGGTATATTGGATCTTAGGTCTGATACTCGTGTTATACATTAGTTTTGATATCTGAAGGTGTGGGACATCATAGGTTTGAGGGACAGAATTGCGACCCGACTCCTTTGGGGGCTACACCCTTGAAGTAATGTTATGTTTATATGTCATATTTGTATTTGGATTAGTAAATGACCTCGTTTAAGGGCATCTTGTAGGGAATGATATATAAACTCCTTTAGGGTAAGGGCTTTGAGTACTCTTGTATTGTAATTGTACTACCTTTTACAGTGATCTGCCACTACTATCAAGAATGTAGCCCAGTTAAAGGTGGACCTCGTAAACCTTGTGTGATGATTGTTTTGTTCTTGCTTGGTTTATTTTTGTTAGAGTTATTATATTTACATTTATGTTTGTAACCCTTCGGGTTTCATAACCTCTCGTGACCCTTCAGGTTTTGTAACCCTCCCATGACCCTTCGAATTCTGTAACCCTCTATGACCCTTCGGGTTCTGTAACCCTTGTACTCTCTAGGGTTTTCTCTCTATATAAGAGAAAATACCTCTATGGAATAAACATCTCATTTTGTTTCTCTTCGCAACATGGTATCAGAGCAACGGTCCTACACCGAAGCCTAATACCCTAAATCCGCTGCCACCACCAGCCCTCTCTCCGTCGACAAGGAGAGAAAGCTGGGCCTCCTACGTCGCTCGTGGATTCGATGGTCTCGCGTAAGGCAGTCCAAGTCCCCATCACCACCAGCTGCCACCTCCTCTTTGTTGGGGCTTTAGAGAAGATTCTTCAGGATGTTTGCTGCCAGACTACTACTCAGATCATCCGTCTTCACCGGGCATCGACTTCTTCATCAGGGCGTATACTTCTTCTTTTACGGCCCTAATATTAATCCGCATTGGACTTCTTCTACATCGATTCTTCTCCAGGCACGTCAGAGATATGTTCTGGTGACTTGCAGGCACGACAGAGATATTTTCCGGTGACCTGATATCGCAGCGACTCTACAAGCATGGCAGAGATACATTCCGGTGACCTGAAAGCCGCATACCCGTCCTCGAGCGAGGTCTTCTACCAACAACGGACATATGTTCTTATGATGCATTGTGCGAAGATGTGGTGTATACTGTTTCTTTTTTGTTACAAGCTGCAGCTTCTCAGCTCCAGCTTGAGGGGGAGTGTTAGAGTTATTATATTTACGTTTATGTTTGTAACCCTTCGGGTTCCGTAACCTCTCGTGACCCTTCGGGTTCTGTAACCCTCCCATGACCCTTCGAGTTCTGTAACGCTCTATGATCCTTCAAGTTCTGTAACCCTTGTACTCTCTAGGGTTTTCTCTCTATATACGAGAACATACCTCTATGGAATAAACATCTCATTTTGTTTCTCTTCTCAACAATTTTCATATGTGTTTTATTACGCTACACATATCAAACCTATTCTAAATCTTTCGAGCTCATTTGGAAGGAGGAGATTATGAAGCACAATTTCAAGATCAAGAAGTTTAACATGAGCAATGACTTCAGCTTCTGGCAAGTCAAGAAGCGCGGCCTTCTCAAGCAACATGGCATATTGCACTTTTGGAAAATGATAGGGAAAAGGTGCTTGAGCCATTACATATGTTTGTGTAGGAAGAAAATGTGCACTTGATGATTATGCTATAGGTTTGACGGACGAGATCATCATGGAGATCACATACAAGGAGACTGCTATAAATCTATGGTTGGGACTTGGGAGTCCTTATGTAATGAGGTCTCTAACCACAAATTTGTTGTTGGAATAATGTCTTATCTCCCTCCGTTTGCAAAATGTAATCTACAAAAATGCATCTACAGCGCTTAAATTTATTGCTTCTATTTTTAGAAATATAGATGTTAAAGTAAATAATGAGGATGTTGCTTTGATTTTGTCAGTTGTTCTTCCATTGCGATTTGATTAATTTGTTAAGTTTTTCATAGTAGGTAGAGAGGAGATTTCCTTTGAGTAGTTTGTCATGTTGTAGGATTGAGGAAGAAACTTTTATCCCTCGAATTCGTAAACTTTAAAGGATACTATAATGCTGATGGTTGAGTTTTGCAGGTGGTTAAAGAATAGCATGTTGTTATCAGGGGTATCAAATAGAAGACCATTTATGTTTTCCAAAGGTCCAAATTTATTGGAGTGGTGTCCCTATCGTGAAATTATAATCTGAGTTGTGGTACATATGGATGGGGCACATCAGTGTTAAAGGAGATGAACATCTTCAGCTACGATGGACTTCTCGAAAATCTTAATGGATCCAAGTTAGAGTTCATTGAGGGTTGTGTTTGTAGAAAACGACACGAGAAGCAATTTAGTAAGTAGTTCAAAAGATAAAGAAGTCACTTGATTACATTTGCATTGGTTAATGGAGCCCATCCAATGTTCCATCTTTATGAGGTGTCATATATCTCTTATCTCTGATCCATGATTACTTTAGGATGGTTTATTTCTTTGTGATTGTAGAGATATATATTTATGTTTCTGTACTATTTTCTCCGTTTACTTTATTTCTGTCTATCTTATGTAATTATCCATAGGTCTCTTCTCTATATAAGAGAGCCCTAGGGTTCCATGGAGTAAACAATTTTCATCATTTGTCCAACATGGTATCAGAGGGACGATCCTAGACCGTAGCCATAGCACCCCACCTTCCACAACCCTAGCTTGTATTTACCGTCTCCCCCCTTTCTCTCTCTCTCTCTCTCGGCTGCCACCACCGCCGTTAGCTGCCTGCTGCAGCCATCTGCGGCCTTGCCATCGCCAGCTTCGACCACCTGCAACTTTGCTGCCACCTCCAACAGCCGTCGCTGCCGCAGCTTCCAGCGGCTGTCGCGTTGCTGCCGGTTGCAGCTGCCGCCTTCAGTGGCACCACTACACTTTAGGGTGCCTCATGTCACTCCCAAGGGTTTCAAAGAAATTTGATGATCACTCATGATTTTTTTGAACTTTTTGGGTGATTTCAGATCTGAGTATTATTCGTTTCTTGTCTACGACACATCACGCGATGACGGAAAGGGTTATACTTGTCTTTATATGCAACTACTTATCTCCATGTCTATTTAGACCAACTTCTGTAGTTTACAAGCCCCAACCTCTTAATCCGGCAACATGTCAGAAAGTAAGGTTGAGATCCCCGTCACCGGCGCTTTTCGAAGTCCAACGGGGAAAATTATGAACTATGGGCCATGCGGTTTATGATCCTAATGCAGTATACGAGTAAGAAGTACATTCTTACCAAGGAGCAGCCGACTGACAAGACGAGTGAATGCCTCGTAGGAGGCTGACGATGCTTATGCTCGTGTATGGTTGTCTAACACACTCACAGTTGAGATTGCCAATGATATTCTACATCAGCCCACCGCTAAGGTGATGTGGGACATTCTCTCTGCTACATATTCTCAGGCGAGGAGTGAGAACAAGATCCTTCAGTTATTGCATGATATCTTCATGGTCAAGCAAAATAGCTGCCCGCTGCACTCGTTATATACCTCTCTCTGGGGCATGTTCGAGAAGCTCCATAGTCTTAGGCCACTTGCAACCACTCTTGAGCACTAAAAGTCTTACAGGAATGTAACCATGGTTGGTGTATTTCTTGCAGCACTTGATCCGGAGTATGATGCTGCTCGTTCACAGATACTTGTGGATGCTACCATTCCTCCCATAGAGGAGGCATATCACAGGCTCAACATAATTATCGTTCCTTCCTTTGCTTCTTGTTAAACCTCCTCTGCGATGGTCGCCTCTCGCGACAAAGGAGGTTCTTCTCAGTTTCATGGCTTTGGACCTTGTGGTAAAGGAGGTCGTATTCGTCTGCCTTGTACTTATTGTCATCGCCCTGTGCATACAGAGGATACATGCTACTCCAAGCATGCTTTTCCGGCATCAGCTCGTGTTGCGGAACGAGTTGACCCTCCTGCAACTTCCTCTTCAGATCATAAATTTGATGACCTAGTAGCCCGATTGATGGACATTATGCCTCCTGCTAGTCTCTTTGCTTCGTTGCCTGCTCCAGGAGGCCACTCAGATGTTGTTGCTTCTGCCTTTGCCAGTACCTCTGCCACTGCTAGTACCCCAGGTAGCATCTATACTCTTACTACTTGTCATGGATCTGATATTACATAATGGATTATGGACTCTGGGGCGACACATCACTTGTGTGGAGACATAGATCAACTTGCAACTTATTGACATGTTCCTCCAGGGAGAATTGTGTCATAGCTGATGGAACTCATTCCCTGATCACAAGACATGAGGAGATCAGTTTGACGCCGACGATGTTTTTGCAGTATGTGTTGCATTGACTTTTCTTTGAATTTATTATCTATTAGTCAGATTACGAAGGATTTGCATTGTCAGGGTATTTTTGATCCATCGTCTCTTGTATTTCAGGATATTCTTATGGGCAGGGTGATTGGCTGTGGCTGTGAACGGGGATGCCTCTATCGACTGGTCATACCTGCATGTGCAGACCTATCCTCTCATTTTGCAGGACCAGTCTCTCTATTCATGTAGCACTTGTGCTTTGGCCACCTTCTCCTTTAGAAGATGTGTCAAGTTCTCCCTCAGATCTCACCCCGTTCATCCTTCCAGTACGAGGCATGTCAGTTGGGGAATCACCATCGGGCTGTCTTCCTTAGTCATCAAAATCAGAGCAGTATCTCCCTTTTTGAGTTATTTCATGTTGACATTTGGGGTCCCAGTCGTGTTCCCGATCACCAGGGACATGGGTTGTATCTAATTGTTGATGATTTTTTTCGTTTGTCGTGGGTCTTTTTTGATGAATATATCTGAGTCTGGGAGTGTGATTACAACTTTTATCATTGAAGTGCAGAATGTTTTTTCTTCTTCTGTCAAATTTATGAGAACTAATAGTGCATTGGAATTGTGTACTCGTGCACTCTGACAATTCTTTTCATCTCATGGTATTGTTCATCAAACATCATGTGCTTACACTTCTTAACATAATGGTGTTGCATAAGAAAAGTAACGCTATTTACTTGATGTTACTCGAACCCTTATTATTCAGAGTCATCCCCCAAATTAGTTGTGGTGTGATGCGGTTCTTAAGGCTCGTTATCTTGTGAATCACATGCCCTCATCTGTTTTGGGTGAGAAAATTCCTTTCTCCCTGGCATTTCCAGAGAAAGAGTTATTCTCACCCACTCGTGTTTTTGGTTATGTTGCCTTTGTTCATCAGTTGTCTCTAGGTCTTGACAAGCTCTCTCCTAGAACTGTCAAATGTGTTTTTGTTGGGTACTCCAGGACGCAAAAGGGATAAAGATGTTATGATCCATTACGTAGGAAATATTATGTTAGTGATGGTATCATATTTTTTGAGTTGGTGATGTATTTTTCTCATACGTGTGATATATTGACTTCATCAGATTCGGATGATGAGGTCTACATGCCGCTTCCTCCTACGAGCCCATCACCACCATCTGCGCCTGTGGTTCCCACTCCGTCCCCACCTTCACCTCCTACACCTCCATCACCTCCCTCCGGTACCGCCACCTCCCATAGTCCTAGATCCACTCTTGCCACGATACTATGCACATCAGCCTGCTTCTGCTCATGTTCATCGCCTGTCATCCAACACGCCTCATGTTTGTTCTGAATACAATGTTTCTAACGATGGGTCTAGAGATGTGTCTGAGCAGGAACCTTTGCAGATGGTTGGCTTGCAAATTGAGGAGATTCCCAATGACTTGTATGTACCTATTGCACTTCGGAAACAAAAGCGTACATGTGCCTCATATCCTCCTACTTCTCAAGTTTCCTTTGATCACTTGTGAGGGGAATTCAGGATGTTCGTTGTTGCTCTATCTGCTGCGGAGATCCCGCAGAATTACGAGGAGGCCTTAAGAGACAGTCGGTGGCGTCTGGCCGTGGAAGAAGAAATGGTTGCACTACAGTCACATGGTACCTGGAGTTTGGTCCCCGCTCCCAACGGGGCGTCTATTTTCTGTTGCAAATGGGTGTTTATAGTGAAACACCATGCAAATGTGAGTCTTGATCGTTACAAGGCCAGTTTAATTGCACGAGGATTACTCAGAATTATGTGGTGGATTATCTAGACACTTTTTGCCCTGTTGCTCGCCACTACACTCTATGAGTTCTTTTTTCAGTTGCTGTGGTACGTGATTGGCTTTTATTTCATCTTGATGTTAAAAATGCATTCTTGTATGGTGATCTCCGAGAAGAAGTCTACATGCAACAACATCCGGGGTTGGTTGCTGAGCGGGAGTGTCAACAGGTTTGTAGACTTCACAAGGCAATATATGGCCTTAAGCAGAGTCCGAGGGCATGGTTTCAGAAGCTCTCGGATCTGATTGAGAAGCAAGGAGTCAAGAGATCAAATGCAGATCATTCATTATTTGTACAGAGAACCTCCAGATGTACAGTTGTTATCGTGGTCTATGTTGATGACTTATCGGAGATGATATGCGTGGGATCAAGATGTCAATGGAATTTCTGGGCTGACAATTTGTCACCAAGGATTTTGGCACCTTATGGTATTTCTTAGGGTTAGAGTTTGCTAGGAATCGGCAGGCTATTATGATGACCCATGGAAAGTATGTTACAAACATGCTAGTTGAGACATGCATAATTAGGCGTCGTTCTTCTACTACTCCTTTGGATCCCAGCATCAGGCCATATGATGATGATGATAAAGAGGAAGTAGACATGAGAAGATATAGAGAATCGGTGGGAAAGCTTCTATACATTACTATCACTAGGCCATACATCTCCTTTCCGGTTAGTCGGGTTAGTTAGTTCATGGAGCAACCTCGACAGGTATACATGGATGCGGTGTATATGGTCTTTAGGTACCTAAAGTCATCTCTAGGTACATGATTGCTATTTAGGAAAGGAGCATGTCTTACTATCACAACATGTGCAGATGCAGCTATGCAGGATGTCCTAAGGGCATGAAGTCTACCTCAGGGCTGTATTTGTTCAGGAGCATGTCTTCATTGCTACATCTCATGTCAGTTCAGGAGATCAAACAACATGCATTTTCACCAAAGCCCTAAGTAGAGGGTCTTTCCAGAAGTGTTCGTCCAAGCTGAGCATGATAGATATTTATGCTTAATCTTGAGGGGGAGTGAAGAGATATATTTCATATTCATGTATCGTTTTCTGTTCTTCTATCCGCTGTATGTAATTTACCCGTAGGTCTCTCACTATATAAGAGAGCCTAGGAACCAAGGAATAAACATCTCTCTTTCACTTTTCCCAACAACTCTCATTTACAGAACATCTCAAATTCAAACTTTTCTATAGTGTAGATGTTGGGTGAAGGAGATAGATGGCATGCTTTATTCACTTAGAGGAGTCTGTTATTAGTTGAATGAATACTTTATAGTTTTTAGTTAGTTTATTTACCACAGAGGTAGAGTACACGACTTTGACATAAACTGTAAAGAAGGCTTCTGGTTGAAAGACTTTGTCGGATATCTCAATCTAGAATAAGACCAGTCTATCATATATTGTGTCAGTCTGTGCAGAATATGCCTATCCAATGATCTTTTAAATCGTGAGAAGATTAAGTGTGGAATGAGAATAATGAATTGAGTGATACTGAGGCACTAGGGTTCTCTTATATAGGTGGAGATCCCAGTAGGGAAAATTACATGATAGAGATAGAAATAAAAGGAATACATAAAGAAAAAAGGAAAGATAAAATATCTCTCAACCCTCCCCCTCTAGATGGAGAATGGATATCTATCATGCTTGTTGAAATATAAACATGGAAGCGAAATCGATAATCAGAGACCACAAATCAAACATAAATATCATGGTTTTACGTGAAACCCTACTCTATGAGGAGCGGGATGAAACTACATGAGAAGACCTCTAAGGGACAGATCATCTATTGCAATCTATCAATGAGTACGGGGGTGCGGGGATCCTTAAATATCCCTACAGATAGACCAGAGTCCCACATATAGTAGATGTGAGACTAAACCTGAGAGGGAGCTAGTTGGATCTTGGAGAGATCCAATTACCCAACTATTACATACTCGAAGACTACCCCTCAAACTAGAATTTAGAAAGCTACATGCTGCAATAAATGAAAATATACAACACATCTTCACTCCATACATCTGAGAGGGATGAGGATAGAGACATCCTGCTCGGATGGGGATAGAGACAACCCGTTTGAAGTAACTACTGCTAGTAGAAGTCTTCGCTCAAGGAACTTCAGTCGTGCTTGTAGTAGTCGCTGCGACAACCAGGTCGTGCATGGAGTAGAGTCGTTGTAAAAGAAGAAAGTCCAGTGTGGAGTAGTAGTCAGGGATAAAGACACCCTAATGAAGTAGTCGATTCTCGGTGAAGAGGGCTGATATCAGTAATAGTTTGAAGTGTCGGTCGGACAGTCGTGGACATGACATATGAGTCATGTAGTTACATCTTAAGAAGAAGAATATATACCCTGTCTAACTCTCCCTTTCTCCCATACTTGATACAATAAGAGCATGGATCATCAAGTTGGGAGAAACCAAAATGAAACATGCATTTTCTTTTGCTTTTTTGTGCTTCTTCTTTTTGCACACGTGATCCCATTTTTGTAACCATTTCCTCTTTTTTGGTTATTCTTTTTTTTTTCGTATGACTTTTTTTGTATGATAACCTTTTTTTCATTCAAAACTCACGATCATTATTTTGAGCCATATCTCCCTTTTTTTCTGAATCAGAAAACTTTGGAGCCGATACATTTAACTTTCTTTTATCGCTCTCTCTCTCTCCCTCTCTCCCTTTTTTATTAAAACCCAGCCCGTTGGACTCATATATTCCCCTCTTTTTCCACTTTTCTTCGGTTGCAGCCAAGGCCCTAAATATCAGTTTCGGTCACCATTTCGGTGACCGACCGAAACGGAATTTCGGTGGAAGTTCGGTCGAATTCGATCGAATTCGATGGAAATTTCGATCATTTCGGTCATTTTTTGTACTAGGGCCTCTGTATTTCGGTCATTTCGACCATTTCGGTCGAATTTCGATTTCGACAGGATATCGATATTCGACAAAAATTCGACCGAATTTCGTTGAAATTTGAGCCCATGGTTGCAGCCCCTCGTGGTCTCGAAACTTTTGCAACCCCCAAATTGTTGCAACATAAACAAGGGGGATTCTAGGGTTCTAATGTAGGGAACCCATTACCACTACTGCCGCCAAGACATGGCAGAGGACAGTGATTGGAAATGTGGTCTGCATATGTGTATTCGGTCACTTGACCGAAGCGCATATGCCATACACTAGAATATGCGGTTAAAACGCATATGCGATCCGTCTATGCGGCACATGTGACCACATATCTGAACAAGAGAATTGCATATTGGATTCATGTGTCTTTTTTGTTTAATCCATAACATGTTGATGCCACATTAACTCATTTTTTCCGAGCAACTCTTATATCATCATTTACATTGATGCATCTTTTCATTATTCTCTTATATGTCGCATTTGTAAATATAATCTAAGGTATTTTTCTCATATCCATATCTTTCCATTGTTCCTAACACTTATTAATGAACTGTTTATTATCTTTTCAATTTTCTATCTAATGAACTTCATTCTATTTCGTCAAATAAAATATGAGATAAATTGACTAACATTCTGACACTTCACATTTTTGTGCTTCTAATAAACTTTATATGCAAATACGATTTTCCCCTATATTTTTTGTCAACCAGTTTTGTCCCTTGGAGATCCATATATTTGTATAATTTTAGTTGTAAGATTTGTATACCTATGATTATTCTTTAGCTTTTGTTATCTATAGGATCAATATATGCAATAAAGGTTTTCTTATCGAATTCGTGTGTTCCCAGTTGAATCCAAATTTATATGTATATATATGCATTAAATTCAAAATATACACTAAAAACAATCAATTTATAATATCATGCTTATATGTCTTATTGATTATATTATCTTATTTGAAATTTTTGATTTTGGATTTTATTAGATCATCAAATTTTTTATATAATCACATTTTTTATTATATTTTTAATATTTTAAATTAAATTATTCTAAATCACATAAACCACATATACCTCTAGGGATCGAGATACCTCTGCCCGGGGTTGTATAAGAGCTGGAGGTGCATCAACGATGGAGATATGACGCATACCACTCCCTTTTGTTCTTCTAGAATAATGGTGCCTCGATGTTTCTGTTGATGCTGTTATTTCTTCGGATGCACATCTCCATTAGATTAGAGAGGTGCTGCGACTGGAAGAAGATGCTGCCAACATAACACATATCTCGAATAACGCATATCTCAAACATAGAATACCAGCATAGAATTGGGGTTAAAAAAACCCTAGAATATTCTCGAACTTGCACGATATCGAACATAAGAAAAAATATTCAAGAATGAATAGGAATTCAAAAAAATTGAAATCATACTATGTTGAAATATAAACATGGAAGAAAATCAATTATCAGAGACAACAAACGAAACATAAACATCTTGGTTTAATGTAGAACCCTACTATGTGAGGAGCGTTGTGAAAGCATGAGAGAAGGCCTTTAAGGGCCAGATCGCCTATTGCAATATCTCAATGAGTACATAGGGTGTGTGGCTCCTTATATAGCTCCACAGGTAGGCTGGAGTCCCACATATAGTAGATGTATAAATCTGAGTGGGGGGTAGTTGGATCTTAGAGAGATCCAATTATCCAACTTTTACATACTCCAACAATGCTCAACATGGAACAATGCCTCTCGAATGACCATCTGGCTTGAGCCTTGGTGAACACATCTATTGAATAGATAAATCGCCAGTGCCATCAGTAGAAACAATATGCTCATTACATACCTGGAGCGTGCTGGATGATGGGGAATGCCCATGAGCAGGGGGAACAATGAGAGGATTACAAATGTAAAAATGTTGCAAAAACTGAGCCAACGTACTATGTGAGGTGCAACCTCAGTCGGAGGTGACAGTAGAGGTGGAGTATGAGGGACCATTGGAGGAGGTGGTGGTGGAGGAGGAGGAGGTGGGGTGTGTATATCCTCCCGTGACTTAGACACATTCATCCCATCACCTGTACAGGTAAAGTACATAACCAGCTCTAAGAATGTGACGTCAACACTAGCATAGTACATTCGTGGCCCGTCTAACAAGATCAAAGCAACAATAGCCTTCTAGGTCCGAGCGTATCCCAAGAAAACACACTTGACAACTCTAGGAGAGATCTTGTTATAACTAGGGTCAGATATTAAACAACGTCCATTGAACCAAGGACACGAGGTATTAGTGAGAAAAGATCCTTATCGGGAAACACAATCGAAAAAGTAATCTTTTCACCTAACGTAAAAGATGCAATCATGTTGACCATGTAACATGAAGTAGGAACAACATTTCCCTAGAAAGAGTGGGGAGCACGACTCTAAATGAGAAGGGTCCTTGTCACATCAAGAAAATAATGGTGTTTACGTTATTCAACATTGTTAAACTGAGAAGTGTAGGGGCACGAAGTCTGATGTATAATGCCATGAGACTTGAATAAATAAGACAACTGAGTAGTACAAAACGTTAAGGCATTATCAGAGAGAACATACTTGATCGTTGTAGAGATGTTTTTTATTTCATATATATATATATATGATTAAATGGAAGAACCAGCCTTAGATTTATTTTTCAAAAGAAAAATTTATGACAATGTAGAGTAATAATCCACAACTACAAGATAAAACTTGTGTCCCTGATGATTAGAAACACGATTGATATCCCATATATTGAAATATACTAACTCAAATAAAAAACTACCGCTACGACTCTGACGACTGTGATAACTTGAATGCTGATTCTTCCCAAGTTGGCAAGCCTCATACTGAATGGTAGATTTGGAAGTAATCATAGAAAGACTCTGCACAGCTTCTACAGAGGAAAATGACCGAACCAAAGATGCCACATGTAGCTGGAGACTGATCCAATGGGAATGGATTATGCATCAACATAAGGAGACTGAACGAATCTGTAAAGACCCTCTTGCTCACGGTGACATCCAATCACCATGCCCGTGCATATATCCTAAAACACAAGAGACGATGAGTAAAAGATGGCGTGACAATATAAATCATTGGTGATTTGACTAACAGATAACTAATTCATTGAGAAATCAGGGGCATGAAGAACATTTTGCAGGTGCATGGGCTGTGTCAGTTTGATCTCCCCCTGTCCAGTAACCATGGAATGTGTGCCATATGTAATAACAATTGTTCTCCTAGGCTGAACAATTCTGTAGGAAATGAACTGAGCCCTATCTCCACATAAATGATGAGTAGCACATGAATCCATGATCCACTCCGAGAGGTCTACCTTGTGACAAGTAAGCAGTAAGGGTATAGATTGTAGCTGAAGTACTAACAGAAGCAGGGGCATCAAAGTTGGATGAACCAGATAGAGTACTAGAAGATCCTAATATGGGAGGCATAGTCTCGCTCAGACTGGAGACTAACTCATCAAATATCTGATCAGACGTAGCGTAGGTGTCTCAAGCTCGGCATCATAGGTAGATGCTGGAAATCCATGCTTGGAATAACATGTGTCCTCAAAGTGATCTGCGCGGTGATAATAAATGCATAAGGATGAGGATAGTGAATGATATGTTCCTCTACCACGTAGATCTCGTCGTCTTAATTGTAAAGATCCCCCTCTACCAGGACATGCGTTCATCGCATATGAGGACTGAGAGGAGGCTTATGAAGGAACCATGATCCTGCCAAGTCTCCGGTATGCTTCCTCCATGGGAGGTATTATAGCATCTGCAAGTTACTGGGATCGAGCGGCATCATACTCGTGATCAAGTGCCACCTAAAATATACCATGGTGGTAAATCTGTATGCTTTATGCTGCTCCGGTGTCACTATGAGAGGCAAGGAACTGTGCATCTTCTCAAACATACCCTTGAGAGATGTGTATAAGATATGAAGAGGGCCACCATTCTACTTGATTGCGAAAAAAATATGCTGGACTTGTAGAAGCTTCGTCTCATTCCTTGCTGTTGAAATCTGGAATGCGAAAGCAGAATAGATAAACAGAACAAGAAATCGAGAAATAATAAGCATGAACACGAAGATTTTACGTGGAACCCTACTCCCTAAGGAGTGGGATGAAACCACGGGAGAAGGCGTCAAATGGTCATATGTTTCTATTGAACTTCTCAACGAGTACCGGGTGTGTGAAGCTCCTTATATAGCCTCACAGACAGACGGAGTCCCACAGATAGTAGATGTGGTACTAAACATGAGTGGGTGGTAATTGGATCCTGGAGAGATCCAATTACCACTCTATTACATTCTCCAACACCTCCTCCTCAAGATGAAGTTGAGAAAGCTGCAGCTTGCAACAAAAAGAAAAAGCATACAGCACATCTTCATACGATACACCACAAGAAAATATGTCCGGTGTTGGTAGAAGACCTCGCTCAATGACGGGTCTGTGACTTTCTGGTCTGCGGAGCGTCTCTCTGCCATGCCTGTAGAGTTGCTGATACCAGGTCACCGGAACGTATCACTAGCGTGCCTGGAGTAGAGTCGCAGTAGAAAACGTCCAGCGCAAAGCAATAGTCGGGTAGTAAAAGAAGTACACACCCTGACGAAGAAGTCGATGCTCGATGAAGACAAATGATCTCTAGAAATCTGGAGTATCAGTCTGTCAGTCGTAGACGTGCAAAAGTCTTGAAGAATATCTCTCTGACTCCCCCTTTCTCCCATACTTTATAGAATAAAGAGCATTTAACATCAAGTTGGGAGAAACAAAACATGCATTTTTTTGTGTTTTTTTCACAAATTAATTTTGTATACCCGTCTCTTTTCTTTCTTTTTTTCTCAGCTATTCTCTTTTTTTTTATGCGTACGACTTTTTTGTACGATAGCCTTTTTTTTAACTCAACCATGGCCAGTCCCAAGCCCGGGCAATGAGGAGGGTTGCGTTAGGTAGCCGACAACCAGCGTAAAACAGTCGGAGACAACTTCCTAAATATTATTTTTTTAAAAGATACTATTTAGGAAGTTGCCTCATGACAGTCGGATCTTTTCATCATGGATTTGAGCAAACATACAGATTTCGTTGGAGCGTTCCCTACTTGCGACATGTTGTATCGCCCGAATGCAATGAAAAATTGAAAAGGGCCGCTACATCGCAGCTTGGATGTAGTTCAAAATTTGCAAGGGTTCTCGCATGAGGAATGCATGTGGGTAATTAAGCTAGTTCTGCTGCATCATCGCCCGGATGCAGTCCAAAATTTACAAGGGTTCTTGCGTAATGGACGCATGCGAGTAAAGAAGTTAGTCCAAAAGAGAATGCAAAGGAAGTTGCGGATTGGTAGTTGGAATGTTGGCACTTTAACTGGAATATTGATGGAGATAGTGGATACAATGGAAAGAAGGAAGATTCATATACTATGTCTTCAAGAGACTAAATGGGTTGGAGAGAAAGCAAGAGAGATCGAGAAGACATGCTTTAAACTTTGGTATTCAGGTAAAGATAAGGGTAGAAATGGTGTTGGAGTGGTTGTTCATAAGGATTTGAAGGGTTGTGTGGTTGAGGTGCAAGGATTCGGGGATCGGATTATTTTGCTAAAATTGGTGCTTGAAGAAGAAATTCTGAATATCATCTCAGTTATGCACCACAAATTGGTTTAGATGAAAGGATTAAACAAGCTTTTTGGGAGGATCTGGATAGGATTTTATAAGGAATTCCACAAAGAGAGATGATTTGCATAGGTGGAGATCTTAATGGAAATGTGGGAAAAGATGCTTCCGGTTATGCTAGTGTTCATGAAGGACATGGTTTTGGGGATAGAAATGAAGAGGGAAAAGTCATTCTGGATTTTGTAACGGCATATGATCTTTTCATAGCAAACACTCTCTTCAAGACGAGGGAGGAACATTTAATTACTTATAAGAGCGGGCCAACCAGAACACTTATAGATTACTTTGCGTTGAGGAGAAGAGATCGGTTGTGTTGTAAAGACTACAAAGTAATCCCAGGAGAGAGTTTGACAACTCAACATCGCTTGTTAGTCTTGGATGTGCAAATAAAAGGTCTGGTAAAGAAAAGGAGGGCTCCTAAGATCACTAGAACTAATGGTGGAATCTTCTACTGAAGCAATCGGTCTTCAAGGAGAAGGTTTTAGAAGACTTATCTTGGGATTGTAGCGGAAGTGCAAATGAGATGTGGGAGGCAGTAGCATCTTGTATCCGAAAGGTAGTCAAAGCGATACTAGGCGAGTCGAAGGGAGGAGCTCCAGGTCAGAAGGAGGCTTGGTGGTGGAGTGACGGGGTGTAAGAGAAACTAACAATTAAAAGAGCTTGCTTTAAAGCTATGTCTAAGGATAGAACAACGGAAACTGTCACAAACTACAAAATAACGAAGAAGGAAGCAAAAAAGGCTGTAAGCGAAGCTAAGTCAAAAGCTTATGAAGTTTTTTTTTTATAAAAATCTCGACTCTAAGGAGGGTCAAAAGGATATATTCAGGTTGGCCAATGCAAGAGAAAAAAAGACCAAAGACGTTTTCTCAAGTGAAATGCATTAAAGTCGAGGAAGGTCACATGCTTGTTACTCAGAAGGACATAGAGAATATATGGGAGCAGTACTTCCATACTTTTCATTAGGAAAGAAATAGAGAGATCACTTTGGGTGATCTAGCTAATAGTGAAAGTTACTTGAATCGTGCAAGCTATAGACGAATACAAAGAAAGGAAGTAGAGGAGGCTTTGAAGCTTATGAGACCTGGGAAAGGTGTAGGATCGGATGACATCCCTGTAGAAGTATGGAGAGTTTTAGGTGAGCACAATTTGACTTGGCTTACGAATCTATTCAATGTTATTTGGCGAAGCAAGAAAATGCGTGAAGATTGGAGGAGTATCGTGGTGCCTCTTTATAAGAATAAAGGAGACATTCAAAATTGTTCAAATTACAGAGGTATCAAGTTGATAAGTCACACTATGAAAATTTAGGGACGTGTGATCGAAAGAAGGCTGAGGAAAGTTTCCAACGTAAATGAAAATCAATTCGGATTCATACCAGGTCGCTAAACTATTGAAGCCATTCATTTGCTGAGGAGAACAATGGAGATTTATAGAGCTAAAAGGAAGAACCTCCATATGGTCTTTATTGATTTGGAGAAGGCTTATGATTCTGTCCCACGAGAGATTTTGTGGAGAGTTTTGGAGAAGAGACAAGTACCTGTCCTATACATTAACCTCATAAAGATATGTATGATAGGGCTTTATCTTGTGCAAGGACACCGTCTGGGAAGACTTACTATTTTGACATCAACATTGATTTACATCAAGGTTCAGCTTTGAGTCCATTTCTTTTTATTTTGATTATGGACGAGTTAACAAGTCACATTCGTGATGACTTACCATGGTATATGTTATTTGCTGATGATATTGTGTTGATTGACGAGACTCGAGATGGAGTAAATGCGAAGCTTGAGGTCCGGAGACATGCATTGGAGACTAAAGGATTTCGTATAAGTAGTGCTAAGAAGGAATATATGAGTGCACCTTTGATGGAAGCAATGGTGAAGGAATTGACATGAAGATTGGTGACAATATCATTCGGAAGAGAGATTCTTTTATATATATGGGATCTATTTTGCAACATGAAGGGAAATTTTTGGAAATATTACTAATAGAATAAATGCAGACTGGTTAAAGTAGAGAGGAGCCTCTGCTGTTCTCTGTTATAAGAAAATTCCTTTAACAATTAAAGGAAAGTTTTACAAAACAGCCGTGAGACCTGCTATGCTCTATGGATCTGAATGTTGGCCTGTGAACCATAGACATGTGCAGAGATTGGCTGTAGCAGAAATGAAAATGCTAAGGTGGATGTGTGGACACACACGTAAAGATCGGATTCGGAATGATGCAACCAGAAAGAAAGTTGGTGTAGCTCCGATCAAGGATAAGATGCGAGAAAACCACTTAAGATGGTTTGATCATTTGCAAAGAAGATCAATGGATGCACCGGTTAGGAGATGCGAGCGTTGGGATGTTGAGCCAGCTAAGAGAGGACGAGGATGACCCAAGAAGTGTTGGAAAGAGACTATACGAAGGGATCTTAGTTTTTTAGATATAAGCCCAGGATTGAGCCAAGATAGATCTGAATGGAGGCGAAGAATCCATGTAGCCGACCCTACTTAGTTGTGGGAAAAGGCTTTATTGTTGTTGTAGCCTTTTTTTTCCCAAAAAACTCCCGCTTCTTGTTTTTGCAATCGAGCCCTTTTTTCCTCTCTCGACCTTTTTTTAGATTGTAGGCCTATTTTTTCTTTTTTTCTTTCAAATAAGCTACCCTTCTCTACTTTTTTTCGTGCATTCTAAATATGGCTCAAAACATTTCCACCCCCTTTTTTTAAATGTAATAGCAGCCTAGGGCCCATTAGACCGAAAACAAGAGGATGCCCTTCTATTTAGGGTTCTCTTCGTGGGATTATCAATGTGCTGCTGCCTCCTCAATCTGGAGGAGATCATCGTCTAGAGCCACTCGATGTTGCTGTGGAAGGTCCGACGTGTGGAGCAAGAGGGCCACCTCGAAGGATTCTTCACCACTTGGGGGTTGGGGGGGTTAGGACCTCAGGTAGAAGGCGCGCAATCGGGAGGTCACACTCTGATCTGTGCATGTTGGTTTGCCCGTTGTGCGATCCTAGAGGCGCTGAGGATGGGCAACACTTTTTGCTTGGAGCGCTATTGCTGACTGGAATACATTCCATCCTGTAGAGATAGTTCGTAGTATTATTATCTCTTTATGTATCTTTTTGTTATTTTGTTATCTTTGATAGACCTCTCTGTAATTTACCCTTAAGGTCTCTCCCTATATAAGAGAGCCTAGGGTTTTCTGAATGATTATCGAAGTCTCTTTTCCCAACATGGTATCAGAGCCACCCTAGGGCTCTCCACCCGCCGCCTCCCTCTCCCCACCCGCCGCCCTTCTCTCTCTTTCTCTCCTCGGCATCGTCATCCGCCGCCGCCTCTCTCTCTCTCTAGCACCCCCACGCCTATGCCCAACCCCACCGCTAGCGCCTCCCGGCCCCCGCTAGTGCCGCCAGTCACCGCTAGCGGCATCCAGCCCGCCGCCAGCGGCCTCCCGGCGATCCCAGTCGCCGCCTGCAGTCCCAGACTGTCGCTGTAGGTCCCAGCAACCGCCAGCGGGCCCCAGGCAGTCTATCCCAGCCACCGCCAGCCGTCGCTAGTCGCCTTGGGTCCTCTCCCAAGCGGTCCCAGCCATCGCCGTAGGTCCCGGTGGTCCCAGCCAGTCGCGCAGACATCTAGGCGACCCCAGGCGGCACCCAACAAGCCGGTTCAAGGGATGTAAGCCTTCCCTAAGGCGTGCCCTAGTCCTCCCTTCGACAGATATATGGGTTTGAGTGCGTAACGTCTACATACGCACTCAAATCCGATGCAGTTGGTGTAGACATTCATCACAGTGTCTATATATCCTTGTTCTTCTCCAAGCGGCAGTATGTCAGAATCCAAAGCCGATATGCCCTCCACCGGCGCATTCAAAGGTCCTGCGCCAATAGTGAAGATGGACGGGTCTAACTATGAGCTCTGGGCGATGCAGTTCATGAGCCTCATGAAGTCTAATGGTAAGAAACACATTCTTACCGAGGATGAGCCTGCGGAGAAGACATGGATCTATGCCTCATGGGAGGCTGACGACGCCTAAGCAAAGGTCCGGTTGTCTGGTACTTTGACGATGGAGATTGCTAACGACGTCCTCCATCAGCCCACTGCCAAGGCAGTGTGGGACATTCTTGCCGCTACTTATTCGCAGGTGCGAAATGAGACAAAGATGTTGCAGCTTCAGCATGACATTTTCACAATGAAGCAGAGCGGCCAAGGTTCAGAAAGTCGGTATGCGGTATTCATTCGGTCATGCGGTCTGAAGCGAGTAAGCGGATAGGCGGAAGTATATGCAGATTATGCGGTTTACAGTATTTTAACTAAAAAATAATAAAAATAATATAATAAATTCAAATATTAGAGGTTTACGTTTCAAAAAAATATAGCATAAATACAATATAAAGTATAGATATTTTAGGACACTGCAATACTAATCACAACTCACAAATATTGTACTCAGATCAACCACTAGATTTATTTTATAGCCAAATATTGGAGCAACAGTAAAGCACTATTCAGATGAAACTTTGACAAAGAATGAAGACAAGGTCTTGAATACTGAAAGTAGTAATATTTATTTATTTTTTAAAATAGAGCTATCAATATCAGTGTCAATATCAACAATGGACATTAGGTATCTAGGATTTTATTAAATTTTTCCTTACTAAAGTAAGGCCAATACTTACTGGATACTTTCCTTCAACGGACCAAAAAAAAATGAATTCCAATCGTAAACTGTGGCAAGCAGAGTTCAGTATAGTGCAAATGAACAAATATGAAAGAAAATTAGATGAACAAGCAAGGACTTCATAATTAGATAAAAAAATCGAATTTACTGTGTCTTTTCCAAAAGATAATCTTTTGTCAATTCCAACAGGGAGCATAAGACCAAATTTGGATATATTTAATTAAAAGGATAGTGTAGGTCGATAGTAGAAAAAGCTTATCAATATCTTTCATACTCAAAATAATATAATATGAAGATCCATACGGTACTGTCAATAAAACTTGATATGATATGGAGATTCATGCTGAATACAACTAATATGCATCTAGGTAATCTATTTTGTTCATAACAGTAAATGTATTTCACTAATACAGACAACATTTAGGGATAAACAACGTGAGTTGCATAACAATGCAACGAAATGGAGAGAATTGAACATAAAAAGAGAACTGTCACCTAAGAGAACAACGACGATGCGAGAGAGTTAGAGAGAGAAAAAGAGGGGCGTCAGCCAGGGGGATAGTGACCAAAGAGCCTACAAACGGAGATAGGGTTTTTACTCACCCTCGAGAGTATACACAGGCATGAGGGGTGTATTACCTGATTAAGTAGGGTTATTTCGAAAGCAGTTCAATATATTCCTATCCAATATGCGGCCGCATATGCGGATTACTCGGACCGCATACTCGTTATACCGCATATTAAGCGAGTATTGTATATGCGGTTCGCTATGGTAACCGACTACGCATATGCGGCCGCCCGAACCGACTTTCTGAACACTGAGAGCGACAGACCTCTCCATTCCCTATACACATCCCTAAGAGGGATGTTTGAGAAGCTATACAGTACCATTCCTCTCAATGCTACGCCTGAACAGCAGAAGACGTTTCGGAACGCCACCATGGTGGGTGTTCTACTTGCGGCTCTTGATCCTGAGTATGATGCCGCCCGGTCCCAGATCCTAGCTGATGCAGTTATTCCTCCAGTGGAGGATGTTTATAGAAGGCTTAGTCGCATTCCAGTCTCCTCCAGCTCTTCTACTCCACCCCCATCAGCGATGGCAGTCTCGCGTGGGAGAGGTGGACCGCACTCTGGCCGTGGTCGTGGACGTGGCTGTGGACCCCAGGGAAGGGGTGGTCGCTTCAGTCATACATGCTCCTATTGTCACCGCACAGGACACTCAGAGGAGACATGCTATTCTAAGCATGGATTCCCAGCATCGACACGTGTTGCAGAGCACTCTCAGTCTCCATTATCCTCTACTGTAGATAGTCGATTTGACGAACTTGTGGCCCGTCTCCGAGATATTATGCCACATTCATCTGCTGATTCGTCTGGTGGCTCTTCAGATATTGCTGCCACTGCCTCTGCCAGTTCATCCGCCGCTGCGAGCACCTCAGGTAGATCTACTGCATTCACAACACCTCATGATATATCTGACTGGGTTATAGATTCTGGAGCCACACATCATCTCTGCCGAGATAGAGGTAGATTACAGGCCTACAGGGACATTCCTCCCGGCCGTTCAGTACAGATAGCAGATGGTACTCATTCGCCCCTGGTTGGACAGGGGGAGGTTTTTCTATCCTCCACTATGCAGCTACAGAACGTCATACATGCTCCTGAGTTCTCAATGAATTTGCTCTCTATTAGTCAGATTACGAAGGATTTGAATTGTCGTGCTATATTTGACCCGTCTTCTCTCATTTTTCAGGACATACTCACGGGCAAGGTGATTGGCTGTGGCTCTGAGCAGAATGGTTTATATCGACTGGTTCAGGATTCCTATGCTGGCGTCTCCTCTCTTTCTGCTGGACCAGTTTCTCCGTACATTTGGCATCTCCCGTTTGGTCACCTTCCGCTCCAGAAAATGCGCCATCTTCTGCCCCAGATCCCTCCTAGTTCGTCCTTCCGATGCGAAGCGTATCAGTTGGGAAAGCATCACAGGTCGAGCTTCCCACGTCATCCGAGTCGGAGCAGTAGCTCCCCTTTTGAGTTGTTACATATAGATATATGGGGTCCGAGTCGTGTTCCCGATCATCAGGGGCACATGTTTTATCTTGTGGTAGTGGATGATTTCTCGCGTGTGTCATGGGTCTTTCTTTTGAAAAATAAATCTGAAGCAGGGGATGTGATCAAGAATTTGCTTAATGAAGTGCACAATGTTTTTTCTACCTCTGTCAAATATGTTCGGACGGATAATGCCCTTGAATTTTGTACACGCTCACTTTCTCTATTCCTTTCATCAAAGGGTATTATTCATCAAACCACTTGTGCGTATACCTCACAACAAAATGGTGTGGCGGAAAGAAAGCGTCGCCATCTCTTGGATATTACTCGAACACTATTGATTCAGAGTTGTGCTCCTATTTCATTCTAGGGCGATGTTGTTCTTACTGCATGTTATCTGGTTAACCGAATGCCATCCTCAGTTCTTGGTGATAAGATACCTATCTCTCTTATTTTCCCAGACAAGGAGTTATTTTCATTGACTCCACGTGTTTTTGGTACTGTGCTTTCGTTCATCGTCTATCTCCCGGACTTGACAAACTCTCTCCTAGAGCAGTCAAGTGCGTATTTGTTGGTTATTCCAGAACTCAGAAGGGCTACCGGTGTTATGATCCTGCAACTAAGAGGTACTTCGTGAGTGCTGATGTCACTTTCTTTGAGTCGGTCATGTATTTTTCTCCTGCAGGTGACAGAATGATACCATCCACTACCACTGATGATATCTATGTTCCTCCACCACCTACATTCAGTACCCCTGAGTTGTCTCATGTGCCCGTCTCCACGCCAGTACCACCACCACCTCCACCTCCACCCATTCCACGACCTATCGTATCACCGTTACCTAAATTCTATACACGCCGGTCAGGTCCTGCTCAGACTACACATCAGCCAATCATCACGCCTCAGGTATGTTCAGATGGCATTACTACTGACGGGTCAGGTTTGGTACATGTGCAGGATCCTTCAGTACAGGCAGACACTAGCCCATCCAGTACAACAGATGATGATCTTGATGTTCCGATTGCCATTCGGAAGCAGAGGAGGCAATGTGCCTCTTATCCATTTGCGTCACAGATTTCTTTTCACCGTCTCACTGGTGATTTTCAGAGGTTTGCCACAGCCTTGTCTTCCGTGGATATACCACGGACATACCAGGACGCTTTGAAGAATGATTGCTAGAGATTAGCAATGGAAGAGGAGATGAGGGCCTTACAGTCTCGTGGAACATGGTCTTTGGTCCCTGCACCTTCTGATGCATCAGTTGTGAGCTGTAAATGGGTCTTCACAGTCAAATATCATGCATATGGCACGTTGGATAGGTACAAAGCACGCTTGGTCGCCTGTGGGTTTACACAAACCTATGGTGTGGATTACATGGGTACATTCTCTCCAGTGGCGAGACACTCTACTCTTCGTATTCTCTTATCAGTTGCTGTGGTCCGTGATTGGAGTATATCTCAACTAGATGTCAAGAATGCCTTTTTGTACGGGGACTTACAGGAGGAAGTCTACATGCAACAACCACCTGGGTTCACTGCTGAGGGGGAGAAGCAGATGGTCTGTAGACTTCACAAGGTGATATACGGCCTCAAACAGAGTCCGAGAGCATGGTTCCAGAAGTTGTCCAACCTGATTGAGCAACAAGGATTCAAGAGGTCAAATGCCGATCACTCTTTGTTTGTGCACAAGACATCGACAGGTACGGTTGTCATTATGGTATATGTGGATGATATTCTTGTTGCAGGAGACGATGTTCAGGGCATAGAGAGGGCGAAGGCATTCCTAGGCCGTCAGTTCGTTACAAAGGATCTTGGAACCCTAAGATATTTTCTGGGGTTGGAATTTGCAAGGAATGCACAAGGCTTGGTGATGACACAACAGAAGTATATTACAGACTTCCTGATTGAGACTGGCATGGATGGGTGCAAACCATCAAGTATTCCCATGGACCCTAGCATTAAGCTGTATGATGGTGATACAGATGAAGTAGAGAAGAGGAGATATAGAGAAATGGTGGGAAAGCTCCTCTACATTACCATTACTCGTCCAGACATTGCATTTGCAGTTAGCAGGGTGAGCCAATTTATGGAGCAGCCAAGACAGGTTCACATGGATGCTATACACATGATACTGAGGTATCTGAAATCTTCTCTAGGGTCAGGGCTGCTATTCAGAAAGGGCACAGACTTATCCATCTCAGCGTGTGCAGATGCAGATTATGCAAGATGTCCTAAGGATCGAAAATCAACCTCAGGGTTTGCAGTCTTTGTTGGAGGCTCTTTGGTTTCTTGGAAAAGCAAGAAACAAACTATTGTGGCAAGGTCCAATGCCGAATCCGAATATAGGGCCATGGCTCAAGCCAGCACGGAAATGATGTGGGTTCGTTCAGTACTAGAAGATCTACATGTAGCGGTGCCCCTACCTATGAAGCTTCAGTGTGACAATCAGGCAACATTGTTCATTGCCAATAATCCAGCTTTCCATGAAAGGACCAAGCATATTGAAGTTGACTGCTATTATACTAGGGACCTGATCCAGAGAGAATTGATATCTACTGCACATGTGAGCTCAGGAGATCAGACTGCAGATGTGTTCACCAAGCCACTGCTCAGAGGACCTTTTCAGAGATGTTCATCCAAGCTGAGCATGACAGACATCTATGCTCCACCTTGAGGGGGAGTGTAGAGATAGTTCGTAGTATTATTATCTCTTTATGTATCTTTTTGTTATTTCGTTATCTTTGATAGACCTCTCTGTAATTTACCCTTAAGGTCTCTCCCTATATAAGAGAGCCTAGGGTTTTCTGAATGATTATCGAAGTCTCTTTTCTCAACACATCCCATGGAGATGAGGCTTTGAGTAGTACCAGATCGGGGTTTGTCGCTGAGGAGAAGATTATGAGGTTGACAACGATAGCGAGGTGGCATCGCCGATCTGGAGAAGATCCACAATATGTGCTGCCATTCTTGAGGAAATGGTGAGGTGATGGAGGCGCCACCACTTACACAAGATTAGGGCTTCAACGTGGATCTTGGACTCGAATGCCATTGAGAGATGCCGAAGCAAACATGCTCTACGCGGTCGGTTGGCCTGCTAGTGCGGTTTGTGCGCGAAGCCCCAGCTGGAGGTTCTCATAGGTGAGAGAACGCGTGGCTTTGGTGGCGTCTTGGCGGCGCCACCCTCTTCGTGCATGTCTCGTGGGCATAGATGGGGTCCTAGTGCTTCTTCTTCATGCGCCTTCTAGGATTTCGTTGGAAACCCATAATCAAGAGACGGGTGAAGCATCGTATGGAGGAGGCCTGCTGCATACTTGTTCCAGATGGTGGCTAAAGCGACAAGGAGAAATCTAGGGTTTCCAACAAACAAAAGAAATCTACTCTCTAAGATGAATAAAATCGATCCAGGAACAAATCTTCGATTCAAAGAGCTTAACTATTAACTGAATAAAAATCATAATCTCCCAAAATCGACTTGCTCTGGTTCCTTGTTGAAATCTAGAATGCGGAAGCGGAATAGATAAACATAATAAGAAATCAAGAATATAATAAACATGGACATTGAGACTTTACGTGGAACCCTACTCCTTAAAGAGCGGAATAAAACCACATGAGAAGGTCTCAAAGGGCCATATGTTTCTATTGAACTTCTCAATGAGTACATGGGGTGTGAGGCTCCTTATATAGCCTCACATACAAACCATAGTCCCACATATAGTAGATGTGTGACTAAACATGAATGAGTGGTAATTGGATCATGGAGAGATCCAATATCACTCTATTACATTCTCCAACACTTGCATGAGAGTATGTGGCTGCGAGGATGTCCTACATTGCCTTGGCTATGGACTAATGCAGGATGCCATTAGCAATCTCCACAACTAGGGTACCGGATAGCCATACACACATACGTTGATACACGTCATCTGCCTCTCACAAGGCATTTGGCCAGGTCTTGTTCGTTGGCTCCTCATGTGTCAGAATGTGCTTTTTTCTATAGCATTGCATAAGGCTTATGAACTGCATGGCCCACAACTCGTAGTTGGTCTCATCTATCTTGACGATGGATGCCTGGCATTTGAAGATGCCCATGGATGGGATACTTGTTTTCTGAAATGGTGCCGATAGTAGACGAAGATTAGGGCCATAGACTGGAGCAAATGCCTCAACACGGACAATAGGAAATTGGTTGTGTGTGTATACTCATACAACCATTCCTATCAATCTTGGTGTCTTTCTAGTGCCCATAGAGGAACCTCGAGGTCTGATTTCAACAAAAAATACGTCCAAAAATAAGATTGTTTTATGGAAAAATCAGACTGTTCTGGGAAGTGGGAACTCGTGAAGTGCGTCTGTGAACAGGAGAGCCGACGACGAGTCGATGATGTTAGGAGTGTTGGAGAGACCCCTCTAAGGTGTCCTGGGTGGCACCATTGGGCGGTCCTAAGCCTCCACACGGACGTCCTGGGCCACCCTTCGGGCGGTGGAAGCCCCTCCGGGTGTTGAATGACGACGACAACAGAAATTGGCGATCGATAGTGGTGTCGGAAGAAGAAGATTGGTGGGGTGGTGGTGAGTGGGGATGAGGCCTACGAAAATGGAACTCTGGTCTAGAATTATCGTTCTGATGCCATGTGGAATGAGAATAATAAATTGAATGATATTGAGGCCCTAGGGTTCTCTTTACATGATAGAGACCGAAATAAATAGGAAAGATAAAACATCTCTCAATACTAAACATATTGGTGTTAGGTTTCACATCCTTCATTATGATAAGATGATCAATGTGAAGAAGATTTGCACGATAGATGATACAATAGATCTGTTCTCAAACGAAGAGCTAGTTCACACATTGCTTCAACTTGCGCAACGTCGATTGTTGGCTATAGCCCATGGAGGGGAAAGCAACAATGTTTTCTAGCAGTTGCTTTTATGCTCTCGGAGATGGTTGAGATGCCTTGAACCATAATTGTATGTTCACTCCTATATAGTGCGGAAATGACAGTGCTTGCTACGAAGTCCCCAATCCCATTATGTTGTCTTGCTGCCCGATCAACAAGTTTGTTGTGTGTGTGTGCCAAATGGGAATTCAAGGGTGACAGCCTGGAAAGTACAACATTCACTTTACGAGTTCTGTTCGGATTAGTGGATTTACTTGTTTAAGGGGATCCCTCGGTACGGAGGATGGTATTATATAAATCTTCTTAGGGTTAGGGCTTTGAGTATTTTTTGTAGTATCGTTCTACCGACCGCCTTATAGAGAGAGATTCACCGCCACCATCGAAGATGTGGCCTCGTTAAAAGTAAAACTCGTAAATCCTAGTGGTTGTTTCGTTCTCGCTTGGTCGATTGCCAACTAAACTTTTGAGTTTCACTATACGCAGTCATTTGATAGCCTTATTTTGTTGATTGTGGTAGCTGAATTTATTCATCATAAATCAATGCACTTTATTTGTTATTTTCCTAATCAAACCATCTAAATTTAATGTACGATTGTGAAATTTCTGTTGCAGCTGTGTAGATAATTCTGGCAGTTGGGGTCGGGGAGGAATGTTCAGTGCATTGTCGTGCCTTTCAGATTTGGTTCCAAATGCGTATCATAGGGCTGCCGAGTTTAAGGATCTCCATCTTGGAGACCTGCATCTGATTAAGATAAATGGTGAGACCTCCTGTGCCACCTACGCCTAAAGGATATTATCTTAAACAACAATATTTATTGTGATTGCATCAAGTTTTAATGCAAGGTCATTACACCACTTGTTTGGTATCATTTTTTTTTGCATTTTTTTGTTTCCTCTTTCCAGATGTCTCATATTCTTGAAAATTTGTGGCAACTACCGGAACTCTCGACCTCCTGTTGCAAAAAGCGGAATCCAACTTTGTCCGTTGAATTCTGCCAAGGCTAATGTATATGGATAGACTATCTATTAAAGTTGTTTAACTTCATTCTTCATGGGCATTTGGAAAGTCAAGTGCTTATCACCCAAAAAACTAATTTATGATGGGTTGACAAGTATACAAAAGAAACTACACGGCCAAATCCAACCTAGATGTTATTTTAGTCCAACCAAACCCTAACCACGTGCCAATACAATCGTCATTGTAAAGAATCTACCTATAAAATATAAATAAATGAGAATAAGAAAAACAATGTATATCTGTTTATTATTTTTAGACTCAAATTTCCATAGACAGAGTTCGTTATTAAGACCATGACGGGATAGAGAAATTGAAATGCGAATAAAATAAAAGACAATGCATCATTACATTTTTGAGTTAAATTTCCATAGGTAATTCATCATTCTGAACTTTAATGGGATAATGAAATTCAAATGTGAAAATTATAAAGAGAACGTGATCAGAGCACATATTAAATGACACAAGTGATCAAGTAAATGGGTCAGGAATTCATCAGTATAGCATCCCTAAATAATCTTCTTTTAGAGAAATGACATCCCCCCTACTACAAAACATGGGGTCTTAACGTTCTTCTCCAAGTGTCCTCATTCCCACTAACCATGCATTTCGCTGTGTTCATCCTTAAAGGGGAAGAAGAAATGTCACCTCTTCCCCTTTGGACTTTTAGCTCGTGAATTTCTTGATGTTTTATATTTGTGTAGGGCCTAATATGATGCTTTTTCGGCTTTAAGTGGTAGGCAAGTGATCATTCTCATTATCTCTCCTTAAAACTAGATGAAGCAAGAAAAAAGGAATAAGAGAAGGCTAAAAAAGCAGCCCAAAAGAAAAGGACTTAATTAAAAGAAAGAGGAAGACAATTAAAAAAAAGATGCTTGAGAAAGGAGACAAGAGAAGAGAAAAACAAAGGAATACAAAAAATGAAAGAGAGAAGAGAACAAGATTTTTTTACCTCACTCGGTCTCCCAACTTAGTCTATAATTCTCATGTTTTCGATAAGTATGTGGGAAATGGGTAGTGAGAGAGTAGGACATTATTTACTCTCCTACTTGAAATCACCCGATACAAACTCATTTGTAATCCTTCTAATGCTCGTAATCTCTACAATGCGATATCTTCTTTTAGATACGTTCACGAGAACCTTTGTCGAGGTCTTTATATGAGAGAAACTCACTCTTTAGGTCCCATTTGAGAAGCTACTTACAATGCTTCCTTATTAAGATGCCTATTCATATAGTTTTCGTATAGAATAGCATCACTCTTGAGATCTTTGTATTGGAGATGACTATCTACTTTTAATGCTTGCTCTGTTGCTCATCAACTTGATTACATGAAGATCATCATCAAAATATCTGCGTCCAACCATCTGTCTTCACTAAGCATCTACACCAAGCAAGGTTGTAGGAGTCCGTAATCAGTACTCAGTCGGCCGGGTCACCGACTAAGGATTAATCGGTAACAAACGACTAATCAGATTTAGTTAGGTTTTAGTCAATTTTGATTTTTAATTATATAAATCATTTTTTGTACATATATTCTTATATATTTTCATAGATTTTTAGACATTTTCAATAATATAATAGATTCATAAAAACATAATAAGAATACTACACCTATTGAAAAAAATTACATTTATAAAAATGAATAGAATAAATATATAAAAAATCAGCCCTACGTAGATGTTTATTGTAACCAATAGCATTAACATAACAATAATACAAAATTGAATAGCATGAGTTATTAATATGCCTTGAATCCTAACCATCTATTCTGCAGAACCCAGTTAAAAAATCGTCTGATGTTCCCCCCGTGCCACCGTACCTTACTAGCACTGGGGTCTCAATGTAGTTACATTTTTTTTATTTTTGTTGGGAAAAATCGAAGAGAGATGTATTTCTTGGGAACCCTAGGATCTCTTATATAGAGGGAGGCCTATAGGTAAAATTACATAAGACGGGCCAAAATAAAGAACATTAAGAAAATAGTTTACAAATAGAAAATATCTCTACACTTCCCCTCAAGATGGGGCATAGATGTCAATCGTGCTCAGCTTGGATGAACATTTCTGGAATGGTCCTCTGAGCAAAGCCTTGGTGAAGATGCCTACAATTTGATCTCTTGAACTGGCATGAGAGGTAGAAATCAGTCCTTTATGAATCATGTCTCTTGTATAATGGCAATCGACTTCAATGTGCTTTGTTCTTTCATGAAATGCATGATTGTTTGCAATGAATAGGGCAACTTGGTTATGACATTGTAACTACATAGGAACAGGTACATCTATATGCAAGTCTGCGAGCAGTGCTCGGACCTACATCATCTCAGTGCTTGCTTGTGCCATAACTCTATTTTCAAATTCAACACTCGACCTCTATTTTCAACTCTAGAGGGCTTTCCCACCAACTCTCTATATCTCCTCTTGTCAACCTCATCTGTATCATCATCATATAACCTAATGCTAGGAGTAGTAGAGGGTCGATACCCAGTCATGTCTATCTCAGCAAGTATGTCTGTAACATACTTCCTTTGGTTCATCACAGGAAGGCGATGACGTGAGCCACCATCTCCAGGCAACGCACGAGCTGTCTCCCAGGTGGCGCAATCGTCAACAAGGTTTTAAAACCCTTAATAGAAAAAATACGATGGCGACGATGCTGATCGCAACTCCTCTTCGCGCAACCGCACATCCTCTCCAACCGGCGAGGAAGCACAACATCCTCCTCGTCGTCGATATGCTCTCTCACTTCTCGCTGCTCTCTATAGGTGGTGGTAACGCGCAGGCATCGCCTTCCTCCTCTAGTCGAAGCTCCGGGTTTGCGGCGACCAAGCTTGTCAAAGTCGGCTGACTAGGCCGACTAGTCGACCCGACTTGAAGAGTCGGAGGGTTAGCCGACTCGACTAGGCCTAGTCAGCCATTAGTCAGTCTGCCTGAGTAGTTGGGCCGACTAGTCGGCCGACTTATCATTCGATTTTTACATCAAGGGTTTGTTGTATCAGTGTTGTGACTGAATTTTGGATGACTATCATCATCATTTGGCTTTTCAAATGAACATTGCAAAACAACTTCAACACAACTAAGGCAGAATTTCACATTATCTTACAACAACCCAAAGCAATTTTGAAATATTCTTCAACTGGTAGGCTTTTTTTAAAGGAATTACTGCTAGGTAATATAGGTAAATGAAATATGTGTTTAATCCAAAATTAAGAAAAATTATCGAAAACTGCCTGATATGAAACAAAGGAAGAAAAATGGACTTACATCCTGATGGAACCAGATCTAAGTGGCGTGCCAAGAAACATTGGTTCCAAATAACATGGAGATAGTTCCTTTGTTATCATCGCCCGTACACTTCAATGTTTCAAATTGAAGCTTCTTGAGTGCTGAGCTGCATTCTACCAAGTGTAAGCTCAAGAGTTTCATGAAGTGCTCAAATTTTGAGGAACCCTGTTAAAATGAGCGTAGTTACATTTCCTCTAAAAACTATGTTGTATTTACTTGTAGCAAAAATGGTTTTACGATAAACCATAGATTTTAATCTGAAATGATGTGCAAGGTAAGAGGCCAATGATATAATGGCATACACGTAAACTAAGTTAAAGAAGCAAAGTTGCAAAAAAAACTTACAATTAGAAGGAAGGGGAAATAAATTGCAGTCACATACACGTAGAAAACATACCATAATTATGATATTTTTTTAGTTTTTTTAATTTTTTTAAAAAGCAAAATTATTCTAATATGCTTAGTGTTATATTTAAAGTCAATTACTTCTTTTGTTTCATTATGAAAGTATAAAAGATGTACAAATCTATGTTAATATATAAGCAAACTTATTATGATATGCAATAATATTATATTTAAAGTCAATTATTTTTTTTGTTTCATTATGAAAGTAAGAAAATGTATAAATATATGTATAAAAATAATTTATATATTTAAAATAATTAAAAAAATTCAAAAACCGACTAATGGCCAACTAAATCCGATTAGTCGTCCGACTGTCGATTAATCCATAGTTAGTAACCCCACCAACCGAGTACCGACTACCGCTTTCTGCATCCTTGGTGGCGACATCTCCAGGCGAAGGCCTTCCGGGCGACGCCCCTTCGATATCGACGCTCCCCGCGGAGGCGTCAGCCCACCTCCCTCATCTCCTGCTCTTGGTAGCAACTCCTCTTTGGCGCCTCTCTCCTTTGTGAGCTCCATCCCCAACGGTGATACCCTCTCGAGGAGCAGAACCCCATCGGGGGTGGCATGCGAAGAGTGTTCCGAAGTGGGAACCCTAAATAAGGAAAAATCGAGGGCTCAATTGGGCCGTGTATGTTCTGATAAAAAAAGGGGGAAGGGAGATGAAGAAAGAGCATGCCCAAATTTGACGGCTGCTATTAAAAAAAATTGTAAGGCACAGTTTGGCTGTGAGTTATAAAAAAAGGAAAAAATGAGAAAGAGAGATAGAAGCCCAATTGGGCCACTTGGTTTTGGGCCCAAGTGGGTTGCGTAGTATTTGGGTCCGATTTGGGCTGAGAGTTTTTGTTTCAAAAAATGGTGCGCACAAAAAAATCCCTACGAGATTTTTTTTTCAAAAACGAGAAAAAAGCCATAAAAAAATGAAATTAATAGCTTATTTAAAAACTGTGACGCCCGTTTCCGCGGATCTGGGATACCCGTTTACGCATCATTCATAAAATCATGTTTGCTAAAGATCGCATTAGAGTACTGAAAATTAGGGAAAATTTTTCGCATTTATGAATGACATTTACATTTAACTAATAAGCCATAGAACTACAATATGTCACTAATTATATTGCAATAAATTTCTATAGCATTAAACATGTAACAAAAAAAACTGCATAATATACATGCATCCCAATTGTATCAGAAGAGAAATAAAAGCATATATAATACCTTGAACAAAACTATAACATGCGTACCTGACAATAGTAACTGCGGAAGCTGATGTTCAACTCTCCCATTACCACAACACATGTGTTTTGCCTGCAATCCATGTAATAGGGAGAAAACAACATCAGCAAATGTTGAGTAAATCTTATTAGTTAGAAATAATAGGAAATTTAGTGGATCCAAAAGAAAATAAGTAAATAGGGCTTGACAATTAAATTTATAGCTACTTGCATTGAAACAGGCTTGAAGTTGTTTGGTATGTAAAACCCCATTCTACTCATCGTACATTAATTGCCCATATTAATCATTTTTATACAAATATTATATGATATATATTTAAGTCATTACCTTTTTATTCCTATAATATATGTTTGATGGGTCTTGGGAATGTGAATGATGAGTCTCTGAAATGATCATTGTCTTTATTAAATGCTTATAATGTTATTTATAAATCATGTGGATTGATCATATTAGGTGTATATGATGGGTCTGGTATTTTGATTCTTTTCTTGTTGATTTTCTTAAGCTTAGTAGATAGTCAGTGGTCTTGGTCTGGGTAAGACCTCACACTATGACTCTAAGGCAATAGGGAAGCCTTAGGGTTGGGGTGCCTCCATAGGCATGCGGTGGGGTAAACTGCATCCTAACTAAGTTCCCAACACGTCCACTAGATATATCTAACAACTGTGGTAGCAGCTCGTGGTCTGATAAGGATGATTTTCATAATATAGTCTTTTCTTTTCATCAGGAATTACTGGCGGAACAGTAACTAATTTAACAGAAACCAACTAAACTGTAACCAAGCTTCCATGTAGCCAACTCAGTTGTAACAGTTTAACTGTACTCTATCTCAACTTTAGCCGAACTCATTTGTGACTTATTCAAAGCTCAATTGTAACTCCTCCAAATTCAACTGTAACTGATTCACATGTAGCCATTACTAAGTCTATTGGCGGAACGGTAACTAAAACTCAAGCGGTGAGGTAGTCTCCTAAGAGACTCTTCCGACTCGCCCACTAAGTGGATGTGCGGTGCAGTAGAGGGATAGGTCTACTCCAAAACTACGCCACTGAGACGGGTGAGAGAGACTCTCCGGAAAAGTCACTCTAGAAAAACGGACTTGACCAGTACGTGCAATCGAGCTCAAAAAACTAAAACCAAGGGCCCTCCAGCCTAGGTACTTTAAAGAACAAGAGTCAGCGGAACTGGTCTTTAAAAGAAAACCTGTGGATCCTAGAGAAGCATAAAAACTGTGAGCGCTCACGAAAAACCGAGAAAAAGACTGGGATCCTAGACCCGCGCACTAAGCGGCCGCTGCCCTAAGTGGGCTTACTATCTCCCGCCCAGCTAAGGGTCACCGTACCCTCGCACAGTCAGGTGTAAAGGCCACCGTGACTGGCATTCTTAATTATCAGTCATCACTGACTCGATCCCTCATCCTTTCTTAACCTTTTATGTGGTTGATTGTATAGATCTAAGTCTTTTTGATCAACGATCTTATTGATATAACTGATTCATCATTGATTTCACTTATTCATCTACCCCATCATTTCTAAATCTCTTCAATGGTTGAATTTACAAATCTAGGTATTTTGTCACTACCTATCTTTGATGATATGTATAAATAGTAGAGTATAATTAAAAGATTAATTTATGAAGATGATTAGTCTTTGTGGCCACATGTTATCATTTCTAAAACCATAAGATTACCATCTATGCTTGGGATATGGATCTAGCTAGTCTTTATCATTTTGTTTTATATGGTACCTATACAAGAATCATGTCTTAATTGTACCAGTTCCAGTCGAGACATCAAATGAGGGGTGTTTTCTGATCTGTTGACGCAGACTTAGTTATTGAGTCTTTTCCTATTTTATTTTTCTTGTTATCCTCTTTATGTAATTTACCCATAGGCTACTCTCCTATATAAGAGAGCCTAGGGCTATGGAATAAACTACTCATTCACGTTTCCCAACATGGTATCAGAGCGACGGTCCTAGGCCGGAGTTCTCGAAACCCTAAACCTAGCCCATCCCCACCCGCCGGCTCTCTCTTCTCTCTCTCTCTCTCTCTCTCTCGGCGCCGCCAAGTTCCTCCCCAGTCAATCGGAGGCTCTTCTTCTCCGATCTGTGGCGGTCTAGGGCGCCTCCCGCGTATCTTGCGCGCCTTGCGCATCCGGTGCCTAAGCCCCTCGCGCACCTTGCGCCTCCCGCACATCTGGCGCACACGAAGCAGTAGCGCATCCCGCGCCTCCTGCTCACAGCGCCTCACGTGCTGAGCGGCATCCCTGCGTGTTGTGCATATGCGCATCTGCGCATCTTCATCTGCACCATCTGCGCCTCCCGCACGTCTGTGCATCTTCATCTGCACCATCTCCTGTGCGGCATAGCGCTTCTCGTGCTGTGCGCTGCTGCATCATCTGCAGCATCTGTTGCTGCGCCTCCCGTGCCATCTGCTGCTGCTGCGCATAACTGGTGCGCATTAACTGCACCATCTCCAGCGTGCACTAGGGCACGCAACAGGAAGCAGTTGCGCGCATCTCCAAGCGCGTGAGGGATACATATTGCGTGTAAATCCTGTGCGTGTGCGGATCGTAGCGCGCGCAGATCAATGGGGATAGTTGCTTGAGGTCTACACATGCAACTAATCCCGTCTATGTCATTGTAGACAAATATTATCTATTGTCATTCGCTCCAGTCTTCCGTATCCAGTATGTCAGAAAGCAAGGCAGATATCCCGTCCATGGGCGCATTTCGTGGTCCAGCGCCCATCGTCAAGATGGATGGTACGAACTATGAACTGTGGGCAATGCAGTTCATGAGTATGATGAAGTCCACAGGCAAGAAGCATATTCTCACAGAGCCTGAGCCTGCAGAGAAGACTGGAGTTCATGCCTCATGGGAGGCCGACGACGCATATGCAAAAGTGTGGCTATCTGGCACATTGGCTATTGAGATCGCCAATGACATTCTACATCAACCCACAGCCAAAGACATGTGGGATATCCTGGCAGCAACATATTCTCAGGCGAAGAATGAGACGAAGATCCTGCAACTACAACATGATATATTCACAATAAAGCAGAACGGTCGCCCTTTACATTCTCTCTACACATCATTGAGAGGGATGTTTGAGAAGCTCCACAGCTTCATGCCTCTCACCGCCACGCCAGAACAGCAGAAGACATATAGGAATGCGACGATGGTGGGTGTGTTTCTCGCTGCACTTGATCCAGAGTATGAGGCAGCACGTTCACAGATTTTGGCAGACTCGACTATTCCTCCCATGGAGGAGGCTTTTCACAGATTGAGTAGGATCACAGTACCTTCAGCAGCTGCGAGTCAGAATCCCTCAGCCATGGCGGCCAACAGAGGCCGTGGTTCTCATTACCAGGGCCGTGGACGTACTCCCCGTGGAAGGGGTGGCCGCACTAGGCCAACGTGCTCATACTGTCACCGAATCGGACATACTGAAGATACATGCTACTCAAAGCATGGATTTCCTGCATCCGCACGAGCTGCTGAGCAGATAGAGCCCCCGTCTGCAGCTACATTGGATCAGCGATTTGATGATCTGGTTGCCCATCTTAGGGGCATTATACCACCGTCTGGTACAACAACGTCAACAGAGAATCATACTGAGGCTGCTGCCTCTGCTTCTGCCTCTACGAGTACTTCAGGTAGTACACTTGCTTTCCACAGTAGTAGATCGGATACATTACCATGGATCATGGACTCGGGCGCTACACATCACCTATGTGGCGACCAGAGTCTACTTACAGGATATACTCAGATTCCTCCAGGACGGACAGTAGTGATTGCCAATGGCACACATTCCCCTATCACGGGTCAGGGGGAGATTAGATTGACATCCTCTATGCAGCTCAAGAATGTTTTGCATGCACCACATTTTTCCATGAATCTGTTGTCGATTAGTCAGATTACGAAGGATCTCCATTGTCGAGCTATTTTTGATTCATCTTCTTTGATTTTTCAGGACATCCGTACGGGCAACGTGATTGGTCATGGCTATGAGCAAGGAGGCCTTTATCGTCTGAACCAGACCCCGTTTGCCGGAATCACAGCCTCTCCCGCGGAACAAGTATCTCCTCTCCTGTGGCATCTGCGTTTTGGTCATTTACCGCTTCAGAAGTTGCGTCTAGTCCTACCCTATAGTCTTCCTCACACACCTGTCCAGTGTGAGGCGTGTCAGTTGGGTAAACATCACAGGTCATCTTTTCCCAGTAGTCAAGGTCGGAGTAGTAACTCCAAGTTTGAGTTGTTTCATGTCGACATCTGGGGTCCGAGTCGTGTTCCCGATCATCAGGGGCACAGGTTTTATATTGTATTTGTGGATGATTTTTCTAGAGCATCATGGGTATTTCTAATGAAAAATAAGTCTGAAGCTGGAGATATTATTATTCACTTTCTAAATGAGATTCAGAATGTTTTTTTCCACAACGGTCAAAATCATAAGAACTAATTTTTTTTTTTTGGGACTGACAATGCCTTAGAGTTGTGCACCAACAATCTAGCCAACTACTACTCCTCAAAAGGAATTGTTCACCAAACATCCTGTGCTCATACGTCTCAACAAAATGAGGTTGCAGAAAGAAAACACCGTCATCTTCTTGATGTTACAAGGTCACTTCTCATTCAGAGTCATGTTCCGTATTCCTACTGGGGTGATGCAGTCCTTACTGCATGTTATCTTATAAATCGTATGCCCTCGTCTGTCGTGAATGAACAGGTTCCTTTCTCACTTATATATCCTGACAAGGATCTGTTCACTCTTACCCCTCGTGTGTTTGGGTCTGTCGCATTTGTTCATCAGTTGTCGCCCGGTTCTGACAAGCTCTCTCCTAGGGCTGTCAAGTGCGTCTTTGTGGGGTACTCCAGAACTCAAAAGGGGTACACGTGTTTTGACCCTGTGCGTCGGCGGTATATGATCAGTGCAGATGTTACATTCTTTGAATCTATCATATATTTTTCAGAACCCGGGAACATGCAGCCACCACCATTATCTCCTGATACCGTATTCATGGCACCACCAACATCACAGCCGTCACCACCATTACCACCACCACCACCACCACCACCGCAACCAATAATATCCCCGTTACCATTCCATTACACCCGACGGCCAAATCAAGCTCATGGCCCTGACCAGTCAACTAGCTCGCCTATGGTATGTAATGAAAATATTAATGTTGATGGATCTGACGACATTTCTCAGCAGGATGCATTACAGGAGCAGGGTGCTACCACAGAGGATCTGGATGTTCCAATCGCTCTACGCAAGCAGAAGAGAAGCTGTGCCAAGTATCCAGTATCAGCTGCGGTTTCGTTTGAGAGGCTATCTGGACCATTCAGGACGTTTGCATTGGCACTTTCAGCTACAGATATTCCACGGAACCACCATGAGGCTTTGCAGGATTCTCGATGGCGGCTAGCAATGGAGGAAGAGATGGCGGCACTTCAGTCTAGAGGAACATGGAGCTTGGTTACTATACCACCGGATGTCAACCCGGTGAGTTGTAAGTGGGTATTTACAGTCAAACATAATGCAGATGGCTCCATTGACAGGTACAAGGCACGCCTAGTTGCAAGGGGATTCACACAGACGTATGGAGTAGATTATCTTGACACGTTCTCCCCGGTGGCTCGTCATTCCACTCTGCGGATCCTCTTATCAGTTGCAGTTACTAGAGACTGGCCACTCTATCAACTGGATGTGAAAAATGCCTTTCTGTATGGCGACCTGCAGGAGGAAGTCTACATGCAACAGCCACCAGGTTTTGCTGTTGAGGGGGAGTGTTCCAAGGTTTGCAGATTACATAAGGCTATCTATGGCCTTAAGCAGAGCCCCAGAGCATGGTTCCAGAAGCTGTCAGACCTCTTTGAGAAACAAGGATATAAACGCTCCAATGCTGATCATTCCTTGTTTGTACAGAAGACGGCAAGAGGTACTGTTGTAATCATGGTTTATGTTGACGATATCTTGATTACAGGCAATGATGACCAGGGCATTAAGCAGGCAAAGGAAAGGCTGGGGACCGAGTTTGTCACCAAGGACTTGGGAGTCCTTAGATATTTTCTGGGGCTGGAGTTTGCCAGAAATCCGTATGGATTAGTCATGTCACAGAGGAAGTATGTCACAGATCTACTGAGTGAGACAGGTATGCTAGGGTGTCGACCTGCTACGACACCAATGGACCCTAGCATGAAGCTGTATGATGATGACACAGAGGAGGTTGACAGGAGAAGATACAGAGAGCTGGTAGGCAAATTGTTATATGTCACGATCACTAGGCCAGATATATTATTTGCAGTGAGCCGTGTGAGCCAGTTCATGGAGCAGCCACGCCAGGTGCATATGGATGCAATACACATGATACTTAGATATCTCAAATCTTCTCCAGGTAAAGGTCTGCTATTCAAGAAAGGAAAGGGGATTTCTGTCTCAGCATGTGCAGATGCAGACTATGCAGGATGTCCTAAGGATAGGAAGTCCACCTCAGGGTATGCTGTCTATGTTGGAGATGCCCTAGTCTCATGGAGGAGCAAGAAGCAAACTGTGGTAGCTAGATCCAGTGCTGAATCCGAATATAGGGCTATGGCCCAGGCTACTACAGAGATGATGTGGGTGAAAGCGGTGCTGACAGATTTATGCTTAGACATACCACTTCCTATGAACTTGGAGTGTGATAATCAGGCTGCTTTGTTCATTGCAAACAATCCTGCATTCCATGAACGGACTAAGCATATTGAGGTGGATTGCCACTTCATACGTGATATGATTCAGAAAGGATTCATTACCACATCCCATGTTACTTCAGAGAACCAGACTGCAGATATATTCACCAAGGCATTGTTACGTGGCCCATTTCAGAAGTGTGCTTCCAAGCTGAGCATGATTGACATCTATGCTCCATCTTGAGGGGGAGTGTTGACGCAGACTTAGTTATTGAGTCTTTTCCTATTTTATTTTTCTTGTTATCCTCTTTATGTAATTTACCCATAGGCTACTCTCCTATATAAGAGAGCCTAGGGCTATGGAATAAACAACTCATTCACGTTTCCCAACATGATCATTTGCCATAAGATCCTATATATATAATAGATTGTATGAATAGTAGACTATACATAATGATCAAGGTTGCAGAAAGCGGTAGTCGGTACTCGGTCGGCGGGGTCACCTACTAAGGATTAGTCGGCAGTCGGGCGACTAGTCGGATTTAGTCGGTCATTAGTCGGTTTTGAATTTTTTAATTATTTTAAATATATAAATCATTTTTTATACATTTATTCTTATATATATACATATATTTGTACATTTTATATACCATCTTAATGAAACAAAAGAAGTAATTGACTTTAAATATAAAATTAAGCATGATAGAATATGTTTGCTTTAAAAAAAGGTGAAAATTAAAAAAAATAAAAAAGGTTGTTGTAAAAGTCGGCCGATTAGTCGACCGACTAGGCCGACTAGTCGGTCGACTAGTCGGGTGGACCGACTAAAGGCCGACTAGGCCTAGTCGAGTCGGCTACCCCCCCGACTCGACTAGTCGGACCGACTAGTCGGCCTAGTCGGTCGACTTTTGCAAGCTTGATAATGATCAATTGATTGATGATTTCTTATTCGTAAAGATCTTGAGAAATCATTTGTTGACTTTGAGAGAAGAGTTTTAATATTTTAAAAGATGAATTCTCCGATGATGTCAATGCTATATAATATAAAGGGGTTAGCGGGAAGTTATTGCATATCACTGTGAATCACGTGGACATTGCTCGTGTAGGTAGCAAAATAGGTGAGTTCATGGGTCACTCTAGGATGTTGTTATAATGCTACACATATACATTATGACTGCTTTAGGAAAGTATCATCTATTCCTCATCAAGGAGTCTCTGGTTTTCACCATTTGTGCATATGTAAGTTATCATGTAGATAAGAAACCCATGACAAACTTTAGTTTATACTCTGGATGAAACCTCATCACATTGCGCAATAAGAAGCCAACAATTGTAGCCATATATCGTGTAGAATACGAGTATAAAGCCCTGGCTCAAACAAATGTAAAAGCTATATAGATAGATCCTTAGGGGTATATGTTCTTATAGGAGCCTCTACCAATGCAACCAAATTATGGTATTTATACTGCATTATTCATAGATACAATATTGTTTTCCACCAAAGGATAAAACATATGAAGGTTAATGGCACATGATCATCTCTTCAAGCAAGTTCATAGCAATCACTCTATGAAGCTCCATGTTAGCAGTTGGAATTCTTGGTTGGTGTGATCTAATGCTTGTTATGTTTAGAACATGTCACAATCTCGAGTTGTTTACATCTCATCTGTTGGGGGACATGACATTACTTTGATATGAATTCTATTTAGTTTATAAGCGTTGACATCATCCTTATTAGGATTTCATCCCAAAATAATGCATCTTTAGTCACAAGTGCATCATAGTATCTTATGATCGACTTTAGGACAATCTTTATCATTGAAAATGGTAATTGAATACGTCCTTGATGTAAAGAACATTCAGTTGATTAATAGGGACTCATTGCTTTCAGTTATAAAGGTAAATCATCCAGTTTGAGGTTGAGTTTTTTTTAAAGGAATTTTGGAGGCTCAGTTACTTGTATTAGATTCTTTATTTATGAATTTCTTCATCCTTTCAGGATTCCATAAGAAAATACATCTTTAGGCACATCTATTTCAGTCTATTTCTATTAATGACAATTGAATCATGCACATACCTTGTACTTAAAATCATATTCATTTTTTTGTGTCTGTGTGCTTAGTATTGTTATCAAAGTTTAAACTAAGATTTACCCCTCCCCCTAATTTTCACATTTTTTATCATGAAATTAGTGTATAATCAGTGGACTGTTTTTAGCACAAAGATATATGCCATTTTCCCTCGAATTTCTATTTTTCTGTGCTAAAAACTGTGGCTAATTAATGGACTGGACTTAGGTTAATTTGCATGCTAAACCCAAATTTTTATCCTCAAAATTTTAAGAAATCAAGAGCATATATAATGATTGTAAAGTTTTGATGAATTTCATTCAAAACTTCACATTCTTATTTAATTTCAGAGGCAATTTCAGGGATTGAATCATGCATGGAAGGCAGCAAGAGGAGGGGGAAAGATTGTACCTTTGATCATCTTAGTTTGAAGGGTATTTGTGGCTTTATCTAACATACAACAATAGCTAAAAACCTGCTGGACAACAACATAAAAAGGAAAAAAAACTGAATTAGAGACTCCAACATTTACTTTAATGAAAGTAAAGAGAAGAGAGATTTGCACCTTTGAATATATCCACTTTGGAGATCCAAACTTGCTTGCAACATCCTCTTCTTGACAGGAGCTTCAGTTCATTCGGATCCGGATGCTACAAATATAAAAACTTCAAAGGAAGTCTCGTCCTCGAGACTCGGGCCAAGGTCACTATGTGTTTTATATGAGTTTAATCTTGCCATAAAAACCTCAAGGGTGTGTTTGGTTCGTGGGTTATCCAGGGGTGGATAACCCGGTTTTGTGTTTGTGTTTGGTTGGTGGGTTAAGGATTGGGAGGGTTTGTGTGATGTGATTGTATTGGAATTTGAAAAAGTTGGTAGTTATTATGGTATGATTGTATTGAAATTTGAAAAAGTGGGTGGTTGTTGTGATGTGATTGTATTGAAGTTTGGAATAGTGAGTAGAAGTTGAGTATTTTATGATTTTTAGATGATATGATGGTATAATATATATTTATTTGGTTGGAAAGAGAGTGGGCCCCACTAGTGGGTTGGGAATATGGGTTTTGGGGGGTAACCCCCTAACCAAACGCACCCCAAAGGGTTTTGAACCCATAAAAATCTCAAAGAGAAAAACAAGCCATATTCTTTCAATATATAATTAAATAGACTTGTTTTGATGACTATCTGAAGTGTATCGTGCCCGCATGTCTACTTCAGTATCACATGTCGCTTCTTTGCCACCATGTCTGTGCCATAGCACTCTGACTGGGGAAATTTATTTGTTGCGAAGCTTCTTGACACTATTATCGAGTAGCTGTACTGATCTCTCCTTGTAAATCAAATTTGACTCCACGTCAAGGTTTTCGTAGTTGATGACGTGGCGAAGATCGTGCGCGTATTTCCTTAGGTTGGATATTATGAAAGACATCGTGTATGACTGACAAGTGTGGAGGAAGGGTTACTCGATAGATCACCTTACACATACGAGTAATAATATCAAATGGTCCTACATATCGTGGTGTCAACTTACCATGAACATCAAATCTCTGTACTCCCTTCATGGGAGATACTAGTAGAGACACTCAATCTCCTTCCTATGCTTACAGGAATTTCATCAATATGAGAGACTAAGTTGAATATTGATAAGTCATTTTTGAATTGATAAAGAGAAGATGATCGGATTACCTGAAACTCTAGATCTCTTCTCCGCCAATATGCATAGCTATTTTGGTGGCCCTAAGTCGTCAAAAGCCTCCACCTCACAAGATTATCAACCCTCGCAGTCTCCTCTAAGAAATGTACAGAGTAAAAAGCGTGTTCACCTACCTTACGCCAACTGAGAGGTGTGAGACATCTCCGTCCGTATAGGGCTTCGAATGATGTCATACCAATACTGGAATGATGGCTGTTCTTGTACGAGAATTCTAGCAACGACAAGTGGTCCTTCCAGGATCCTTTCTACTTTAGAGTACATACATAGAACAAATCGTCAATTGTCTGATTAGCACGCTTGCTCTATCCGTCGGTCAATGAATGGTATGCGGATCTCATCTTCAGCTCTGTCTGTGATGCTGACATAAGCTAGTACCAATAGTGAGATATAAACCACGAGTCTCCATCAGACACTACCTCACGTGGTATATAAGCTAGTACCAGTAGTGAGTTGTCTACATGATCCAGTCTTCTACATGTGGTGAGCCAGAGTTCTCCAGGTAGAGACTCATTTAGGTCTAGTGACTCTGACAGGTGCAGTTCAATGCACACTAGTTTGACTCACACTCCAGCCCGTTTGGTCCTCCTCACCTGCATGGCATGAGAAGCAACGTCCTCGACTACAAGCAATAGTTGTGCGCGTTGAGTTGATATTGTTCGTAGTATCCTGTAGCGTGAGTTTGTGATTTCTTTCTGTTTATCCAAGCCGAGCATTGGATGTTCCAGCTTGAGGGGGAATGTTAGAGTAGATTGTGGTATACGTCACTCATATGTAGATGGGTAAATGGATCTCCAGGATCCATTTATCCCATCCAATGTTTAGTCCCACATCTATCAGTGATGGGACTTGGAGGGTCTGTGGAGGATATATAAGAAGCCCCAGATGCCCTATATCCAGTGAGAAAGTGCAATGCATACATAAGCCCTTTGAGGCGTTATCCCATGGTTTCATCCCGCTCCTTAGGGAGTAGGGTTCCACGTTAAAATCCCAGTGTTCTTATTGTTTTATTCTTTATTTCTCTAATATGCTTTCACAATTAATTTTATAACAACGACAAGTATGGTAAATGGTGGAGTCGAAGGTGGAGGTGGTGGAGGAGTAGTAGGAGGTGGTGTATGTTGAACAACATGCGTGCGTGGAGGTGGTGACAGGCTTGTAGGAGGATGAGCATATAAGTTTCATCATCCGAATCAGATAAAGTCAACCTATAACTTGTAGGGGAAAAATACATCATCGACTCAAAGAATGCGACATCATGACTAACATAATATTTCCTACGCTGTGGATCATAGCATCTATACCCCTTTTACGTTCTAAAGTACCCGATGAAGACACACTTGACAACTCTAGGAGAGAGCTTGTCAAGTCTTGGAGACAACATGCGGACAAAAGCAACGGAACTAAAAACTCGATGATTAAGTGAGAATAATTCCTTCTATGGGAAAGCCATGGATAAAGGATTTTTCTCACCTAGAACAGATGACATACGATTCACAAGATAACAAGCTGTAAAACATCATCACCCCAAAACGAATGTGTGGCACAACTCTCAATAAGAAGCGTACGAGTGACATCAAGAAGATAACAGTGCTTTCTCTCAGCAACACCATTTTGTTGAGAGGTATAGACACAAGACGTTTGATGAATAATACCACGAGATGCAAAAAATTGTGAGAGTACATGATACAAACCAATAAATTATCAGTTTTCATCATCTTGACAGAAGAAGAAAAAACGTTCTACACTTCAATGATAAATCCTGTAAGTATATTTCCAGCCTCAATTTTTTTTCAACAAAAAAACCCATGACGGACGCGAGAGATCATCAACTGCAACTAAATAAAAGCTATCCCTGGTGATCTGGAACACGACTTGGACCCCATATATCGACATGAAACGACTCAAAAGGGGAGCTACTGCTCTGACTCTGACTACTGGGAAACGCAGAACGATGGTATTTTCCCAACTGACAAGTCTCGTATTTAAAGGAAGAACAAGGTGAACTCTGAGGAAGGACTTGGCGCATCGTCTGGAAGGGAAGGTGACCAAAGTGTAGGTGCCAAATGGAAGAGGAGACATGTCCCGTGGAATGGGAGGATATACCATCATAAGGAGTTCGTATCAGGCGCAGGCGGTAGAGAACTCCTTGCTCACGAGTCACGGCCACAATCATTCTAACTCCCTGCTTACGGCCACAATCAATCACATTGCCCATAAAAATGTCCTGAAATACAAGAGACGACGGGTCAAAAATAGCTTTACAATGTAAATCCTTTGTAATATGATAATAGACAATAAATTCATAGAAAAATCAAGTGCATGCAACACATTCTGCAGACGTATCGAAGGTGTCAAACTACACTCCTTTTTTTCCGGTGATCGGAGAGTGAGTCCCATCAACAATGATAATGATCCTCCCTCGAGGAATCTATCTGCAAGTTGTAAGCTGATCTCTGTCTCCACACAAGTGATGTGTAGCCCTAGAGTCCATAATTCATTCAGTAATATCATGTCCATGACAAGAAATAAGGGCATAAATACTACCTGAGGTACTGGCACCAACAGAAGCAACAATATTTGAAACAGACAAGGAAGCAGTGGAACCACCTGTAGCATAATGTCCCTCAATTAAGACACTAGGTCATCATATTTATCATATGAAGAGGCAGTTGCATGTGAGTCAACCTGTTCTGCCACACGAGCTGATGTAGGGAAGCCATGCTTGGAGTAGCATGTATCCTTTGTGTGACCTGGACGATGGCAGTAAGTACATGAATGACGAATGCGACCTCCTCTACCACGAGGTCCACGACCAAGGAACTGAGAAGAACCCCCTCGACCACGGGAAGCTGCCATCGCAGAAGATGACTGAGAAGCGACAAGTAATGGGATTGAAATCTTGTCGAGTCTGCGGAAGGCTTCCTGCATGGGAGGAATTCTAGCATCTGCCAATATATGTGAGGGAGCAACATCATATCGTGGGTCAAGTGCGGGTAAGAAAACACCAACCATCGTGACATTCTTGTATGTCTTCTGTTGCACAATAGTGGATGTAAGAGGCATAAAGCTACGAAGCTTCTCAAACATTCCATGCAGGGATGTGTAGAGAGAATGAAGATGCCATCCGTTCTGCTTGATAGTAAAGATATCATGCTGGAGCTGTAGATTCTGTCTCGTTCCTTGCTTGTGAATATGTAGCGGTAAGAATATGCCACATCGCCTTGGTGGTAGGCTGATTGGCAATTTCTATAGTCAACGTGCCTGTTAACCACTTTTGTGCATACGCATCATCTACGTCCCACGAGGCATGAACCCCTGTTTTCTCAACCGGCTCTTCAATAAGAATGTGTTTCTTACCCGTAGACTTCACAAGACTCATGAACTGCATGGTCCACAGTTCATAGTTCGTCCCGTCCATCTTGACAATTGGCGCTCGACCTCTAAACGCACCTGTGGCGGTAACATCAACTTTGTTCTCTGAAATACTGCAGGGTCGAAGGGAAAAATTAGGGTATGTAGACCGATAGAGATACGTCTACACAATCATAGAGGGATTTAGTTGCATGTGTAGACCTAGAATGCAACCGAAACCATCACGAAGTGTCAAGCCATAGTGCTTAATCGGAGGGACAATGTTGGGACGAGTGTGCTACGATGGTGCGGGGATGGCGAGTGGCTTGAGGGGGCGTGGTCGGGCTGGCGGGGAGTGACACACGGAGACGTTGGCGTAGAGCTGCGCGAATACATGGCTGCGTTGGTGCGCGACGGCGCTGGTGCGGGGGCGCGGTTGTTGGGGGTGTTGGTGCACGGGGAGCACGATAGGCGGGCGTGTGGGGGGGGGGGGTGTGGGCTAGAGTTCTCTTGGATCGAGAGCTCCGGTTTAGGACCACCGCTCTGATACCATGTTGGAAAAAATCGAAGAGAGATGTATTTCTTGAGAATCCTAGGCTCTCTTATATAGAGGAGAGGCCTGTGGGTGAATCACATAAGATGGACATAAATAAAGAACAGTAAGAAAATAGTACAAAAATAGAATATAACTCTATAATTTTGGTATGTAGTTCCGTTTACAACATGATAACATGTACTAAATATGTAATATAAACATGAGATAGAAAGGAATGCCATAAAAAATAAGCAACACCATGCTATACTATGTTATTAACTACTAACCAATAAATATATACTAAGTTACTAACCATGATACAAAATGCGAATAGAGGAATACAAAAATCATTAAAAAATCGGTCGACTAGGCCTACTAGTTGATTCGGTTAGGTGGGTTGGCCGGCTATTGGCCGATTAGGCCTAGATGATTCGGCTACCCCCCGACTCGACTAATCGGATGGACTAGTTAGCTTAGTCGATTGATTTTTACTAGCTTGACACCAAGCATGTGTCTCCTCCTAGTGATGTCTCCTTAGCTTAGGTCTCATTCGAACAAATATTCGAGTGGGTTTCCTCTTGACTCCTAAAGGATGTATCGAGTGTAACTATCAAAATATGAAATAGAAAGAATAAAGGGAAAACATGGATTTACATGGAATCGTACCACTAAAGGAGTGTGATGAAACCACATAAGAATGACATTAGGGGTTGGATATTGCTGGGAAAAATCGAAGAAATGTTTATTCCTGGAAACCCTAGGCTCTCTTATATAGCGGAGAGACCTATAGGCAAATTACATAAGATTGATATAAATAAATAAAATAAAGAAGAGGTACACATAGAACATAGAAATATCTCTACACTCCCCCTCAAGATGGAACATAGATGTCAATCATGCTTAGGTTGGAAGAACACTTCTGAAATAGTCCTTTGAGCAATGCCTTGGTAAAGATATCTGCCGTTTGCTCTCTTGAACTGACATGGGAGGTAGAAATCAAGCTCTTCTGAATCATATCTCTGGTATAATGGCTGTCTGCCTCAATATGCTTTGTTCTTTCATGGAACGCGGGTTGTTTGCAATGAATAAGGCAGCCTGATTATTACATTGTAACTGCACAGGTAGAGGTACATTTATATGTAAATCTGCTAGCACTGCTCGAACCCACATCATTTCTGTACTTGCTTACGCCATAGCCCTATATAATCAGATTCGACACTTGATCTAGGCACAACCGTTTGTTTCTTGCTTTTCCTAGAAATAAGAGAACTACCAACGAACACTGTGAAGCCCGAAGTAGACTTCTCCTCCTTAGGACACCCTGCACAGTCTGCATCAGCACATGCGAAAACAAAAAGACTTGTTCCTTTCCTGAATAGTAATCTTGGACCTGGAGAAGATTTTAGATATCTCAATATCATATACGTAGCATCCATATGTACCTGTCGGGACTGCTCCATGAACTGACTCACCCGGCTCACTGCAAAGGAGATATCTGGTCTAGTAATATTAACATAGAGGAGCTTTCCCACTATCTCTCTATATCTCCTCTTGTCAACCTCATCTGTATCATCACCATATAACTTCATGCTAGGATCTATCAGAGTGGTAGAGGGTCGACATTCAATCATTCCCGTCTCAACAAGCATGTCAGCAACATACTTCCTTTGGATCATCACAAGACCCTGCGCATTCCTAGCAAACTCTATTCCTAAGTGTGGAAGGAAAGGGAAAAGTTATATTCCATCTAACCCTAGAGCTCTCTTATATAGGAGAAAAGCTCAAAGGATAAATTACATAAACAAGATAAGAGAAATAAACAATATAGATAAAGACGACATAGCATAAGTATCTTAACACTCCCCCTCAAGCTGGAGCATATATATCTATCATGCTCAGCTTGGAACAGTGATGAAAAGGACCTCTTGCAAGAGCTTTGGTAAACATGTCAGCAATTTGATCACCTGATACAACATAAGACGTTGAAATGAGCCTCTTTTGGATCAAATCACGAGTGTAATGACAATCTACCTCAATGTGCTTTGATCTCTCATGAAATGATGGATTATTAGCTATGAACGAGGCTGCTTGATTATCACATTTGAGATGTGTTGGGAAAAATGAAAGAGATGTTTATTCCATAAGCCCTAGGCTCTCTTATATAGGAGAGTAGCCTATGGGTAAATTACATAAAGCATACAGCTGAAAATAAAAATAACAGAGAGACACACAGACAACTAATATATGCGTTAACACTCCCCCTCAAGATGGAGCATAGATATCAATCATGCTCAGCTTGGACGCACACTTCTGGAATGGGCCTCGTAGTAATGCCTTGGTGAATATATCGGCAGTTTGATTCTCTGAGGTGACATGCGATGCAGCAATGAACCCCTTCTGAATCATGTCACGTATGAAGTGACAGGCAACCTCAATATGCTTGGTCCGCTCATGGAAAGCTGGATTGTTTGCAATGAACAAGGCTGCCTGATTATCACATTCTAAGTTCATAGGAAGTGGTACATCTAGACATAGATCTGTAAGTACAGCCTTCACCCACATCATCTCTGTGCTAGCCTGGGCCATAGCCCTATATTTGGATTCAACACTAGATCTGGCTACCACTGTCTGTTTCTTGCTCCTCCATGAGATTAGAGAATCTCCAACATAGACTGCAAACCCCGAGGTGGACTTCCTGTCCTTGGGACAACCTGCATAGTCTGCATCCGCACATGCTGAGATAGAAATCCCCTTTCCCTTCTTGAATAGCAAACCTGCACCTGGAGATGATTTTAGGTATCTAAGTTTCATATGTATGGCATCCATATGAACCTGACGTGGTTGCTCCATGAACTGGCTCACACGACTCACTGCAAAGGATATATCGGGCCTAGTGATCGTGACATACAACAGTTTGCCTACCAGTTCTCTGTATCTTCTCCTGTCCACCTCCTCTGTGTCATCATCATAGAGCTTCATGCTGGGGTCCATTGGTGTCGTAGCAGGCCGACACCCAAGCATACCTGTTTCACTCAACAGGTCCGTAACATATTTCCTCTACGACATTACTAATATATACGGATTTCTAGCAAATTCCAGCCCCAGAAAATATCTAACGACTCCAAGATCCTTAGTGACAAATTCGTTCCCTAGCTTCTCTTTCGCCTGCTTTATGCCTTGCTCATCATCTCCTGTAATCAAGATGTCATCTACGTAAACCATAATTGCAATAATACCTCTTGAAGTCTTCTGTACAAACAAGGAATGATCAACATTGGAGCGTTTGTATCCCTGTTTTTCAAAGAGGTCTGAGAGCTTCTGAAACCATGCTCTAGGGCTCTGCTTAAGGCCATAGATAGCCTTATGAAGTCTGCACACCTTGGAACGCTCCCCCTCAACAACAAAACTGGGTGGCTGTTGCATATAGACTTCCTCCTGCAGGTCTTCATATAAGAACGCGTTCTTCACATCCAACTCATATAACGCCCACTCTCGATTGACTGCGACTGACAACAAGATCCGGAGAGTGGAATGACCGGCTACTGGCGAGAATGTATCAAGGTAATCCACCCCGTATGTCTGTGTAAAACCACGTGCAACAAGGTGGGCCTTGTATCTGTCAATGCTGCCATCTGCATTTTGCTTCACCGTAAATACCCACTTGCAGCTCACCGGGGTCACATCTGGAGGTATAGGAACTAGACTCCAAGTTCCCCTAGATTGAAGTGCCTCCATTTCCTCCATTGCTAGACGCCATCTACTATCCTGCAGAGAATCTTGATAATTCTGTGGAATATCAACAGCTGACAAGGCCACCACAAAGTTCCTGAAATGCCTAGATAGTCGCTCAATTGACACAGAAGCTGCCAATGGATATGTAACACAACTCCTCTTTGATTTGCGTATAGCAATAGGAACATCTATATCAGCTGTGTCCTCATCTGGCCCCTGCAACATATCCTGCTCAGAAATATCATTAGATCCATCAAGAGAAGTATCTTCAGTACATACCATAGGCGAGCTAGGAGATGAGCCATGACCATGAGCTGGAGGAGGCCTGCGGGTATAATGGAACGGTAGTGGTGAAACGGGGATCGATGGTGGTGGTGGTGGTGGCGGTGATGGTGGTGACGGTGCTGGAGGTGGTGGTATCATGTATATGGCGTCGGTAGTCAGTGGAGGTAGCTGCTGATCACCTGAGGATGAAAAATACATTACGGATTCAAAAATGTAACATCTGCACTGACCATATACCGCCTACGCAAAGGATCAAAACACTTGTACCCCTTTTGAGTTCTGGAGTACCCAACAAACACACACTTGACAACCCTAGGAGAGAGCTTGTCAATACCGGTAGACAACTGGTGGACAAAGGCAACTGAACCAAACACACAGGGAGTAAGGGAAGACATATCCTTCCCACCATAGATAATGGAAAAAGGAATTTGTTCATCCAAGACAGAGGACGGCATACGGTTAATTAGGTAGCATGCAGTGAGAACCGCGTCACCCCAGTAAGAATAAGGAACATGACTCTGTATAAGAAGTGATCTTGTGACATCTAGCAGGTGGCGATGTTTCCTTTCAGCAATCCCATTTTGCTGAGAGGTATAAGCACAAGATGTTTGATGTATAATCCCTTTTGAGGAGTCGTAGTTGGCTAGGACATGAGTGCACAGTTCTAGGGCATTATCACTTCTTACAAACTTCACAGATGTGGAGAAAACATTTTGAATTTCATTCAGAAATGGATAATAATATCGCCTGCTTCATATTTATTTTTCATCAAAAATACCCATGACACACGAGAGAAGTCATCCATAAGAACTATATAAAATCTGTGTCCCTGATGATCAGGTACACGACTCGGACCCCAAATATCAATATGAAATAACTCAAACTTGGAGGTACTACTCTGACCTGGACGACTGGGAAAGGTAGACCTGTGATGCTTTCCCAACTGACAAGCCTCACATTGGATAGATGTGTGAGGAAGACCCTGGGGTAACACACGACGCAACTTCTGAAGCGGTAGATGCTCAAAGCGCAGATGCCGCAGTAAAGGAGATACAGGTCCAGTGGGAAGGGATGAGGTTCCAGCGAATGGAGTCTGATTTAGGTGGTAGAGGCCTCCTTGCTCATAGCCACGACCAATCACGTTGCCCGTACAGATGTCCTGAAAAATAAGAGAAGATGGATCAAAAATTGCCCGACATTGTAAATCCTTCGTAATCTGACTTATTGACAACAAATTCATTGAAAAGTCAGGTGCATGTAGCACATTCTTGAGCTGCATAGAAGATGTCAGTCTAATCTCCCCTGACCAGTGATGGGAGAATGTGTACCATTGGCAATGACCACTGTTCGGCCTGGAGGAATCTGAGAATATCCTATAAGTAAATTCTGATCGCCACATAGATGATGTGTAGCGCCCGAGTCCATAATCCACGGTAATATATCTGATCTACTACTGGTAAGTGCAAGTATGCTACCTGAAGCACTGGTAGATGCAGAAGCAGAAGCAACAGCATCAGATTGACTCTCAGTAGTAGGTGCTGGGCCAGATGGGGGAATAATGCCCCTTAGACGGGCAACTAGATCATCGAACCGCTGATCCAAAGTAGCAACAGATGGAGGCTCTATCTGCTCAGCGACTTGTGCAGATGCAGGAAATCCATGCTTCGAGTAGCATGTGTCTTCATTGTGTCCAACGCGATGACAGTAAGTACATGTTGGCCGAGTGTGGCCTCCTCTGCCACAAGGTCCACTTTCATGGGTCTGATGATGAAATCCGCGACCCCTGTTGGCGGCCATGGCTGAAGTATTCTGATTCATGGCCGTGGAAGGCACGGCGATCCGGCTCAGTCTATGGAAGGCTTCCTCCATGGGAGGAATAGTAGAGTCGGCCAAGATCTGGGATCGTGCCGCCTCATACTCTGGATCAAGTGCAGCAAGGAACACGCCCACCATAGTCGCATTCCGATATGTCTTCTGCTGTTCTGGCGTGGCTGTCAGAGGCATGAAGCTGTAGAGCTTCTCGAACATCCCTCTCAGGGATGTGTAGAGTGAATGTAGAGGGTGACCATTCTGCTTTATAGTGAATATGTCATGCTGGAGTTGCAGAATCTTTGTCTCGTTCTTCGCGTGCGAATATGTTGCCGCCAGAATGTCCTACATATCCTTGGCCGTGGGTTGATGTAGAATGTCATTGGCAATCTCAATTGCCAACTACCAGATAGCCAAACTTTGGCGTATGCGTCATCGGCCTCCCAAGAGGCATTGGCTCCAGTCTTATCAGCAGGCTCTGGTTCGGTAAGAATATGCTTCTTACCTGTTGACTTCATCATGCTCATGAACTGCGTCGCCCACAGTTCATAGTTGTTGCCGTCCATTTTGACGATAGGCGCCGGACCACGGAAGGCGCCAATGGATGGAATATCCGCCTTGCTTTTTGACATACTGGAAACTGAAGACTGGAGCGATTGACTGAAGATAAGATTTGTCTACAATGACATAGACGGGTTTAGTTGCTTATGTAGACCTCAAACAACTAAACCCATGTAGGTGACGGTGTGCTCTTTAGGGCTTCGCACACGCTTAGGGCTCTTTGGTGCCCTCTGACCTCACAGAAACGTGCACCGTGAAGTTACGCACATGCGTGCATCGTGAAGATAAGATCAAGCACACAGCCGCGCGTGAAGTTGCGCGCACAGGCGCAGACGAGCGCACAGCCGCGCGTGAAGGAGCGCGCACAAGCGCGTGAAGGACCGCGCACAGGCGCATGAAGGAGCGCGCACAGGCGCAGACCTACACGCACAGGCGCGTGAAGGCGCACGCACAGGCGCGTGAAGGAGCGCGCACATGCGCAGACCTACGCGCACAGGCGCGTGATGGCGCACAGGCAGGCGCGCAGGGGCGCACAGGCAGGCGCGCAGGGTCGCACAGGCTCCGACGGAGGCGCATCGGCGGAGCAGAAGCGCTGGCGGCGCCGGCGATGAGAGAGAGAGGCTCGCGGGTGGGGTGGGGTAGGGTTAGGGTTTCGAGAACTCCGGTTTAGGATCGTCGCTCTGATACCATGTTGGGAAAAATGAAAGAGATGTTCATTCCATAAGCCCTAGGCTCTCTTATATAGGAGAGTAGCCTATGGGTAAATTACATAAAGCATACAGCTGAAAATAAAAATAACAGAGAGACACACAGACAACTAATATATGCGTTAGAGTTTCAAAAAAAAAAACTAATATATGCGTTAACAAGATGTGTAGAGATATTTCTAGTATTTATTTACTTATGTGTCATGCTTATTTTCGTTGTTACATCTTATGGAATTTACCCATAGGCTTCCTCTATATAAGAGAGCCTAGGGTTCCCTGGAATAAACAAGTCCTCTCTTTCATTTCTTCCAACATGGTATCAGAGCCTCCACCCTAAACCCTAGCCGCCCCTCTCATCCCTGCCGCCCACCCCATCCCCGCTTCCCACCCCATCCCCGCCGCTTCTCCTCCTTCCCGCCGCCTTTCCTTCTCCCCGCCGCCTCTTCACCCCGCCGCCTCTCCTCCTCACCAAAGGCGTCGTGCGCGGCCCCTAAGCCGCCCCTTTTCCTCAACTCGGTGCCGCCTCTTCTATTCATGGGTATGAGTGCATAAGTCTACATATGCACTCATATCTCCACATGTTTATGTAGACGATTCTTCATTGGTCTACAAACCCTAGTTCTTCGTTTCCGCCAACTATGTCAGAAAACTAGGTTGATATGCCCTCCATTGGCGCCTTCAAAGGTCCAACGCCAATAGTCAAGATGGATGGGACGAATTACGAGCTCTGGGCGATGCAGTTCATGAGCCTAATGAAGTCCAATGGTAAGAAGCACATTCTTACCGAAGATGAGCTGACAGAGAAGACGTGGATTTACGCCTCATGGGAGGCTGATGATTCGTATGCCAAGGTCTGGCTTTCTGGCACTCTGACAATGGAGATTGCTAATGATGTCCTATATCAGCCCATGGCTAAGGCCATGTGGGATATTCTTGCTGCGACGTACTCGCAGATGAGGAACGAGACCAAGATCCTCCAACTTCAGCATGACATCTTTACAGTCAAGCAAATGGCCGACCGCTTCATTCGTTGTATATATCCCTACGGGAGATGTTTGAGAAGCTTTACAGTATCATTCCACTGACGACGACCCCTGAGCAGCAGAAGTGATTCCGGAATGCTACAATGGTGGGGGTCTTACTAGCAGCACTAGACTCGGAGTATGATGTGGCTCGCTCGCAGATACTGGCCGATACTACTATTCCTCCAGTGGAGGAAGTGTATCGACGACTCAGCCGAATTTTGTTTCTTCTCCAACATCTACGCCACCTCCTTCAGCGATGGCTGCTTCCAGGGGCAGAGGTGTCTCCTCCTCTTTTCGTGGCTGTAGACCTCGTGGTCGAGGTGGCCGCTTCCGTCAGGCATGCACCTTCTGTCATCTCCCAGGTCATGCGGAAGATACATGCTATTCTAAGCATGGTTTTCCTGCATCTCCCGTGTAGCCGAGCATGATGTGCCCACATCGCCATCTACTTCAGATTAACGGTTTGAGGATCTTGTCGCCAGACTACGAGATATCATGCCTCCTGCCACTACTGATTCACCAGGAGGACACTCAGACATCGCAGCTTCAGCCTCTGCCACTACGTCAGCCACGGCAAGCACATCAAGTAGCATATATGCCTTTTCATCATGTCACAGTTCTGATGTATCGGAATGGATCATGGACTCCGGTGCGACACATCATCTCTGTCGGGACAGAGATAAGTTTACATCCTACAGGGAGGTTTCCCCAGGGAGATCGGTAGTAATAGCAGATGAGACTCATTCCCCCATCATTGGATAGGGGGAGATCAGTTTGACGCCATCCATTCGCCTGCTGAATGTTTTGCATGCTCCAGATTTCTCGATGAAATTACTTTCTATTAGTCAGCTTACAAAGGATTTGCATTGTCGAGCTATATTTGACCCATCGTCTCTTATTTTTCAGGACATTCTAACAGGCAGGGTGATTGGTTGTGGCTGTGAGCAGGATGGTCTTTATCGGTTGGTTCGCACCTCCTATGCTGGTGTCTCATCTTAGTCTAGTGGATCTGCTTCTCCCTTTACCTGGCATCTGCGTTTTAGTCATCTTCCTCTTCAGAAGCTGCGTCATATCTTGCCCCAAATTTCACCGAAGTCTTCTTTCCAATGTGAAGCATGTCAGTTGGGAAAACATCACAGGTCTACTTTCCCTCGTCGTGAGTCTAGGAGCAGTCGCTCCCTTTTTGAGTTATTGCATGTTGACATTTGGGGTCTGAGTCATGTACCTGATCACCAGGGACACAGATTTAACCTATTGGTCATCGATGATTTCTCTAGATTGTCTTGGTTCTTTTTATTGAAAAATAAATCTGAAGCGGGAGATGTAATAAAAAATCTTATCAATGAAATTCGGAATGTTTTGCACTCGTGCTCTGTCTCATTTCTTCTTGTCTTGTGACATTATTCATAAAACAACTTGTGCCTACACGTCTCAACAAAACAGTGTTGTAGAGAGAAAACATCGTCATCTCCTTGATGTGGCTCGGACTTTACTCATTCATAGTTGTGCTCCTCTGTCTTTTTAGGGTGATGCTGTTCTTATGGCAGGTTATCTGATCAATCGTATGCCATCTTATGTGTTAGGTGAGAAAGGTCCTCTTTCTGTTGTCTTTCCTGACAGGGAGTTGTTCTCACTAAACTCCTCGTGTTTTTGGTTCAATTGTGTTTGTCTATCACCTCACTACAGGGATTGACAAGCTCTCATCGAGGGCTGTCAAGTGTGTGTTTTTGGGGTACTCTCGTACTCAAAAGGGCTATTGATGCTATGATCCTTTGAATAACAGATATTATGTCAGTATTGATGTTACCTTCTTTGAAAATGTCATGTATTTCTCGCCTACAGGTGACAGGATGACTCCTTCCACTACTGATGATGACATTTATGTGCCACCTCCTCCTGTATTTCAGTCTGATCACATACCTAATCCTGCTGTGCCACCACCGTCACCATCACCACCACCACCACCACCACCACCACCTCCACCACTAAATTTTATACTCGTCGTCCGAATCCTGCTCATGAAGGTCGTCATTCATCCACCACGCCCCAGGTATGTCCAGGTGATATTAGTAGTGACGAGACTGACGATGCACAAGTGCAGGACAATGACGTACACGTGGACATTGCTGATGATTTGGATGTACCTATTGCCTTGAGGAAATCCAAGCGGACGTATGCGTCTCTTCCACTTGCTTCACATGTTTCATTTCATCGCCTTACTGGTGATTTTCAGAGATTCGCTATTGCCCTATCTACCATGGAGATACCACAGAACTATCATGATGCCTTGAAAGACAGCAGCTGACAGTTAGCCATGGAAGAAGAAATGGCTGCATTGCGATCTCGTGGTACATGGAGCTTGGTTGATGCTCCCCCATGAGCTTCTGTGGTAAATGGGTCTTTACTGTCAAATATAATGCGGATGGCAGCCTTGATCACTACAAAGCAAGACTAGTGTCCCGTGGATTCACTTAGACCTATGGCGTGGATTATATGGACACTTTTTCCCCGGTGGCCCGTCATTCAACTCAATGTGTTCTTCTATCTGTCACAGTGGTACGTGATTGGCCCTTATTCCAGCTTGATGTTAAAAATGCCTTTTTATATGGAGATCTGCAGGAAGAAGTCTACATGCAGCAGCCTCCGAGGTTTGCTGCTGAGGGGGAGTGTCATATGGTGTGTAGACTTCACAAGGCCATATATGGTCTTAAACAAAGTCCGTGGGCATGGTTTCAGAAGCTTTCAGATCTCATCCAGAAGCAATGGTTCATAAAATCAAATGCTGACCACTCTTTGTTTGTCTAAAAGACTCCCAGAGTTACTGTTGTTATTATGGTATATGTTGATGATATACTTGTTACGGGAGATGACATGCATGGGATAAAGGTGACAAAAGCATTTTTAGGCCATCAGTTTGTAACGAAGGATCTTGGTGCTCTACGATACTTTCTGGGATTGGAGTTTGCGAGGAATGCACAGGGTCTTGTAATGATCCAAAGGAAATACGTAACAGATATGCTTGTTGAGATAGGTATGATCGGGTGTCGACCCTCTACTACTCCCATGGATACTAGTATGAAGCTATATGGAGATGATACAGAGGAAGTTGATAAAAGAAGATATAGAGAAATGGTGGGAAAACTTCTCTATATTACTATCACTAGACCTGACATTGCTTTTGCAGTTAGTCGGGTGAGTCAGTTCATGGAACAACCCAGACAGATACATATGGATGCTGTATATATGATACTGAGATATCTAAAGTCGTCTCCGGGTGCATGATTGTTATTCAGGAAAGAAGCAAATCTTTCTATCTCTGCTTGTGCTGATGCGGATTATGTAGGATGTCCTAGAGACCGGAAATCTACCTCAGGTTTTGCAGTGTTTGTTGGCAGTTCTTTAGTTTCTTGGAAAAGCAAGAAACATACAGTGGTGGCTAGATCTAGTGCTGAATTTGATTACAGAGCCATGGCACAAGCAATTACGGAGATGATGTGGGTTCGAGCCGTATTACCAGATCTGCATATAGATTTACCATTACCCATGGAGTTACAATGTGATAATCAAGCAACATTAATTTTTTTGAAGACCAAGAGAGGGGGTAGCACGCTATGGTACTCTCCCCATTATATTAAAGAAAGAAAAGAAAATGAAAAATGTACAAGGGAAAAGAGAAATCAAAACAAAGATCAGGCTTCCATAAAAGCCTGGGAATGAGACAAAACATTCTCGCTATAGAACCTGTGCCCCAAGAACACCAAAGCATTTCTGGCCAAGCAAATACTCCAAAGCAAAGAAAACGGGCCCAATAGATCTTTCCTCGGTCGGAGATGAGCGGATCGAAACGAATCCCATAAGGCGTCGAACGATGTCGAGCAGACCCAGCCAAGGTCGAGGTCGCCCCACGGCCCAGCAGTGCGAGAACAACCAAAGAACAGATGGTCCACTGATTCGATGCCTACCCCGCATAGGTAGTAGGAGTCAGAAGAAGACCCAAAGAACCACACACAACGGTCCCAAGTTATTAACCGTTTGCGCCTGAGGAGCCAGAGAAAGAAGCCAATCCGCTCAGGGAGACGAAGACCCCAAATCAAAGTGCAATCCTTTATGATGATCTCGGAGGGAGCGGGCGGAGGCCTGCGAATCGCCGCGTATGCCTTCTTGACCGAAAAAGAAGCTCCCTTCCAGATCCAGTGGTCCCCCCGGGGGGGGGGGGGGCTCGCAACAAGCTAAAGAGTCACACAATTGAAGGAATTCCTCGAGCCTTTGATCCGAAAAATTTGCGCAAAAACGAGGCATCCAGTTTCCATCGCACCACACATATGCAATTTTCGCCTCCCTGTTCGCCGCCTCTGCAAAGAGACACGGGAAGCGGATGGCGAGTGCCCCATCACCAATCCAATCGTCGGTCCAAAAAGCGAAAGCGAGGCCGTTGCCCAGACAACATGCTAGGTGTAGCCGCAGGGGCCTATTATATTAAACTAAGCAGACGGGCAAAGAAAGGAGTGCATTGCAAGCCATCTATCCCAATTGCCTATTATATCTTTTTAGAGAGTTTCTCGAGCTCAAATCAAAATGAAAGAGGATAATGCTGATTATATCAATATCTATGCCCGAAGGCCTGCTTCTATGATCATCAAAGATGGACGGACTGACCGGCTTCTCTTCGGATCTCGACTCTGTTAGGGCTGGAAAAGCTCGTAAAAACGAGGTAGCACCGATAAATCCCCCGCCAGATTGGGGATGGCCGGATACCCGTGGGGAGCACAAGCGACAAAGGACTAGAGCAGACGTAAATATGTCGTAACAAAATGCAACAGAGATCGTCACCACATCCCCATAACCTGGAAACCCATTTCAAGATCAACGCTTCGTTCATCGCATCCAGCCTCCGAACACCCAAGCCGCCATCTATTTTCGGCAAGGTAACCGTATCCCAGTCAACGAGGTGCATACCGCTGGCCGTGTGCCCGCACCCCCGCCACAAAAATCTCCTCATCGCCCCTTCAATACGCGAGCGAATCCGCTTCGGTAAAATTCGTGAAGACATAAAGAAAATCGGAATTGCCGCCATAACCGCTTTCAGGAGGACCAACCTCCCCCCGGAAAGGATGGAAGACCTCCATCCCGCCAACCTGCCCTCCATTTTTTCGACAACCGGAAGCCAGTCCGCCAGCTTAGCCTTCTCGATAGTAAGAGGCATGCCGAGGTAGTGAATTGGCAGCTTGCCGCACCCCACCCCTATGTCATCAGAACAAAGCCGTGCCTCCTCCTCGGAGAACTGAAAAGGCACCAAGATGGACTTTTCCCGGTTTTGGACGAGGCCCGATAACTCGCCAAAAAGCTCCAGTACGGTAGCGACGGCCCCAATCTCCTCCCTGCCGCTCTCAACGTAAAAGATAGTGTCATCCGCGTACTGGATAAGAGGAATATTGAGATCATCCTGGGAGAAGCCCGAAAAGAGACCACCACACAACGACTACGTCACCAGGCACGCCAAGGCGTCAGCCGCGATGACAAAAAGAAGAGGGGCCGGAGGGCACCCCTGCTTGATCCCTCGTTGAGGCTTGTAGAAGCCGCCCTCCGGGTGGCCATTAACAAGAGCCGCCGAAGATGCTGTGGTAACACAACGCTTCATCGAAGAAATCCATATGTCCGGGATCCCCCGCCTATGCATAGCTTCCCAAAGGAAACGCCAGTCGAGAGTATCATACGCCTTTGCGAAGTCAACCTTCCAGAGCATAGCCTTTTTCCCAAGCCGTTTCCAGTCCGCAACAATCTTAGAAGCCATAACGAAGCAGTCCCCAATTTGCCTGCCCGGGATAAAAGCCAATTGGAAGGGAGAGATAATGTGCTCAAGAACCCTACTAAGCCGAATAGCAAACACCTTAGCCATAATAAGATATAGTCCGCTGGAAAAGAGCAATCGGCCGGAAATCCTCAATGCGCTCAGCCGCACCATGCTTAGGGAGGAGCACCACGAGCGCCCGATTAACTTTGTCAAACCCCGCATTGCCAAGACACACCTCCTGCACCACCTCGAGGACGTCCCCAACGAGCAGGTCCCAGAAGTCCCGATAAAAGGACACTGGGAACACATCCGGCCCTGGCGCCCCATTCGCATTAAGGGACCATAAGGCGGCCTTCACCTCCTCCATAGTTACCAGCACAACCAGGCTCGAAGCGTGCTCCTGGGAGAGCCGCTCCGCCCCCGCCCAAACCACCTCCACCTGCAAAGGAGGGTCCGCGACGAGAAAGCACTGAAGTAGTTGGAAATCAGATGGCCCATCTCCCTGTCACCCGCAAACCGCACACCACCCACAATGACTGAGCGTAAAGCATTAGAGCGGCGTCTCCTGCTGGCAATCCGGTGAAAAAACATCGTGTTGGCGTCACCCTCCATGAGCCACTTGTGTCTATATCTTTGACGTCATTCCGCAATACGCTTCTTGTCCTCCAACACCACCTGCCGAAGAGCAATATCTCGCCTCGCGAGGTCAGCGGAGGAGAGAGGGCTCGAGTCCTCGAGCTGGTCAAGGCCGACAAGAACCTCCTCCGCAGAGGCCCTGGCCGCCCGACGGGCAGCGCGCGACTCCTTCTTGGACGTGCACAATCTGCCCCGCAAGGAGACAAGTTTCTGAGAAAATCTGGAGACAGTCGAGCCAGAAATGACCGTAGAGGTCCAATGCGAGGAGACCATCTCGCGAAAAGATTCCTCCAGAAGCGACGCCTTCTCGTATCTGAAAAATCCCCGTTGTGTTGACTGCTTCCCCGAATCCCATATCAAGGGAGAATGATCCGAACGAGTTCGAATCCTCGTCGACGCAAAGGACAACGGGAAGAGATTTAAAAACTCCGAAGATGCCAAGAACCGGTTGAGGCGGGAACGGGATCACGAGCTTTGCCAAATGTATTTAGTATCCAAGGCGTCAAGCACCTCAAGCTCCAGATTGTCCACCAGCTCTACGAAATCAGCTGACCCCAGGTCTTGGCCACCCCACAAGCCCGGCTAGTCGGAGGAAAGTAAAGTAACATTGAAATCTCCCCCAATCAGCCACGCGTCCCCCGGGAACCCACAACTGGCACCGGTCCCCGGCAAGGAAAGGCCCATACACACAAGAGACGACAATACTCATTGCCGAGGAAAGGCACTCCAAAAAGACATTCTGAACATGTGTGCCCCTTAACTCCGATCGAAGAAGAAAGCCATGATCTCTTCAGGCAATCAGCAATCCTCCCGCAGAGCCAATCGCGTCAACAACACGGTACTCAGAGAGGGGGCCTGCGTCAAAGGAGCGCCACACCTCTCCCGAGCAATACTGTAACTTGGTTTCTTGAAGCAAAATGATGTCGCAGCCCCATTCGAGGAAGCGAGAACCCAAGACCTTCCTCTTTTCTGGGTCACCCAGACCCCTGACGTTCCATGTGAGGATCTTCATTGAGAACCGCCGAAGGTTCCCCCGAGGTGGACCACTCCAGCCAGAGCTGCCACTTGAGCCATACGAGCCGATACTGGCGGAGGCACGATGCCAGACCTTCGCGAACGCGGGCGCCTTCTATATCTTTTTCCGAGCCGCCGGGAATCGGTCCCCAAAGGGGCCATCGTCGAAGAGGACCCCAAGTCGGAGTCCACGGCCGAAAGGGTCTCCCTAGCAGCTGGAGCACCCACCGTCGCCCTTGAATCCCGCTCCTAAACAGCGACTGCGAGGGGCTCACCATCGAAGAGGACGCTCCAAACGGGCCACTCAGGCCCATGGAAAGCAACAGACGAGAAAGAGCCAACACGAGAGCCTGAGGGGTCATCAAGATCCCCGCCCGGGAGGTCTGAGGAATCTGCAATCGGATCCAGCGACCCGCCCGCTACGGGGACAACAAACGTCCGAGAAAGGGATACCTGGGAATCCGAAACCGCCGTGGATCCATTCTGCACAAGAAGGTGACCAAGAGCCAACCCGAAAGGGAGGGACGAGTTGGCGTAATCCCAGGAATGAACCTCAAGAGGGGCGCAAGTCCCAAAGACGATCTTCTGAAAAGGCGTCGGGAGACGAGGCGACACCCTCAGAGGAGAGAATGCACACGTGGCGTCCGGGACACATTATTTATTGCTAATAATCCCGCATTTCATGAAAGGACGAAGCATATTGAGGTAGACCGCCACTCTACCAGGGATATGATTCAGAAGGGTTGATTTTTACTTCCCATGTTAGTTCAGGAGAGCAGACTGCAGATATTTTTACTAAGCCATTGCTCAGAGGGCCGTTTAGAATTGTTCTTCCATGCTGAGCATGATTGACATCTATGCTCGAGGGGGAGTGTAGAGATATTTCTAGTATATATGTACTTATGTGTCATGCTTATTTTCGTTGTTCCATCTTATGTAATTTACCCATGGGCTTCCTCTATATAAGAGAGCCTAGGGTTCCCTGGAATAAACAAGTCCTCTCTTTCATTTCTTCCAACAAGATGCATAGGAAGAGGCACCTCAATCGTTAGATAAATCATGACAGACTTTACCCACATCATTTTTGTACTCCCTTGGGTCGTGGCCCTATATTCTGATTCAACGCTAGACCGAGCAACAACAATGTGTTTCTTACTCTTCCAGGAGACCAATGAGCTATTAACAAACACAATAAAGCCTGAAGTGGACTTCTTGTCCTTAGGACACCCAACATAATCTTCATCTGCACACCAAGTAACTGTGAGAGACACATCTCTTCTAAAAAGAAGACCTGCACCTGGAGATGACTTCAAATATCTCAAGATCATGCACACTGCATCCATGTGTGCCTGCTTGGGTTGCTCTATGAACTGGCTCACTCTGCTCACAACGAAAGATATATCAGGCCTGGTAATAGTAATATTGGTGCCTACGGCCTTTCTTCAGGTCTGAGTCTCAGTCCTTTCTTTCGCGATATAATATCAAAATCGGGAAAGATCGAGGATGCTGACCCTCTTTGCGGGGGTACCAGTGCAGCCGATGCCAAAGAAAGGCTCGACAGGGGGCACGGATTGCCCATACTCTTTCTCTCATCCCCTACCTAGACTATTGGCTTGGCTGGAGTAGCGAAGCGGGACCAGCCGATAGGTGAGTACAAAAGGCAACCCGGGCTGAAGCAGGAAACCCTTGCTTAGAATAGCAGGTTTCCTCTGAGTGGCTAGACCTGTGACAATAGGTGCACTGCTGACGGGATCGACCACCTCCTCTGCAACGGCTGGGGCTTCGCCTACCACGATATGGTGTAGGGCTTCCTCTGCCACGTGATATTGCCATAGATAAAGATGTCTGTAAAGTGCTACCAGATGATATAGATAACCTACTCACAATCCGCGATATGCCTCCTCCATTGGAGGTATGGTAGCTTCAGTGAGGATCTGAGCACGAGCTGCATCATACTCAGGATCCAGGGCTGCTAGAAAGACTCCAGTCATCATAGTCTTTTTATGCCTTGAGCTGCTCTGGTGTAGCATTCAAGGGAATGTAGCCATGTAACTTCTCAAACATACCCCTCAAAGAAGTATAGAGGGTGTAAAGGCGGCGATCATTCTGCTTCGATGTGAAGATATCGTGCTGGAGCTGTAGTATCTTCGACTCATTCTTCGCCGGAGAGTATGTAGCAGCAAGAATATCCCACATAGCCTTTGCAGTAGGCTGGCTCAAGATATCATTAGCTATCTCCATGGACACAATCCTGCATAGCCATACGCGAGCATACACATCATTCGCCTCCCATGAGGCATTTGTCCCTATCTTGTCACGTGGCTCCTCTGTCGTGAGGATGTGCTTCTTGCCATTACATTGCATCAAACTCATGAACTGCATGGCCCACAATTCATAATTGGTTCCATCCATTTTGACGATGGGTGCTGGACCTTTGAAGGCACCCAGGGATGAGACTTCTGCTTTGTTGTCGGACATGATGACAACTATCTTCAAGACTAGGTCATAATCAAGAAATACCAACGACTACACTGACATACATGAAGTTGTTTGTTAGTGTAGACTCATACCACAACCTCTTCCATTCTTCTGGAGACTCCTTTGGGTAACTAGGGTATTTTTAGATGTTCATGTCACACCCTTGGTACCCAAGAACATGCGTGATGACACGGATGCGGAGGCGCATGATGGCGCGACGACACGTAGGAACAAGCGCAGGCACATAGGCGCAGGTGCATGCGCAGTGCGTGAGAACACGCGCAGATGCACGCACGATGCGCAGGCGCGCACAGAGAGGACTGGCGCAGGCGCATGTGCAGGTGCGCGCGCGATGCGTAGGCGGTGGTGACGCACGGCGGCGATGCGCGAGACCGCATGTGACTAGGGTTTCAGTGGGGTAGGATTCTAGGGCACTTCTCCGGTCTAGGACCGTCGCTCTTATACCATGTGGATGGAATGGGAAAAGTTATATTCCATCTAACCCTAAAGCTCTCTTATATAGGAGAAAAGCTCAAAGGGTTAATTACATAAACAAGACAAGAGAAATAAACAATATAGATAAAGACGACATAATATAAGTATCTTAACACTAAGAAATGCCTTAGGGTGCCAAGATCCTTAGTAACAAACCGACGATCCAGAAATTCTTTTGCCGTCTTTATCCCGTGCACATCATCTCCTATAATAAGTATATCATCAACATAAACCATGATAGCAACAATACCTCTGGGTGTTCTCTGCACAAACGGTGAATGGTCTGCATTTGACCTTATGAACACTGCCTTTCAATCAAATCTGAAAGCTTCTGAAACCATGTCCTTGGACTTTGCCTATGGCTATATATTTCCTTATGGAGTCTACAAACCTGCTGACACTCCCCCTCAGCATCAAACCCTGGATGCTGCTGCATGTAAACTTCATGTCATAAGAACTGCATCTTCCAAAATGAATGTGGGGCACGGCTCTGAATGAGAAGAGTCCGAGTGACATCAAGTGAATGGCGATGCTTTCTCTCTGCAACACCATTCTGTTGAGTAGTGTAAATATAGGTTGTTTGATGAATGATACCACATGATGAAAAGAAATGTGATAGGGCACGAGTACACTGTTCCAAAGCATTATATGTTCTCACAAATTTCACAGAGGAAGAAAAAACATTCTGCACTTCATTGATAAAGTTTTTGATCACATCCCCTGCTTCAGATTTATTTTTCAATAAAAAACCCTATGAAAAGCGAGAAAAATCATCATCAGAACAAAGTAAAACCTGTGTCCTTGGTGGTCAGGAACACGACTCGGACACCAAATATCAACATAAATAACTCAAAAGGGAAGCTACTGCTCCAATTTTGACAACTAGGAAAAGCAGACCGATGATGCTTTCCCAACTGACATGCCTCGCACTGGAAGGATAAACCCTATGAAATCTGCAGCAAAATATGATACATCTTCTGGAGAGGGAGGTGACCAAAAAATACGTGCCAAGTGAAGGGAGAGATTGATCCTGTTGAATGAGAGGATACACATGCATAGGGAGTTTGGAGTCAAGATTACATAATAGGTTGAAGTCATAAATTGTTACATTATACTCTTTAAGAATATTTTGTGAGTCCCAATCTAGTTCCAAAATCAAGATTACATCGTTCACGCACAAGGTCTTTGTCTTTTCATCCTTGATGAGCTTCTCCAATACAATTTGTACAGATGATAGAATGTCAACATTTGTACCAAGACTATTCTTATACCGGTAATTAGGATTGAAGTAATAAGCTGGACACAAACAAGCACATTCTCATATTCTAAAGTGCTAAAAAAATGAAAAATAATTTAGGTTATTACATAATACATACCAACCTTGTGAGGAGGACGCGAGAGCATCTTGGACCATCACTCGTCTATGATGTCCAACCGTACTTCGAATCCTTTTCCAACTGCTTCTCTGACCTTCTCTCTCATGCAGTGCATTGCCTCGTAGATCACTCCCATGATGGGCTTCTTATCTCCGTCTGCGATCCGCAATGCAGAAACAACCAGATCCATGATCTTCGTGACCCGAGTCACGCCATCCCAAAAGTGGAGATCATTGATCAATGTCTCCACTTTCCGTCCTCCTTCAGCTCGAGCTTCTGGTATCTCGAACCATTTATCTGGGCAACACATGGTTTTCAACCCTGTCTTGTACTGTTTTAGGCTTTGTAACTCTATAAAATTGGTTGCAAAGCGCGTAATGCCATGCCTCACTAACTCACCATTGCGCATCCGCCTCATCAACGCCAGTTGTAAATAAATGTGATGATCATGCGTGCTTGCTCTACCACCCTTGAGACGAGCTTCCTCTTGTTGAAGTCCTTTAGAATTAAATCAATACAATGTGCAACACATTGTGTCAAAAAATACCGTAGCTACTGGACTTCATTATTGTTTCACATGCTTTTTTGATGTTACTGCCATTATCCATGACAATCTGGACAATGTTCTCTTTCCTAACATCTTTGATGTTCATGTAAGGTTGTTTAATCACCATGGTCATCAATATGCATGTCATGTTTCGTCATAGATCCAACAATTGCCAAACTAGATCAATTATACAACGTCAATGCGACCAATATGATTGGTAGATATGGTTTCCCAAAGATATCATGTTTCTTTTGTAACATGGAATCCATCACAAGTGCAATAAATATAAACTACAATAACTTATATACAAACAATAACATACTCAAGATGAATGTGAGAAATCATTTAAGATTTGAAACCATGACATTCAAATAGTGATGAATAATACCTTCATTGAATTTAAAATGATTTCACAATAGTCAAATGTTGATGATAAAAAAATTTAATCTGTCGAAACCCCCATGATATCAAGTATCAACAGGTGTCAGCTTTCACCCTATTGAATCCCAAACAATGACATACATTTTAAATGATTTGCAAACCGTTTATGCGATTGAACTTTCATATAAGAATTTTTGTCTTTCTTTCAAGATCAGCATCCAGATTGTAACCAAATTAACCCATTTGTGCTATGCTACTACAACTGTTGCAGTCTCCTTCTCCCCCTCGTCGAAAAGTCTCTGCAGTAAAAAATTGCCATGGTGGGAGCCTATCTTTTTGGCTCCTTTCATTATATAAAGGAAGGCATCTGTTGCTTCACATGACATTCTATTATTACAAAGTGCTCGAAAGAGAGTTAATGACTAGAAGGAGAGATTTTGGTCTTGTATACACGGAACACCACAAAGGTCTGATAAACCTCATCCAACTTTTCTGCTTCACAGGAACCACGAAGCCAAATGCCATGAGGTGATGAATAATGGGTGTGTCCTTAATATCCATCTCAATAAGGCATCTAAGCATCTCCTTTATGTATCTCACCTCAAAATGCTTCTTCACCAAGGCAAAGTAATCAGATTACAGATGAGAAAAATCATCATTATTGGGAATATAACAATCACAATATATAGCACGAGTGCCCTTTTTCATCTTTGCATAATGCTTTCATAATTTTGTAATTCAACAGGAGAGAAGTTGTGAGTCCACCCTTAAACATTTCATCAATGAGTGCTAAGGCCTCTTTAACCTATTCGGGAAGCTTGGGCAAAACGATACATCAAGGTATCTGTCACTTTATTTAAAAGCTTGAAATCAATCTATCCACTCCAACACTCATTATATAAAGGAAGGCATCTGTTGCTTCACATGACATTCTATTATTACAAAGTGCTCGGAAGAGAGTTAATGACTAGAAGGAGAGATTTTGGTCTTGTATACACGGAACACCACAAAGGTCTGATAAACCTCATCCAACTTTTCTGCTTCACAGGAACCACGAAGCCAAATGCCATGAGGTGATGAATAATGGGTGTGTCCTTAATATCCATCTCAATAAGGCATCTAAGCATCTCCTTTATGTATCTCACCTCAAAATGCTTCTTCACCAAGGCAAAGTAATCAGATTACAGATGAGAAAAATCATCATAATTGGGAATATAACTTAATCACAATATATAGCACGAGTGCCCTTTTTCATCTTTGCATAATGCTTTCATAATTTTGTAATTCAACAGGAGAGAAGTTGTGAGTCCACCCTTAAACATTTCATCAATGAGTGCTAAGGCCTCTTTCACCTATTCGGGAAGCTTGGGCAAAACGATACATCAAGGTATCTGTCACTTTATTTAAAAGCTTGAAATCAATCTATCCACTCCAACACTCTTACTTGATCCGAACTAAAACCTGCATGTGTTTTTTTTGTATAAAACAAGATTTGCTTTGAAATAGCGATGTTTCATGTTAGATCCAGTCATGGCCAAATTTCTGAATTCGAGCACTATATCTCTTCTTGTGGTATCTAAACCCTTTTAACTTATTCTAATTACAACACAACATGCGATTAATCATTCTAACATGGATTTGATATAACAACGCATGTGCGATTTGTAGAACAAACATGTCAAGGAAATCCATATGCAGGGAACAACATCGCCACCCAAAAATCTGCAACACAACCATGTCTAAGGCTCTAATGATGATAAAAAATAGGATGAAAATCACGTGGGGATCTGCAACAAGAAGGAAGGGACATCGTACCTCAAGAACTTGATTCCTTGGCAACTCTGCCCATGGAGAAACGAAGCAATCGATGCTCCGATGATGACGCAAAAATCGTCCCCGAGGGCTGCTTAGACCTCCTCAATGTGATTATAACTCCGGATCGTTGATCCGCGCGCTCCGGTGAGCTCCATCGATGCTTTAACGAGGAAGAGGGAGGAGGAAGAGGTTTGGTTGAAGGGTTTTGGCATTTTTGGGCGAGGAAGGTCGATTTGGGGGTTTAAGCAAGAAGGGGTATCTCAGTTCGGATCTTGGTACGGGTCTGAAATGGACCTGGACCCCGGCTAACTAAATTGACCATAACTTGGGCTCCTGAACTCGGATTTTCGCGTTCTTGGACTCGTTGGAAAAATCTCGACGAGCACTACGTAATGGACTCCTTATTCGAATTTTTTAATTACTGGAAAAGTACAGATTTTGCAATTAAGTCCAGACTCAGTTAAGATTTGCATTTAAGTCCATGTTCAGTTTTCGAGGTTTTCACAATATGTTACCTTGGTGTCCCTCACACTTCGGGAGATCAAGATCTCTCATTGGCTACCTTTGATTGAGAAGTTGGAGAAAAAATTGGCGGGCTGGAAGGCGACTGTCTTATCCAGAGGCAGGTGACTTGTGCTTGTCAAAGCGGTCCTTTGTTCCATCTCGGTATTCTTTATGTCGTCATGCCTGCTGCCTGGTTGTATCAAGACCATCTTTGAGAAGATAATGTGGAGATTTCTGTGGGGAAAGTCGGGCTTGGATATAAATGAGATTCATTTGGTGGATTGGGAGACCGTTACTTTATCTAAGATGGATGGTGGACTTGGCATCAAGATCCTGGAGTCCATGAATAAAGCAATCTTGCTTTATTGAATTACCCATTTGTGGGGTAGAAATGAAGACATCTGTTGTCGATTAACTCGCAAGATTTATAATATCAGGGATCCCATCAACATAATACAACTCTAGCATGTACACTCCTCTGCCTTTTGGAAGGTATCAACTCCATATTGCCTTGCTTTCAGGAGCTTTTTCACCCAGTGCTTAGGAATGGCACCTCCTTATTCTGGAATGACATTTGGACTGGCGAGTGTACTTTCTCATCTAGATTCCCGCAACTCTTCGCATTATCTGGGACTGGGATGCCTTTGTCTCGGACTGCTGGATTGATGGGAAATGGATGCCTTCCTTCTTAACTAAAGTCTCAGACCAAAGGCTGGAAGATTTCCTCATTTTACTTGAATCTCTGAGACACATTAATAGACCTTCTACGGGTAGAAACCATTGGGTGTGGAAGGATATTTCCTTCAGTGTCAAGAGAGCCTGTCGAGCAATTTTCAGACCACCTCCTCCTCGAACAAGCTCCTTGATTCGTGATTGCAACCTCCTTTGGGAGCTTCACCTTCCTGCTAGAGTCGGTTTCTTTATGTGGATTTTAGGTGTAGACAAATTATGACTAGGGACCGTTGTGCAAAACTCTTTCCAGACATCTCCAACAGATGCCTTCTTTGTGAAACACATATCGAAATTGTGGATCACCTCTTCTTCCAGTGTGCAAAGACCGCTTCCGTCTGGTCAACTGATAACTAGAGCCGGCTTAACTTATAGGACCTTGATCTCTTTTGGGAATCCATGTTCCTTTCTAAGGATCGTGTTAGGGAGGACATCCTTCACCTGTTGCTAACCATCTGGGCTATTTGGCTTGGCAGAAATAAGTTCTTTTTTCATCCCAACAGTTTTATTGCGGAAATGTTATTTTTCATTCTAGGTTTCTCCTTGATTCATGGACAATGTAAGTCTCTATGTAGCCTCTCTTCTGAGTAGAAATATATCTGGGGCGTACACCATGGCGTGTTTCCCCGTTTTTTTGTCTAAAAAAAATTCTAGGAATACTATATTCTAGGAATATAATAGAGGGAGGCGCACGGAGAAGGCATTGATATATATATATATCTGCATTTGAGTTCCATTTCACTTTTTAAGTTAGAGATAACATAAATCTCTACGAGACGTAGCCATCTGTTAGAGAAGATTCGTTCTCCGCTGTTGTGTACTGTAAAATGAGATCTAGGGTCCTATTTATAGGCTTACGTCCTCCATGGTTGTTGGGACAAATAAGGAATTTAATCAACTTCAAAAAATTTTCTGAAGTGAAAAATAATCAATCATTTACCAAAGATGATTGATCATATAATGAGAGTTGAACGATCATACGATAAAGTTATTCGATCATAATTAAAGTTGATCGATCATATGATAAATATGATCGACCATAAAGTAGCCATTATATAGCCATTGAATTTGAAACTTGATCGATTATGTCAAGGAGTTGATTGATTAGGGTTTATATATTAGTCTATAAAGGTTGATCGATTTATCAACTATGGAATTTTTACTAAGCAAAGATTGTTAAATTAACTAAGGAATCTAGATGATAGATCATGATTAAAGTTTGATCGATCACATTAGGGTTTCTTAATATGATGCAAGATGCAAGATGTTCTTTGAGCTTGTTTTCAATATTAAGATAGTTACAGGTTGCGGGACCTGGTAAATAAAAAGTTAACTTTGTCTTGAGCTTGAGTTCCTTTCTTGAACTTCAGCTTTGCGTATGAGTTCCTTATCCTTGAACTCCTTTGAACTTTGCTTCTTCCTTGAGGCTTGAGCTCCATATGCTAAAGCTTCCTCTTTGTTCTTAAGCTTTCTTACTTTTGACCTAGCTACACGTTAACTGCACACGTTTTGTTATCATCAAAATATGCATGCTCATACTTGAACTATTAGATCAGGGCTAGCGTTGCCATATAAAATTGCAACATATTATGTACAACATACTGCTTCACATTCTTGCTCCAATCTCCATGTTTAATCACCATAGAACTCAAATTCTAAATAAGAAGATACAACAATAACAAAGCCTTTTCCCACACTTAAGTAGGGTCGGTCGGCTACATGGATTCTTCACCTCCATTCAGATATATCTCAGGTCAATCTCGGGCTTATATCTAAAAAACTAAGATCCCTTCGTATAGAAAATAAGAAGATAATTGAAATAAAATAAATTGAATAAATAAACCCTACTATTCAATCAACTCATACCATGTGAAAATATAAAAGAAATACCGAACAAAAATAAATGGAAAACATGGATTTACGTGGATCTCTTTTCTCTAATGAGTGGGGCGAAATCATGGGAGAAAGCCACTAAGGGCTTTATACTTTATTCAGCTTCTCAAATATTATAAAGCGTTTGGGGCTATCAACAATGCAGAGCCCCACAATAGACAATAATAAAATAAACGTGAGTAATATAATTGGATCTAAGAGAGACCATCTAAATCATTCTCTAATAGTAACAAGTTGTAGATATTCCTATTCTAACTTGATGCTCCAGCACAAGGTCTTTGAACCAGTCGATATAGCCCGCCTTGCTCACGGCCACACCCAAATTCCCAATCACTCTGCTTGTAAAAATGTCCTAAAACACAAGAGATGATGGGTCAAATATTGCTCGACAATGTAAACCCTTAGTAATCTGACTAATTGACAGTAAATTCATTGAGACATTAGGGGCATGCAACACATTCTGCAACTCCATAGATGGCATCAGGGTAATCTCTCCCTGTCCTGTGATGGGAGAATGAGTCGCATCTGCCATGACCACTATCTTTCCTGGAGAAACCTGCTTGTAGGATATGAGCTGATGTCTGTCTCCACACAAATGGTGTGTTGCACCTGAATCAATAATCCATTCTCATATACCTGAACCCTGATAAGAAGTAGAAGTATGAGCACTACCTGAGGAACTAGCTCCTGCAGTAGCAGCAACGCCTGAGCTGCTCTGTGAAACATGTGAAGGAGTACTGGTTGGGGGCATGATATCTCGCAGTCGCGACACAAGTTCATCATATCGTTGATCTGATGCGGGTGGAACGCCATGATGCTGAATCTGTTCTACTATGTGGACAGATGCTGGAACACCATGCTTGGGGTAGCATGTATATTCAGTATGACCAGTCCGATGACAGTAGGTACACGGTGGTCCACGACCACGACCACCTCTACGACGTGGTCCCCGTCCATGAAAATGAGATGGGCTACCTCTTCCACGAGAGGCTGCCATAGCAGAAGAATTTGGCACTGGAGCAGGGCTTGAGATATTGATCCGGCTCAATCTACGAAAGGCATCCTCCATGGGAGGAAAGGTAGCATCTGCCAGAATCTGAGAAGAAGCAGCCTCATACTATGAGTCTAGAGAGGCGAGAAAGACTCCCACCATTGTGGCATTCCGGTATGTCTTCAACTGCTCTGGAGTAGCTACAAGGGGCATGAAGCTATGAAGCTTCTCAAACATTCCTCGCAACACAGTGTAGTGAGCATGCAAAGGTCAACCATTCTGCTTTACAGTGAATATGTCATGTTGAAGCTATAAAGTTTTTCTCATTCTTGGCCTGTGAATACGTGGCGGCAAGAGTGTCCCACATGGATTTGGTAGTGGGTTGTTGCAATACATCGTTTGCAATGTCTGGATTCAAGGTACCGGAGAACCAGACCTGAGCATATGCATTATCAACCTCCCATGAGGCATCTAACCATGTCTTCTCTGTTGGCTCGTCCTCGGTAAGAATATGTTTCTTACCCATCGACCATTAGGCTCATGAACTGCATGGCCCATAATTCGTAGTTCGACCCATCCATCTTCACAGTAGGCTTATGACCTCTGAAGGCGCATGTGGTGGGGATCTCCACCTTGCTTTCTGACATGATGACTGGAGACAAGTAGGGTTGCAGACTTGATAAACTTTGGTCTACACTGACATGACTTAGTTTGGTTCATGTGTAGACTTACACAACCAAACCCATCAACATGGAGGTTCGAGAGGAAGCCCCTCTAGGAAGGTAACGGCAACTGGAGCGCGGCCTGAGGTGGCGGAGGGGCCCGAGGGGGGGCTGCAAGGTGGAGGGGCCTCATGCCGGAGCGGCGTAGAAGGGCCCTGGGCGGTGACGCTGGTGAAGCCTTGGGCAGCGGTGGTGGGATGTTTGAAGGGTGGAGGGATTAGGGTTAGGGTTTAGTACAGGAGTTCCGGTCTAGGATCGCTGCTCTGATACCATGTTGGGAAAATAAAGAGAGATGTTTATTCCTTGAACCCTAGGCTCTCTTATATAAAGAGAGACCTATGGACAAATTGCATAAAGTAGACAAAGAGAAAATAGATAAAAAATATAGAAATATGAAATATATCTCTACAAACCCCATGTAGGATATATCCAGTAAATGAATAATATATATATATAGAGTTTTTATTTATTTTTATCAACAATACTTTCAATTGAAACGGATAATCACTAAACATAGCAACAATCCGCAAATAATAAAGAAACTGGCATATGACAATTCTCGGGAAACAGTGAGTATCAATTCTATAAATTTCAACTCAACTGGACCCTTGATGCAAAGAGCAACGGTTGATCCTTATTGAAATCAAATTTCTATACTAGAATCAAATAATGGAAAGTGAGAAAATCGTATGATAACTGCATGCATGGCAACAAATGGGATTAGGGAAAAGGATTGTACCTAATTTGATTTTTTAAGGGGAATAACACCTCCAGCAATTTGAGAATGCAACCAGTAGCTGCTGAAACTGCAGCAACAACAACAAAGGAACAAAAATTTCTCCTCTATAACATGTAGCAGTATACATTAGTTATAGTTTGGAGAAATTTGGGCTCTTACACTGGTGGAAATTAGAAGAGAAAAGAGAGCTGGACTCTACTTGTTGGATTTTTTTGAGAAATAGGAAGAAGAGGAGAAGGGGTGGGCTTTGTTGAGGAAAAAGGAGAGATATAGAAAGGGGGAACTGCAACTCTTGATAGAAAATTGGAGCCGAACGAGGCTTCTCACGTTATATCACTAGGAGAAAAATGGAAGTAAAGGTAGGAAAGAAAAGGGAAAGAAAGGGCTCCACGTTGTGATTAGTAGGGCCATTTGTCCAATTTTTTGATGACTTCAACCATGACAATCAGGATGCTGACATGAGCCTGCTGATGTCATAATCCCCTCACCTTTTTTAAAATAAAAAATAAAAATAACAAATAAAATCTGCAATAGAATAGAGTATGCTACGGTCTGTACTGTAGCAGAAAATAAATTTTTTTTATTTGATATACAAAAGTTGACCGTATCATGCCTCGGGCCTCTTATCTCGATTTGATCGTTTCTGAACGACGATAAATATGAGTATAATATTGATATACTTTTGATCGGTTTTGTATCCCTTAATTTTTCGAGATACGGTTTCGGTTTGGAGTAAAATTTTGCTATTTAAAAATGTCAAACGATCTTCGATTGACGAACGGTCGATTCCGTTGTTCTTGTTTCATCAAGTCGGACTTAATGGCGGTCTCGATAGTTTCGCGATTTCCGAATTTACATCGTGGCTTTTCTGTGGCACACATTATGCTGCGATCGACTTTTGGTCGATTTCGCCCGAACGACATTTGATTCACGATCAATTAACTGATTTTTGTTATTTAATATTGTCTGATAACTTTATTGGGTTAAACAAACTCTAATTAGGTCGGGTTCGGGTTTGTGCGGATCCGGATGTTACATAACAATTGTGTGCGTTGAGATGATATTTTCTGTAATGTCTTGTATTGTGAGTTGAGCTTCTTTCTGTTTGTCCAAGCTAAGCATTGCATGCTCCAGCTTAAGGGGGAGTGTTGGAGTATTTGGTTGTGCGCATCTTATATTGTAGATGGGTAAATGGATACCTCCAGGATCCATTTACCCCATCTAGTTGTTTAGTCCCACATCTACCGGTTTGGAGATGCGGAGACTCAGCAGGGGCTATATATAGAGCCCCACACTCATTGTATGCAGTGAGAAAAGCAATAGATTATTAGCCCTTTGAGGCGTTTTCCCGTGGTTTCATCCGGCTCCTTAGGGAGTTGGGTTCCATTTAATCCCGGTGTTCTTTATGTTTTAAATATTTTTCTCTGATATTCACTTCCGCATTCCTATTTTCTAACAGGATAAATTATCAATAATGAAATTAGCCTTGAACTCTTTCAAAGATAATGCGCTTTCTTCGCGGATACTTGGAGATAAGGACATGGTGATTGTGCATTCCATGTATAGTGACTTGGATATTGAGATCACATCTCAAATCTTTATCAAGAGGACCTCCCACAGATGTTCGGTTAAATCAAAAACCGTAAATCTAATTTTCTCATTGCATCTGAATCATATTCATGTCAATGTCCAACATTTGCACTAAGATCAGATTACTTCTCTATTGAAAGAAGTCACAAAAATCCAGACCTATTTCATCACTCCCTCGAAATGGAAGCATCATGGTTTTACAATCGTTTATGATCACATCACACTCAGGTATTCCTAATACCTGTACATCCTACATACTGGAAGATCTAGAATAAACCTGACATTTTAGATCTTATTTAGGGTTTTATCATTAAGTTTCTCATTTGATCATTGGGAGTTGATATCGATCATATACTTTCCTAAAGCATATATCATACCCACTTATTGATCATATACTTTCCAAAAGCATATATCAAATCTACAAATTCAGTCAAGCTTCCAAAGCGAGACGACCATGCACGGAATTTGATTCTTAATATCTCATGAGTGATCTCATATCTTCTGGTTCAATAAATAAACCTGTATGATCCCTTTGAGAGATCGTATTACTCATATGCCCTTGCATGCGCACCAACGCGTCGGTGTATAGACCTTGATTAGGCCATCAACCTATCGTTCTGCCAAATGTACATACTCAGACATATAGTAACACTTCTTTCTCTGGTTAGAGGATGTGTGCCTATATCGTGACAACATACGACATAGGACTTGGTTATCTCGATCTCGCTAAGTCAACTCTTTGACCTAACTTATCTAACACCTCCGAATCTCTATTCCTATGCAGAGGACCTCCATCAAGAGGTCGATTAGATATCAACCCATGAGAGAAAGGATTGACAACTCCCACTCAGGCTGGAGATCATCTCTTAATAATCATTTGACGGTGCTTGATGAATCCTCAATCTTACTCTTGAGATATTCATCCGATCGCCAGCATCTATGATTCAACAATTGAATTTATAGTTGTATGATTATCAATATGGCCATGGTACATAACCCTAATTGTACTAAGAGACCTATTATGCAACTTAATTATTCTTCATTCAGATCAGGGAATGATATTTGCAATAACATTTATTGCATAATGACTCGTCGTGATCTCGCATGTCTAACAAAGTCAATATTCGATATTCAGCCGGAGGGGTTATTGAGTAAAAAATACTCGGTTATGTATCATTTATATATTTTAGATATAAAAAATATATGTAATACACATATTCTTGTATATTTATACATATATGGTCATCAACCAATAATAGTCTTATAACAAGTTACATATATGGAGCTTTAAGCTTTGTGGTGATACCAAGATAATTGGGAACCATTAAGAAAAATCAAAAAAATCGGCAGTCTATTGTAATAGTCGTTCTGATACTTGAATATTTGAGCAGAATATTCTGGATTATTCAGGTTGCACATAATATTGATCGACTAACAATATTCTATTCGATCACCCTTCCGAATAAGAATATTCGGCTGAATATTCGATCCATTCCGCTGAATATTGCAACAATGATGCTCTTCCTTATATGATTGTGTGGAAAGGATTAAAATGAAAGAGATACATTCACCGTAGCCCAAGAGCTCTCTTATATAGGAGAAAAGCTCTAAGGAAAAATTACATAAAAAGACAAAAGAAATAGAATAATACAAAATTACAATAAAAGATATAAATATCTCAACACTCCTCCTCAAGCTGGAGCATATATATCTATCATGCTCAGCTTGGAACTACACCGGTGAAAAGGCCCCTTCACAAGAGCTTTGGTAAACATGTCGGTAATCTGATCGCCTGAAGCATTATTAGAAGTGAATATAAATCCCTTTTGAATCAAATCATGGGTGTAGTGGCAGTCAACCTCAATGTGCTTTATTCTTTCATAGAAGGCTGGATTATTAGCTATAAATAGAGCAACTTGATTATCACATTTTAGGTGCATATGAAGTGACACCTCAATAGTTAAGTCAGTCAGACGGACTTGACCCACATCATTTTTGTACTTCCTTAGGCCATGGCCCTATACTCCGATTCAGTGTTGTATCTGGCCACAACGATATGTTTCTTGCCATGAAACCAATGCGCTGCCCGCAAAACAGTGACGCCTGAAGTGGACTTCCTGTCCTTGGGACACCCGGAATAGTCTGCATCCGCACATCCTGAAACTGCAAGATATATACTCTCTTGAATAGAAGTCTTGTGCTTGGATAAGACTTCAGATACCTCAAGATCATGTTGATTCCATCCATGTGAGCTTGCCTGGGTTGTTCCATAAATTGGTTGACCTTACTGACAACAAACGATATATCAGGTCTGGTAATAGTGACATACAATAGCTTCCCTACCAGCTCATTGTACTGTCTCTTATCCACCTCTGTAGAGTCATAATCATATAGCCTAGCATTGGGATCCATTGGAGTAGTAGCAGGTCTGCATCCTGTCATACTCGTCTCAGATAGAAGATCAACGACATATTTCCTTTGCGTCATTACCACACCCTGCTGATTTCTTGTAAATTCCAGGCCTAGAAAATACCGCAGCTTACCAAGATCCTTGGTCACAAACTGTTGTTCAAGGAACTCCTTAGCTACCTGAATACACTGGTCATCACTGCCGGTAACAATAATATCATCTACATAGACCAAAATAGCGACAATACATGTCTAGATTCTCTTAACAAAAAGAGAATGATCCGCATTAGATCTAACAAAACCTTGTTGTTCAATCAACTCCGAGAGCTTCTAGAACCAAGTCTTCGAGCTCTGCTTCATGCCATATATGGCCTTGTGAAGTTTGCATACCATACTAGACTCCCCTTCTGTAGTAAACCCTATTGGTTGCTGCATATACACTTCCTCTCGCAAATCCACATACAAGAAAGCATTCTTGGCATCTAATTGGAAAAGTGGCCAGTCCCATACCCACGACAATGACAATAAGAACACGCAGTGTAGAGTGACATGCAATGGGAGATAAGGTGTCCTGATAATCCACCCCATAAGTTTGGGTGAACCCACGAGCAACCAACCTGGCCTTATATCTATCCACCGAACCATCTGCACAATGTTTCACTGTAAACACCCATTTATTGCCAACAATCGAAGCACCTGGGGGAGCGGATATGACACTCCACGTACCACGAGACTATAAGGTGGCCATCTCCTCTTCCATGGCCATACGCCATGGACCACTCTGTAAAGCCTCCTGATAGGATCTCGGTATCCGCACAGTTGATAAGCCAACAACAAACTTCTGAAAATCCCCAGAGAGCCATGCTAGGGAAACATGAGAAGAAAGAGTATGCATAGTGCATGCACACCTCATCCTTCATAGGGCAATATGCACGTCCAAGTCCGCAGTATCCTAAGAAGAAGTATCATGGATGACATCCTTGTTGGACATGCGAGCCCACGACGAGCCATTATGCAATAAATGTTATTGCAATTCACTCCTTGATCTGAAATAAAGAGTATATAATTTGCATAATAGGTCCCTTAGTACAATTAGGGTTGTGTACCATGGCCATCTTGATGATCATACAGCTGTTGATTCAATTATTGAATCATAGAGGCTGGTGCTTGGATGAATATCTAAAGAGTCAGATTGAGGACTCATCAAGCACCATCAAATGATTATTAAGAGATGATCTCTAGCCTGAGAAGGAGATGGCAATCCTTTCTCTAAAGGCTGATATCTGACCGACCTCTTGATGCAGGTCCTCTGCATAGGAATAGAGATTCGGAGGTGTCAGATTAGTTAGGTCAAAGAGTTGACTTAACGAGATCGAGATAACCAAAGTCCTATATCGTATGCTGTCATGATACAGGCACGCATCCTCAGACCGGAGACAGATGTGTTACTATATGTTTGAGTATGTACATTTGGCAGACCAATAGTTTGATGACCTAATCAAGGTCTATACACCGGCGCGCTGGTGTGCATATAAGGGCATATGAGTAATACGATCTCTCAAAGGGATCATACAGGTTCAGTTACTGAACAGGAAGACATGAGCTCACTCATGAGATATTGGGAAGAATCAAATTCCATGCGCATGGTCATCTCGCTTTGGAAGCTTGACTGAATTTGTAGGTTTGATATATACTTTTGGAAAGTATATGATCAAGACCTAGGTATGATATATGCTTTTGGAAAGTATATGATCGATACCGACTCCCAATGATCGAATGAGAAACTTACTGATAAAACCCTGAAGTAGACAGTGTAAAGTTGATCTAATACTTCGGGTTTACTCTGAGTCTTCCAGTATGCAGGATGTACATGTATTAGGAATACCTGAGGGTGATGTGATCATAAACGATTGTATAACCATGACACTTCCATTCCTAGGGAGTGATGAAACGGGTCTGGATTTTAGTGACTCCTCTCAGTAGAGAAGTAATCTCATCTTAGTCCAAATGTTGGACATTGATCTGAATGTGATTCCGATTCAATGAGAAGATTAGATTTACGGTCTTGATTTAATCAAGCATCTATGGGAGGCCCGAGATCTGGATTTGAGATGTGATCTCAATATCCATGTCACTATACGTGGAACAGTACAATCGCCCTGTCCTTATCTCCAAGTATTCGCGGAGAAAGCGCATTATCCTTGAAAGAGTTCATGGATAATTCTATTGTTGATATATGTATCCGAGCATTGAGAAAATGGATAATTAAATGTGATTTAGTTATCATGAATAATATGAATTTGATTCATATTATAAGGAGAGTTATCTTAGATAATTAAATGTGATTTGATTATCAAAGATGTAAATAATGTGAATGTGATTCATATTATTTGAGCACAAGAGAATAAGTTATCCAATATAATTAAATGTGATTTAATTATTATGGATAAGAATAATGTGGATAGTAATATCCAATTATTCATAATATATTATAAATGCGATTTATAATGTATTAGAGAGAGTTAAATATAATTTATATTAGTAGATTAATTATTAATGTGTATTGGATACACATTGTCTAATTAATTGAAAATGTAAATTACATTTTGTTTTGGGTTGTGAATATGATTCACAATATTCCAATGTCAAGATTGCAATATTCCCAAAATTAATTGAGAATTATTTTGGTGAATAAAAATTCCAACAAATAGTTGTTGGAAAATAAGTAGAGAGAAAATCAAGGAGATGTGCAATCTCATGGGAATCCATGAGATTGCCCTCCCTCCAAAGGGGAAGGTTGATCTCCTTTATTCTCTCTCTCCTTATTTGATTGATTTAATTTGGTGTTAATATATATTTGATATATTTCATCAAATTTAAATCACAAGTTGTTGGCTTTTACCAACAACAATCTTGACCATTGGATTGACATAAATCAATCTCATCCATTGAATTTATATGTCACATGGATTGAGATCCATGGATCCCAAAACCCTATAAATAGAGAGGCATACCATGCTCTCTATTTTACACAACACAACATGTGCTATTGTAGCACATCTCTCTCTCTCTCTCTTTCTCTCTAGAGGTCAGCCCTCTCTCTTCCTCTCATGGCCATCCACCATAGATGCCATGGAGAAGTTCTCCATCGCCGTAGCATCGTCGTTATGCTGCCCGTTCGTCTGCTCGTGGATCTCCGTCTCCTTCGGTGCGCCTCGCTCGTGAAGAAGACGTCGGATCTCGTGTGTCGAGATCAGGAGATCCGCCGCTTGGATCATCAACATGGATTGCGAGAAGCACGCGGTTCATCCCCGCGCTCGCAAGCGTCTCCTCCGTCGGATCGGACTTGAGACAGGAGGTCTCTTCGTTTAGAGACTTGATCGCAACCACGCTTCAAGAGGTAATCCTATTACTTGTTTGTGGTTTAGACGAGACGATCCGAGAAGTGTTCTTGGATCATGTGGTCTCGTCGTAATAAAATTTTTTAAATTCCGCTGCATCGAGCAACTAGTCCGACTAGTCGCTCCTCGTCGTATTCGATACGACGCTCACGCTTCCGTGATGCGCTTGAGGATCTAACCATATCCTTCAATCCTGCACCTCAAGCTGCACACCCAAATCACCAGTGCCATTAGTGGAACTCAAATACTCAGAACATACCTTGGGCATGCTCGATGATGGAGGAGGCACATGAGCACGAGGCCGACGCTAGTAAACCTGCGGAAAAAAAGTAGGTGTGGCAGGAGGTGGTCGAGGTGGCGGCGGACGTGAGGACGGTGGTGGTGTGGTGTTGGGTTAGGTGGTGGTAGTGGTATAGTGTAGCCTGTAGTAGGTGAAACCGGAGGTAGAGGCATATAAACCTCTTCTCCACTTTCTGAAGGAATGAGCTTGTCACCTGTTAGGGATAAATACACAATAGACTCAAAGAAGGTGACATCTGCACTAACATAATACCTTCGTCGAACACGGTTAAAACAACAATAACCCTTTTGGGTCTCGGAATACCTGACAAACACACACGCGGCAACTCTAGGAGAGAGCTTGTCAAGACCTGGAGACATCTGATGAACAAAAGCAAGGCATGAGAGAGAAAAGATCCATCTCAGGAAACGCAATCGGGAACGGGATCTTCTCCCCCAGAACATATGAAGGCATACGATTCAACAGATAACACGCAATGAGAACCACGCCCCCCAGTAAGAGTGAGGAGCACGGATCTGAATTAGAGGAGTCCTGGTAACATCCAAGAGATGGCGAAGTTTTCGCTCAACCACCCCATTCTGTTGAGAAGTATACACACAAGACATCTGATACACAATGCCATAGGATCTTAGGAACCGAGAAAGTTGTGTACTTAATTCAAGTGCATTATTAGAATGTATAAACTTGACATTTGCAGGAAACACATTCCTTATTTCATTAATAAATGACTGAATAACGTACCCACTTAATGGTCTGGTGGTAGTACAGTGTGTCTACTACACAAAAGACCAGGGTTCAAATCCCACTCTTGCAGGGGTTGCGTTAGGTAGTCGACGGCCAGCGTAAAAAATAGTCGAATCTTTCAACATGGATTTGAGCAAGAATCCATGTAGCCGACCCTACTTATAGTGGGAGAAGGCTTAGTATATTTTAGCCGACCCTACTTAATTGTGGGAAAAGGCTTTGTTGTTGTTGTTGTTGTTGTGAAATGCGTGAATAACAGAACCAGCATCAGACTTGTTCTTAAGAAGAAATACCTAAGACAATCTAGAGAACTCATCAACAACAACAAGATAAAACCTATGCCCCTGAAAATCTGGGACATGATTGGGACCCCAAATATCAAAATGAATAAACTCAAAAAGACCATGACTACTTTGACCCTGACGACTCTGGAATGTGGACCTATGATGCTTCCCTGTTGGAAGAATAATAGTTGTTGTTTATTCCTGAGAGCCCTAGGGTCTCTTATATAGAGAAAACTCATGGGTAAATTACATAAGACAGAACATAGAATAAAAGAAAAGACAAACGGTACACAGACTACATAGTTCTTTCGAGACTCTCCCTCAAGATGGAGCATAGATATCGATCATGCTCAGCTTGGAAGTACACTTCTGGAATGGTCCTCTGAGTAACGGTTTGGTGAAGATGTCGGCAGTCTGCTCCTCAGAACTAACATGTGAAGTAAAAATCAACCCCTTCTGGATCATATCTCTGATGTAATGACAATCTACTTCAATATGCTTGGTTCTCTCCTGAAAGGCAGGATTAATGGCAATGAACAATGCAACTTGATTATCACATTGTAGTTGCATGGGTAGAGGTACATCTACATGCAAGTCTTCTAATACAGCTCGGACCCACATCATTTCCGTGCTTGCTTGTGCCATAGCCCTATATTCAGATTCTAAACTGGATCTAGCCACAACTGTTTGTTTCTTGCTTTTCCAAGAAACTAGAGAGCTACCCACAAACACAGCAAACCCTGAGGTAGACTTTTGCTCCTTAGGACACCCTGCATAGTCAGCATCCGCACATGCAGAAACAGATAAATTGGTATCCTTTCTGAACGGCAATCCTGTGTCTGGAGATGATTTAAGGTATCTGAGTATCATATATATAACATCCATATGTACCTGTCTCGTCTGCTCCATAAACTGGCTTACCCGGCTAACTGCAAAGGCAATATCAGGTCGGGTTATAGTTATGTAAAGAAGCTTCCCCACCATTTCTCTGTACCTTCTCTTGTCAACTTCTTCTGTATCATTATCATACAATTTCATGCTAGGGTGCATAGGAGTAGTAGACAGTCTGCATCCAACCATGCCCGTCTCAACAAGTATATCTGTAATATATTTCCTCTGGGTCATTACTAGACCCTGTACATACCTGGCAAACTCCAATCCCATGAAATATTGTAATGTACCAAGGTCCTTTGTAACAAATTAACGACCTAGCACTGCTTTGATCATCTCTATCCCCTTAGCATCATCTCCTGTAACCAAAATGTCATCAACATATACCATGATGACAATTGTACCTCGAGTAGTCCTCTGGATGAACAGTGAGTGATCTGCATTGGATCTCTTGAATCCATGTTCTTCAATCAGATGGGAAAGCTTCTGAAACCATGCCCTTGGGCTTTGTTTAAGGCCATAAATGGCCTTATGAAATACTTTTGGATGCCTCCTGGGGTATAATATTGGGCTTCTGCTTTTCTTATCCATTGTAAATACTTTTTACTCCTCTTTTTAATTACATTGGGGCGAACACCATTGAGTGTATCCCCCTTTTTTTTAGCGTCAAAAAACAAATGGCCTTATGAAGTCTGCACACCATATGATTCTCTCCCTCAGCAGCAAACCCCGGAGGCTGCTGCATGTAGACTTCTTCCTGCAGATCTGCATACAAGAATGCATTTTTAACGTCTAACTGGAACAAGGGCCAATCACGTACCACAGCTACAGACATAGGAATACGAATAGTGGAGTGACGGGCGACTGGAGAGAAAGTATCCATATAGTCCACTCCATAAGTCTGAGTGAAACCTCGTGCCACTAGCCGTGCCTTGTATCGATCAAGGCTACCATCTGCATGATACTTAACAGTGAATACCCATTTGCAACTAACAACAGAAGCTCCTGAAGGAGCGGGAACCATGCTCCATGTGCCCCTCAACTGTAGGGAAGCCATCTCCTTCTCCATTGCAAACCGCCAGCAATCAGATTTCAAGGCATCCTGATAGGTCTTTGGAATCTCCACTGAAGATAAAACCATTGCAAATTTCTGAAAGTCCCCTGTGAGGCGATGGAAGGAGACCTGTGAGGCAAGAGGATACGTAGCACAACTGCGTTTCTACTTTCTCATCGCAATAGGAACATCCAGATCATCAACCACTGAACTTGTCGGAGCATATCCGCCTTGCACTTATGCATCCTGCATAGGCACACTATTCGACCCATTATTAGTAGTAACATCAGAACATACGTGGGGCATGCTGGATGATTGGCGTGGAGCATGAGCAGGACCAGGTCGACGGGTATAAAATTTAGGAAGTGGCGAGATAAGGGGTTTTGATGGAGGTGGTGGTGGTGGAGGAGGTGATGCAATGTTTGAAACTGGATTGGACAATGGAGGACTCACCGTAGGAGGAGGAGGAACATAGACCTCATCAGTAGATGTGTTAGATACCAATCTGTCACCTGCAGGTGAAAAATACATAACATACTCGAAGAAAGTGACATCAGCACTGACAAAGTATTTCCTGTTAACCGGGTCATAGCAACGATATCCCTTCTGCGTCCGAGAATACCCCATGAAGACACATTTGACAGTTCTAGGTGAGAGCTTGTCAAGACCTGGTGATAGTTGATGAACGAATGCAACAACTCTAAAAACACGAGGGGTGAGTGAGAATAATTCCTTATCTGGAAAAACAACAGAAAGAGGAATTTTCTCACCAAGTACCGTGGACGGCATACGATTTACCAAGTAGCTGGCTGTAAGAACATCTCCCCAAAAAGAAATGGGAGCACAACTCTGGATAAGTAGAGTACGAGTAATGCCAATAAGGTGACGATGTTTTCTCTCAGCAACTCCGTTCTGTTGGGAGGTGTAGGCACATGTAGTTTGGTGTATAATGCCTTTTGACCAAAGATATTGTGAGAGAGACCGAGTACAAAATTCCAATGCATTATCAGTACGAATGTACGATCATATTTCACATTGGATGAAAATACATTGTTTACTTCATTGATAAGATTTTTAATAACATCACCGACTTCAGATTTATTCTTTAACAGGAAAACCCACGACAGACGAGAGAAATCATCAACCACGACAAGATAAAACTTGTGCCCCTGGTGATCAGGGACACGACTGGGATCCCAAATATCAATATGGAGTAACTCAAAAGGGGAGGCACTGCTCCGACTCTGACGACTCGGGAAGCTAGCTCAATGATGCTTCCCTAACTGACAAGCTTCACACCGGAAGGACGAACTTGGAGATATCTGAGGCAAAAGGTGACGCATCTTCTATAGAGGGAGGTGACCAAAGCGTAGATGCCAGGTATTTGGAGAGACAGATCCAACAACATGAGAAGAGACTCCAGCATACGAACTCCGGTTCAGTTGATAAAGACCGTCCTGCTCATAACCACAACCAATCACCCTGCCCGTTAGAATGTCCTGAAATATAAAAAGATGGGTCAAAAATAGTACGACAATGCAAATCTTTTGTAAGCTGACTAATAGAGAGTAAGTTCATCGAAAATTCAGGGACATGTAAGACATTCTTGAGACGCATGGAAGAGGATAGCAAGATCTCCCCCTGTCCAACAATGGGGGAATGAGTCCCATTGGTAATGATTACCGACTCCTTGGTGGAATCTCTCTGTATGAGCTAAGTCTGTCTCTGTCTCGATATAGATGGTGCGTGGCACCAGAGTCCAAGGTTCAGGAAAGCGGTATGCGTATGCGTTCGGACTGGTCACTGAATACTGATTAAGCGGTATGCAGGAGCATATGCGGGGTATATGCGGTTCTAAGCGGTTTTCTAATTTTTAATTTTAAAAAAAATATCTATGAATAACATTACCACTGAAGTAATGTATCTAAGTGCAGTTAAAGAAGATCTAAGAAAAACGGTTCATGTTAGATGGGTGTGCATGTATACTTTTAATTGCCTCATATTTAATCACAAAAAAACATTTACCATAAAAACTTTACATTATATGATTCGTAATAACAAAACTTCAATACATATACATGCACTACATGAGCAAAACCTCAATCGGCATATATAAAAAATATTCGACGATACGTTGTATATACTCGTGAAAATAATACATGAGAAAAACATAAAACATTGCATATACATAATGGTATAATGCATTGCAATCGTATATAAATGCATGTCATATTCTAACAATTGAATGAAGAGGCAGAGTTACGGAATTAAGGATCTGAATGAGAAGATTGAAAAGTTGGAGCTGCTGGAGCAGTATGCGGGGCATATGCGGGGAATATGCGGGCCGCATATGCGGGGAGGGCGCATAATGCATTGATTCAAGTAATCGGTGCGGTCTACATGCCGTATGGGCATATGCTGCCGCATATGCGGCATGCGCGGCCGATTTAGTGAACACTGCCAGAGTCCATGATCCAATCGGAGATGTCTGAACTATAACATGTGGTAAAGGCACAGGCACTAGCCGTGGAAGAGGTACTAGCAGAAGCAGACGCATCTATATCAGAAGGGCCTCCAAAAGAATCTGTAGAAGCAAGAGGCATAATATCCCGTAACCGAGCGACGAGTTCTTCAAATCTCTGATCCGAAGTAGAGGATGATGAAGATGCAACATGTTCTGCCATCCACGCTGATGCTGGAAAACCATGCTTCGAATAGCACGTATCCTCCGAGTACCCTGTACGATGACAAAAACTGTAAGGTGGACGAGACCGACCACCACGACCTCCTGTTCCACGACCACGGCCACGAAATGAAGAGGAGAAACCACCTCTCCCTCTGGAAGCAACCATCACAGAGGGAGGTGGTGTAGATGTGCTGGATGGAACAAAGATGCGGCTAAGCCTCCGGTAGACCTCCTCCATAGGAGGAATGGTAGCGTCTGCAAGTATATGAGATCTGGCCGCATCATATTCAGGATCAAGAGTCGTAAGAAGGACTCCTACCATGGTGGCATTACGAAATGTCTTCTGCTGCTCTGGTGTGGCCGTCAAAGGGATAGTGCTGTAGAGTTTCTCAAACATCCCCCTAAGGGATGTATACAAGGAATGAAGTGGCTGTCCATTCTGCTTCATGGTGAATATGTCGTGCTACAATTGTAGCATCTTTGTTTCGTTCCGGACCTGTGAATTTGTCGTTGCAAGAATGTCCCACATCGCCTTAGCGGTGGGCTGATGGAGAACATCATTAGCAATCTCCGTCGTCAACGTGCCTGACAACCAGACTTTGGCATACGGGTCATCAGCCTCCCACGAGGCATAAATCCATGTCTTCTCTGCTGGCTCATCTTCGGTAAGAATGTGTTTCTTACCATTTGACTTCATGAGACTCATGAACTGCATCGCCCAGAGCTCGTAGTTCGAACCGTCCATCTTCACTATTGGCGCGGGACCTTTGAATGCGCCTATGGAAGGCATATCCACCTTGGATTCTGACATATCGCCGCAAGAGAAGAACTAGGGTTTGTAGACAGAGTGATAGTTGTCTACACAAATTGCATAGGATTCGAGTGCGTATGTAGATGTTACGTATCCAAATCCATATATTTGGCGACGGAGGCGGCTACGACCAAGCCGACGGGGGCGCACCAGTGCCGGCTAAACCAACGCCGGCAGGAGACGAGTGGGGTGGCCGGTTAGGGCAAGATCGGCTGGTGATGGGTAGGGTTGAGCATGGGCCGGGCTCGGGTCGGGTTTGCCTTGGCCCGACCCAAACCCAATTTAGTATATGGGCTAACGGGCTGGGCCTAGGCCCGTTTTATTTTTTAAAATCTAGGCCCAAGCTCAAGCCCGACCCAAACATTATGGGCCGGGTTCGGGCCGGGCCGACCCATTTTACTTAGTAATGAAAATGGCAATCGGTCCGTCCATTAGGTAATTACAGTAGTTGAGATGAAATATCAATGGGTGTCAATTTAATCCTATAGTTGAACAGCAAGACAACAAGACTGGAATCTAAGGTTAGATCCTCGAAAGGACAAAAAAAGAAGATACAGGTAACCGTGGTAAATGTTCCTTATGATATTTTGAGAATTGAAAAAATCTTGACCACAATATAAACGTTCCATCCAAAATCCAATCCACTAATTTCCAATGGATCCCTCCAAATCCAATCCACTAAAATTCCAACGAATCCCTCCAAATCAATATGCCACCGAAATATTGATGCCGCCAAAATAAAACCAAATTGAACTGTTAAACGCTCTAATCCACATAAGATATATCAATATATATCAATAATGCAGTACGCAGTGCGGCTGTTCCAAACAACTATTTCAGAGTAGATGCATGTCAAATAGACGCATATCAAACAATGCCAAGCATCTCTAATCCTAACACAAAAAATTGCACAATAAGCAGTACACAGTGCGGTTGTTCCCTTTGTTTTTAGCATTTTCTTTGATTGTTAATGGATTGCATTTAAATGGCAGAAACCATGACAGAAAATGGATTGCATTTAGATGGTAGAAACCATACATGAGACTGATTACCTTTTATAATTGCTTCAGCACTCAAAGCAGTAGGCTTCTAGGCTTCCAGCCTTCCACTTCCTGAAGTAACTGCTGTTGACCAGCAGTCTCTTGCACTGCATAAGAGGGGAAAACAAATTTATGGTCATATATTCTTGATGAAGATGCTGGCTATCTAATGATTAATGAACACTATTGTAATACACTTGGTCATATACTGCCATTTTTTAGTTTTTAAGATTTCAATATTTTTTTGCAAGCTCAAGAATACAAAATATAATAGTTGAACCGTTCTTCACCTGCACCAAATTCAAAGACATGAACTTTGCTTTGGAGGTGGGTGGTACTATTATAAGGTATCCCTTGATGAGGACCAATAGGTTGTATTGGTCAAGAAGGATCAATAGGATGAGGAAATCCTGGAAATGAGTGCCAGCACCACCTCGACAAAAAACCCTTGCCCGGTTACCTGAAGGCTGCAGTTGATGATGATCAATGAGAGGCTCCCACGGGCCACTGCCAACAATGTAGGCCCTTAGCGGCTTAGCCCCAGTCCTCAAGACTCCTCGTGCGAGAAATAAATTTGGGGGTGGGGTAACATCGTGACAGGGGGAGGGAAGGGCCGAAGGGGAGAGGGATCGGGAGGCGGAAGATGTTCCTGGTCGTAGACTCGTGGGAAATGGAGTTTAGATTTTAGTGGAAGCCGAACAGTCGAAAACCCTATTGGCTATTGTTGCCCACAACACTCAAAGTCTCAAACCAAATCCGTGTACACTCCAGTTGGGCCCCATCCCACCACCTGGAAATCTCGGCCAAAGCAAAGCAACCCATTTCAAATATAGCTGAACCTGTATGGGCCATATCTCCAAGACTCCAACCCAAACTAGAACTGATCGGGTCAGGTTCGGGCCTTAAATCGGGCTGTTGTAATGGGTCGGGCTATCGGGCTCTTGGGTTTGGGCCTTATAAGACCCGAACCCGGCCCGAAAAGCAGTTTGCGCTTGATTTAAGGCCCAAAGCCCGACCCAATAGATAATGGGTTCGGGTTCGGGTCGGGTTAACGGGTCGGGTTTCGGGTCGGGTCGGGCCGACCCGGCCCAATGCTCAACCCTAGTGATGGGTGCCGGTTAGGGCACAATCGTCAGGAGGCGTTGCCGGAGCCGGCTAGGGCACGGCAGGAGGCGGCAGCGGGAAAATGTGGGCAGGGGCCTGGAGGGGCGGAAGTGGAGTTGGAGGCAGAGGCGGGGATGCCTGCGACGTCGGCGGCGGAAGGAGAGAGGGGGGGGCGGCGGCGGAACGAGAGATGAGAGAGAGGGGGGGCGGGGGGTGGGAGGGAGCCCTTAGGGTTTAGGCTTTGATACCATGTTTGAAGAATAATAGTTGTTGTTTCTTCCTGAGAGCCCTAGGGTCTCTTATATAGAGAAAACCCATTGGTAAATTACATAAGACAGAACATAGAATAATAGAAAAGACAAACGGTACATAGACTACATAATTCTTTCGACATTCCCAAGCTAGCAGGCTTCACACTAAAAAGTAGAGCGAGGGGAAATCTGAGGAAGAACGTGACCCAACTTTTGCAAAGGACGATGACCAAACCGAAGGTGCCACATATTGGGAGAAACAGATCTAGTGCGAAGAGAAGAGGCACCCGCATAAGGAGGTTGCACCAATCTGCAGAGGCCTCCTTGCTCACGGCTAGAACCAATTACCCTACCCGTAAGAATGTCCTGAAACACAAGAGCAGAAGGGTCAAATATGGCACGGCAATGCAAATCCTTGGTGATCTGACTAATACATAGTAAATTCATAGCAAATTCAGGAGCGTAAAGAATGTTATGAAGCCGCATTGCAGGAGTTAACTGCACCTCCCTCTGACCAGTAATGGAGGAGTGTGTCCCATCTGCTATCACAACTGATCTACCTGTCTGAGTCAGGCTATAGGTACTAAAATGCCCTCTATCACCACACAAATGATGGAAAGCTCTTGTATCCATAATCCCCTCCGACATGTATGCCCTGTAAAAGCTAGTAAAATCATATGCTATACTTGATGTAGATGCAGAAGCTGAGGTTGCTATCTCTGGTGATCCTGAGGAAGAGCTAGTTGGCACAAGAGAAGGCATACTATCCCTGAGTCGTGCTACTAATTCATCAAATCTCTGATCAGATGCAGTTGAAGAACTGCCACCCGGCTGGATCTAATCTGCCACACATGCTGAAGCGGGAAACTCATGCTTAGAATAGCATGTTTCCTCAGAATGATCTGGCCTGTGGCAGTATGTACAAGGCTGACAAGGGGGTTGACTGCCCCCTCCAATTCCACGGCTTCCTCGGCCACGGAACTGTGTAGGGCTCCCCCTACCATGAGATGCTGCCATGGCTGAAGACGCCGTAGACAACTAAGCACCTCCAGAAGAAATGAAGAGCTTGCTCAACCTACGATATGCCTCCTCCATTGGAGTTATAGTAGCATCGGTAAGAATATGCTCTAACAGCATTGTACTCTGAGTCAAGTGCTGCTAGAAACACTCCGGTCATCACCGAATCCTTATATGCCTTGAGCTGCTCTGGTGTGGCAGTCAAGGGAATGTAACCATGTAACTTCTCAAACATACCCCTTAGATAAGTATAAATGGTATGGAGAGGCCGACCATTCTACTTAGACGTGAAGATGTCGTGTTGAAGTTGCAGAATCTTCGACTCTTTCCTCGCTAGAGAGTATGTAGCGGCGAGAATGTCCCATATGGCCTTGGCCATGCATCTTCGACTCAATATATCATTGGCTATCTCCATGGGCACTGTCCCAGAAAGTCACACACGTGCATAAGCGTCGCCTACCTCCCATGAGGCATTAACCTCAGTCTTCTCAACAGGCTCCTCCTGTATGAGAATATGCTTCTTGCCATTGCATTGCATTAGACTCATGAACTTCATGGCCCATAGTTCATAGTTCGTTCCATCCATCTTCACGATGGGTGCTGGACCTTTGAAGGCACCCAAGGATTGAAAATCTGCTTTCTTATCTGACATGGTGACAACAATCTTCAAGACTGGGGTCGCAAACTGGAATAACAATTGTCTACACAGTAGACCTGGCCAAATGCGTGTCAAGCCGGGTCATGGGATGGGACGAACAGGTCGAGGTTCTAAAACCCCTTGTCTAAGGCCCGACCCGACCCGACCCGATCTACGGGCCATACTTCAAGGTCCAAGCCCAGTCCAGGTCTGGGTCGTGTTGGGCTGGCCCATGGGCCTAATGTAAAGTATTTTTTTATTTTTTTTGAAATTATGCAGATAATTAGTTTTTTTAGCATCATCTAATCTTTCTAAATCCAAGTAACCATAATATGTCTTACTTTACATGTAAACTATAAAACAAGATGTAATATTGATAATGTAAAACAAAAACTTGAAGTATATTATATTAAATGTATCTAAAATATAATTTTTAAACCTATATTTTTATGTGCGGGCCGGGTCGGGGCAGGCTTTATGGCAAATGTCCACGTCCCGCCCAGTTGACGAGCATGCCAAAGAGCGATTCAGACCGGCCCATTCTTGAAATCTCTTGGCCCAAGCACGATGACCTGGGCGGGCGGGTCCCCGGCCTATTGGCCAGGTCGATTACAATGACATATAGGAAGATGGTTGTGGGTGTAGACTCATACCACAACCTCTTCCATCAACAGGAGGTTTCTTGAGGGGCCTAGGATGGTTTTAGAAGATAAAAAGCCATGCCCTAGGAACCAAATCAGACCTATTAGAGCCCACAAGATCATGGGTAGGGCAACCCTTTCAGACTCGGGAAGGCCGCGGGAGAACCCCTAGGGCTTACGGGCAGCAACGGGATGGAGCCGCTTGCGAGCAGTGGCTTACTGCCCTGTGCTGTAACCGCTACTGCTGCTGGTTGGGTTCACTGCTGAAGGGGAGTGTCCCAAGGTTTGCAGGCTTCGCAAGGCGATCCATGGCCTTAAGAAAAATCCTAGAGCATGGTTCCAGAAGCTTTCAGACTTGAATGAGCAACATGGATTTGTAAGATCGACTACTGAGCATTCAATGTTTATTTAGAGGACTCAGAGAGTTGCAATTGTCATACTTGTGTATGTTGATGATATCATTGTTACAGGGGATGACGAACATGTCATCCATGTTGCTAAGGATTTCCTAGGTTAACAGTTTGTGACCAAGGACCTTGGTAGCCTTTGCTACTTCCTTGGATTCGAGTTCTCCAGGAACCAGCGAGGTCATGTTATGACCCAGAGGGAGTATGTTACAGATCTTCTCTCTTAGACATGCATTGCAGAATGTAGGACTGCCACTACTCCTATGGACTCGAGCATGGAGCTCTATGATGATGACATTGATGAGGTCGATAAGAGAAGGTACACGGATCTGGTTGGGAAGCTTCTTTATGTGACCATCACCAGGCTAGATATATCCTTTGTAGTGAACAAAGTGAGTCAGTTCATGGAACAACCTAGACAGGTACATATGGATTTGTCCATTTGATTCTGAGGTATCTGAAGGCCTCACATGGCATTGGTCTTCTCTGCAGCAAAGGTACATCCCTTGTCATTACAATTTGTGTAGATGCAGATTATGCGGAGTGTTCCAAAGATAGGATGTCTACCTCTGGCTTTGTAATGTTCATAGGGAGTTCCTTGGTGTCATGGAAAAGCAAGAAGCAGACATTGGTTGCTAGATCCAGCGCAAAATCAGAATACAGGGTCATGACACAGGCTAGCACAGAAATGATGTGGGTCAGATCTGTTCTTATTGACCTAATTGTTGACGTGTCTCTTCCCATCGACCTCCAATGCGATAACCAGACTGCTTTCTTCATCGCCAACAACCCCGCCTTCCATGAGAGGTCCAAACGTATCGAGGTAGACTGTCACTACACTCGATACATGATACAGAAGGACCTTATCTTCACTACGCATGTCAGCTCAGGAGATCAGACAACAGATGTACTTAGCAAGGCCCTAGCCTGAGGGCCTTACCAGAGATGTTGTTCCAAGCTGAGCATAATTGATATTTATGCTCCATTTGAGGGGGAGTGTTAATATATTTTCTATCTTTGATCTCTTTTATGTATTTTCTATTCTTTCTGTCTTCATTATGTATTTTACATAATGGATCTCTCCTTTATGTAAGAGAACCCCAGGGCTTCATGATAATGCAATTCATTATTTTCCCTCAACAACCTATTTTCGCCCGGAGAAAGCAAGGGAATCCCTTCAGAGTAACGAGATGTTGTGATGAAGCCTACCAAGGAGGGTAGTCTGGGGGTGATGTGTCTTGGAATGATGAACGGGGCATTGCTCTCGAAGTAGGTAATCAAAATTTCGAGGAGAAAGATTTGACCTGCTTTCCAGGTTAGTGTGATCAATCTCCATTGTTACACCTAGTCCGTATGCGCATATGGATACGGTGGGTTAGCTCACCACTTTCTAGAGAGGTGCATATTCTGTCTTGCATGATGTGGTGTCTCCGCTTAGACCATTTTTTGGGGGATGTGAATGGTTTCTTATTTTGTAGGGATGATTGGATGGAGGAGGGAACTTTGTGCGATGTGTACCCTAGTCTTTTTGTGTGCTTTGGCTTTTGACAGGAACATGCATGTTGCTGATGTGTGCATTGGGAGGAGGGTCTCGATCGTCAACCTTTGTAGCAGAGTTGTCAAATTTGAGGATTGATGAGTTCTTGTGCTTATCGAGCAAGTTGGATAGAATGGAGGAGCCTTCAGACGGTAGAGACTGCTAGTGCTGGAGAGATGGGATGTTCACCGTTAAAAAGGTGTACATGGTTCATTCTACCTTAGAAGTACTGGAAACTGAAGAGGTATCTTTAGACCGAACAAGAATACAGAAATGGAAAATACTCGGAGGGTTAAAATTTTTCCATAGCTGTTGAGATGAGGTTGGTTTATGACAAATTTCAGGAGGGTCGGGATCTTTCCGAGGTGTGATGAGTAAGCAATGTGGACGGGCTACATACGATGATGATCATCTCTTTGTTAGATGCTTTGGGTCAAGGGAGACATGGGAGACTACTGATCTGCTTGGTGTCCATTGGGACATCATGGACTTATTCTGGAGATCGGTTGGCAAGGATTGCACGAGATCATGTGAAGGCATGATTATGGTGATTGCACATGTTTTGACCATTTGGTTAGCAAGGAATGATGTAATTTTCAAGGAGAGATTTTACCATGAGAATGTACTTGACTTGAGTATGCTTATAATTTTTAATATATTTTTGGATGGGCCTCTCATGGAGGTTAGCATTTCTTTAAAAAAATCAATATTAAAGCACAATATAACACAATTAAGAACACATTAATGACTATTTAGTGTATTCTCTCTTTGATCAAGTCTATTCTCTTATTTATCATAATGAATTTTCCTTTTAAAAAAACAAAAAAAAGAAATTTGTCTAAATAAAAGTTGGCAGATTAGTCGGTTGACCAACTATATATGTATTCAATATTTATTCGGCCACCCCATCGACCTTACTAGTTGGCCGATTTTTAGAAGCTTGAATCTAGTGCATATCTAGAGAAAAACATGAACATGCAGTCATAAAAAGTATTAGATTTATATGGGATTATGAGAGAAAAGGCTAGCGTGGCATAAAGATAAAGTATGATAGAAGCATTCATGGTGGTTTGGGGGCATCCGTAAATTAGACAAATCATTCTCAATCTCCTAAAATTCGTTGCATCCAATGTTGTCGAAAGCTGTCTGGGCGCTTGCCTAGGCGCCCAGGCTAGGCGAGACCTTATCCCCTTTCCTCCCTCCAAGCGAGGCGTTTTTCCTTAGGCAAGCGCCTGGCTTGAGAATCCGGGCACTCAAGGTGAGAGGATGAGGCAAAAGTAGGGCTTTTTGCCCACTTTTTGTGATTGTTGTCCATGTTTAGGTTTTTATATTAGATCTATATTAGTTGTTAGAAAATCGGAAGCGGAAGCATAAACATGGAAAAGATAAACAAAAATAAGAACACGCGGGATTTTACGTGGAACCCTACTCCGTGAGGAGCGGGATGAAACCACGGGAGAAGCCCTCTAAGGGGCGGATATTCTATTGAACTTTCTCATCTGTTACAGGAGGCCTGGGGCTCCTTATATAGCTTCCACAGGACCTCCAAGTCCCACCACTAGGCGGTATGGGACTAAACTCAGTGGTGGGGTAACTGGACCTTGGAGGGATCCATTTACCCACCTATTACATAAGTGACGCATGCTCCACATACTCTAACACTCCCCCTCAAGCTGGAGCATGCAATGCTCAGCTTGGACAAACAGGAAGAAACTCAACTCACAATACATGACACTACAGACAATATCAACCCAACGCGCACAGCTGTTGCAGTCGAGGACGTTGCTTCTCATGGCGTGCATGTGAGGAGGACGAACGGGGCTGGAGTGTCTATCTGGCTCAGAGAATGGTACTCTACTGTGGAGTCCCTATGATACCACATGAAAACCCTTGCCCTTAATGGCATAGGGAATAGTCCTCTGCTATGGAGTCCCTATGGCTCACATGAAAGCTCTGGCCGACCAACAAGAATGACAAATGATTGGCATGCGTCATCGTCGAGTCTGAATCTGAAATTTGTAGAGTTTGAATATCTGACCGGTCTGCAACATCTGATACATGAATCTTAGAACAAGACCTGTGACTCTCTATATACGCTCCCCCTTTCTCCCAAACTGGTCGGAATGACATTGTTGACCACGTTGGGAGAAGATAAGATAATACATAAATATGGGGAAAATGAATATTCTCAAAAAAATTCTTTTGCGGCTTTTCTTCATTTTTTTTGTAATAAGCCGTCCATTTTTTTTTGAACATTTTTTTTATAAGCCATTCCAACATTTTTCTTTTTTGCTTTTGCAACATTTTTTTTTGCAAACATTTTTTTTGAATGCGTACGGCTTTTTAATTATACGCGCCTCCTTTTTTTTTCAACTCTTTTTTTTTAATGCGTACAGCTTTTGAGTTGTACGCGCCTTTTTCTTTTTCTTCTTTTTTTTTCCATCGGCCCCACATGGACCCAACAATCTTGCATCCCCTTCGTTTTTTTTACTAAGTCTCGGCCTACTTGGGCCGTTACAAATAGCATCTCTCCTTTTTTTTTGAAACATTGGCCCACGTTGGCCTTTTTCTGTCCCGCCCTCGTTTTTTTTAATGCCCAAATGGGCCTTATAGTAGAAGCACAATTTTTTTATATAAAATAAACCCAATGGCCTTAGGGTTCCCATACGAACACGCCATCCCCGATTGGGGATCCTCGTTGAGCGCCGCCAAAGGGTGGATGCTGGAGAGATGCTCGCCGCCGGTGCCGCTTGTGGACTTGGAGACCGGAGAGGCGCATGGAGCGCCGCCTGCGCCTGTGCGCGCGAAGGAGTGTGCGCTTGATGCGCGAGAGCACGACCTGCGGCCATAGGAACCCATCATCTTCTTCATTGGGTGCCGTCGTATGGGTCGATGCCGCCGCCAGTGTTGCTGGAGGCGGTCTGGAGATCGTGCGGGGCTCGTGGATACCAAGGAGGCGCCGTCGATTGCTGAGATCGGTCTGGAGGGGGGGGCTCGATTGAAGAACGCGGAGGAGCCGCGCCGCCTGCGGGGTAGGATTGCGCGCGAGGTGGGAGTCCTGGTGCGTGCGGTGAGAGGACTTCTTCCAGGAGCCGCCTGCGGGATATGTTTGCGGCCTTGCGCCGCCTGAAGATCGCCAAGGGGGTGCGGCGCTACTTGGAGGATGGCTGCTGCCATCGCCTGCGTTGTGCGGCTCCGCCGGCCGAAGGAGATAACAAGGATGGCGGCACCGCTTCCTGTGCCGCTGTTGCGGCTCGTCGTTTTGATAGGGCGCCGCCTCCCGCGCGAAGGGAAGGGGGGGCTCAATCCTGGAGCCGCCGAAGATGAAGATCTGGAGAGTGCAAAATCAAATCTAGAGGGCCACCGCTTGATGCCTTCTCTTGCTGGTGCCATTGGGGATTGCCACATAGAGTTAGGGTTCGTGGAACCCTTGCAAGCAGATCTCTTCCAATGAAGCTTTAACAGAAACCGCAACAATACATACAATCTTGAAAAAATTCCAGAATAATATATTTTTTTCGAACAATCTTCAATATCGAATCTCGAAAAAAAATAAGAACACGAAAACCTCGAGAATCGTCCCGCTCTGATACCATGTTAGAAAATCGGAAGCGGAAGCATAAACATGGAAAAGATAAACAAAAATAAGAACACGCGGGATTTTACGTGGAACCCTACTCCGTGAGGAGCGGGACGAAACCACGGGAGAAGCCCTCTAAGGGGCGGATATTCTATTGAACTTTCTCATCTGTTACAGGAGGCCTGGGGCTCCTTATATAGCTTCCACAGGACCTCCAAGTCCCACCACTAGGCGGTATGGGACTAAACTCAGTGGTGGGGTAAATGGACCCTGGAGGAATCCATTTACCCACCTATTACATAAGTGACGCATGCTCCACATACTCTAACATTAGTTCTAATATATGTTTACACACTCACTTCCTTTACATATATGTTTACATATACATTCATGTTTTAGTTCTATTACATATAGTTTTGACTAACAAAGTATATATTCTTCTACTTTTGTACCCCCTTTTTCCCCCTATTTTTTATTTTTTTGGAAAATAAAAATATGTGTATTGATCACTATATCCCCCTAACATGTCTTTCCAATTTCGGTAGAAACGGAGACTCATATAGCCTCCATCTGAAGGGGATCAATTTTAGCAATTCTGAGACCATTAAAATTTGACAGTCTTGATGGAGGGGGTAGACGTAGTCGAATTTTTAATGGCACCATGGTGACATATTGTGATTTAAATTCGAATGAGTTTCATTTCAGAAAAAAATACAGGGGAAAAGGGGTGGGAGCATGTAAGTTACCTACACCCAAGCAGCATACTCCTTTTTCCCATATATATATATATATATATATTTGGTTGAAGCACTAAAAGTATGTCCATATACATATAAATAACAAAAAACACATGTATAATTAAAAATTCAGACATACACATGTATACATAGGCACTGACACACACATATACATAGACACATGTACATGTATACATATATCTATGCGTGAATACACACACATACAAATATTTGATACATATACATACATACCCAAGTACATGCATACAACAACAAAGCCTTTTCCCACAATTAAGTACATGCATTTTTTTTGAAGTCCAAAAAAAAGGGGGAGACACTCATTGGTGTTCACCCCAATATATTAAAGAGAATGAAAAGAGAACGAAATTACAAAAACAAGGTAAAAGAACTGTACAAAGAGGCAACACCACCTCCACCACGCCCACAGGCAAATGAGAGCAAATAAGTACATGCATACATTACACAAATATTAATAAATAGTGGATTGATCGTAAAATATAATTTCGTAATAGCATAATTATACATATATGTACGCATATATACATATATACGTACTCTTTTATAAACACACCGACACATATATTGGATTGATCTTAAATTGAAATATAAGTTATACATACATATATTTACAATTACTCATACATACACGTGTGTATGTGCACATATTGTATAAACTCATGCATTATTTATTTATTTTTATATATGGAGCCTTGTGCCTGGTGTCTTGGGCATTTTGTACCCCCTAGAGCCTTGGAGCGCCTCCCGCCTTCGACAACTCTGGTTGCATCCGATGAGATGGTTCTTATAGGAGTGTCTGAGGACATCAGAAGATTTCTAATGAATCTATTGAACCCAATTTTGCTTCATTGCATCTATACTTGGGAATGATCGACAATATGTTTGACTTGAAAAAAAAAAGATCAACGGTATATTTGGCTCGAGAAAATGGTACACAACCCCTCTTATGTTTCACTCTTCTGGCCTGGAAAGATGACTGTGTTTTGTGAAACATAATGCATTAGATGAACCTTTGGGTTTATTATCATTAAAGCGGTCATAAGCAGTCATTTATTGGGCTTCCGTGTCTTCTTTGGTAATCTTTTTTGCACCAGTTTTCTCTCACTTGGCAAAAGCTTACAAAAATAATCTAATATGATAAGAAAAATTTCTCTACCCTGCTAGTTCTCTCTGATACTTGCTGGGAGGACCTTTTGCTTCTTCGTAGGAGGAACATTGGATTTCATTCAGGTTCTTGCTGCTTACATATGGCATATATGTTGATGTCATCTTTCATTGACTCAGGGTGTTCGGATGAAGAGGATGTCATGGAAGGAATTCCCCTTTGGGTGGCTCTAGCTGTAGTGCAGTCGTATAATTCTCGACGTAACATACCCAGGAGTAACATATCCCTAGATGCTCTGGAAGAATGCTTGTTGAAGGCTTCCTTCGTAGCTGCACAGAATTCAGGTATTTTGGGCCTTTATTAAAAGGTTTCTAAGTTCCCATGCAAGAAAACCTTGTATCTTCTACAGCATTTGCAGTGCCCACCTTGGCTTTTTGGCGACAGTTCCCTCCCTGGTTATTTAAGCCTCTTTTAGTAGTGTGAACCACATGATTTTGGATCAAAAGATTTGTGATGCGATAGAAATTATTCTAACGTTGACACTACTCCCAGTCATTCGTTTCTTTATAGACAGATATTATCACTAATATTCTTGTCAAACCTACGATACCGATCATATAGTTTGCGTAGTTGCATTTTTCATTTTATATTTAATGCATTATATCATTATTAAAATTATTTTTGGATTTTTTTATTTAATGACCATCTTGTATGCCGAAGAGGCACACTAGAGACTTGCATCAACGTCCAGAAGGATGCAAGTAACTGTAGAAAAGTATAAAGCATTGCGTATGCGATGGTAATGACTTTGTAAACAAATTTACTTAGGCATCCTTTTATTTAAGTTGTAATATGTACTCTTTGGACTGCCTCTTTGAAGAAATATTATATTGTGTAGTATTCATGATATTCCATTCAGTATATTAACTTCTCACTAGCCTCTCTATATAAGAGAAGGCTAGGATACTAAGAAATAAGGTCATTCTCTGATTTGCAAGATCTGTAATTTGAAGACAAAGAAGAAATAAAGGGGATTACAACATTCCTTGTTCATTTAAGCCTACTACAGAGAAGGTAGGGGATGTAAGGGGAAGGGGAAAGAAGACGCGGTGAAGGGTGCGAGGAAGATGTCGAGGGCTATCACATTGAGAGAAATGGTTGGGTGATGGTGGTACGACGCCATCGACATTCTGTTGGCGTGCTATCATTGGGTTGGGGGTATTTCATCCCCTTGAGGTGGAAGGGAAATTCATGGTGGTTTGTTGCTTTCGGTGTGGGGGTTGGGCAATTTCTCTCGTATCTGTCATCGTCCTCTCGTATGTTTCTAGTAGTCGAAGATTGGTTATTGTGGGTGGGGTTGCGTGACAGTCTGTGTTGGCAATGTGCTTGCAAGTGGTGGGTGTGAATATCCTCTATCGGTATGCATATAAGTATAGACTAATTAATTATTGGTCTCATTTGCATATTGTGATGTTGGATTCCATTAGGGCTTTGGCTTGGCCTCTTGTGAGACTTTTTCGAGAATCGCATCTTCGGGGATCATGTTGTATGCGTTACCATGGTTAGTGTTGGAATTGGAATCTGACCTTTTCCAACGTCTCATGTTGCATTTGGGATTGGAATACTTCTCTTCATGGTTATGGAGTATTTGTCATTTCTGTATGTGTCATGTAGATGGGTAAATGGATCATTCCACGATCCATTTACCATATCCATTGTTTAGTCCCACATCTACCAGTTGTGGGACATGGATAGTTGGTGGAGGCTATATAAGAAGCCCTAGACCTCTTGTAGCGAATGAGAAAGTCATTAGACACATCAGCCCTTTGAGGCATTCTCCCATGGTTTCATCCGCTCCTTAATGATTAGGGTTCCACGTAAAATCCTGTATTCTTCATTGTGTTCATTATTCTTTATTTCTGATACGCTTCCACATTCAAGTTTTCTAAGGGATCGGCCCCACCGACGGTGCATATCTTCCAGGCGACACGGAGCTCATCTCCAAGCGTGCTGGAGGCGCTCTGTCCTCCCTTCGGCCGCAGACGGAGGTCCCTTCCAAGCGGAGCTCGATGCTCCAGATAGCAGGCGGTGATCGCCCCTCCGCTCTCCTCCATCTCTCCAGGCGGAGGCAATGGGTTCCCACGATGGGAACCCTAGTTACAAAGTAGGCGACGTTGCCGCCCCTCTCCTCCAGGCGGAGACCCCTCCAAGAAACAACCTCTCCAGATGTCGCTTCTAGCAGTGAGCCCCACCTCGTGGAGCACCATGGTAGATCTGGCGGTGAGCTCCTCCGCCGACTCCCCTATCTATAGGCGGTACCGCCAATCGGGGGCGGCTTCTTGAGGATAAGGGTTCCCCGATAGGGAACCCTAAATAGGGCTTTCTCTGTGAATTATTTTATTTAAATGCCCAAGTAGGATGCAACTGCTTTGTAAAAAGAAGGAGGGGGGATGCCCAAGTGGGTCGAAAGATTGAATAAAAAAATGGAGATGGCCCCAACTCATTAAAAAAAGGAGAAGAAGAGCTGGAAATAGCTGAAAATAGCTGGAAAATGGAGGAGGAAATAGTCGGAAAAAATGATTCAAAAAAGGTGAGCTGGAAAAAACGGGGAACTGGAGGAGGCAGCTGCGTCGCTGCTGGCCAGAGCTTGGAGGGGATCCGGGCCTCCTGTATGTCGATGGTTGTTGCCTGGGGGTGCATCACAGAGGAGATATGGAATTTGAGGTTGCACCACGGAGGTACGACTGCCGCTAGTGCTGTCGATGATTGTTGTTTGTAGCCATCGCGGAGAGAAAGCATCCCCATCTGAGATCTGATGGTAGAGAAGAAGGGTTGCTTGAAGAAGGGTTGTGCACAAAGGTGCGGCTTGGTAAGATCAACCGCCTGGAGCCTTCAATGAAGGAGAGAGCTTCTTCTTTGAATAGTGAAGGATGGTAGAGAAGAAGGGTTGCTTGAAGAAGGGTTGTGCACAAAGGTGCGGCTTGGTAAGATCAACCGCCTGGAGCCTTCAATGAAGGAGAGAGCTTCTTCTTTGAATGGTGAAGGATGGCATCACGCCCTATTCTTCAAATAAAAAACAATGAGAATGTGATTGCTGCGTTGGAGATGGGTGTGCGCAGCATGCTTAGGATCTTCATAAATAAATCACTAAGAATCGAATCTTCGAGAATGAAACATCCAAGAACCGAATCCGCTTGCGTTGTTGATGACGTCGAAGAATTAGAGTTTCAAGAAACCCTAGATTTTCTCGAAATTGCTTCTTATAATTGAATCTCGAACAATCACAAATATAAAAACAAATCTTCAAAAACAAATCCTCGAGAATCGACCCCGCTCTGATACCATGTTAGAAATCGATAATACATAAGCGTAATATTAGAGAAATAGAATAAACATGAAGAACACCGAGATTTTACATGGAACCCTACTCCGTGAGGAGCGGGATGAAACCATGGGAGAATGTCTCAAAGGGCTTGTGCTTTCTATTCACTTTTCTCATCTGATACAATGGGTGTGGGATTTCTTATAAAGCCCCCACTGAGTCTCCAAGTCCCACAAATAGTAAGTGTGGGACTAAACCACTGGATCTGGTAATTGGACCCTGGAGGTTACCCATTACCACATGTGATACATATACTCCAAAACTCTTATGGTATCTGGTGGCCGGACTACGAGATACCATGCCTCCTTGACCATCCCCAGGAGGCCACTCAGATGTCACAGCTTCCGCCTCTGGCAGTACTTCTGCTACGGCCATCACCTCAGGTAGTACTTATGCCTTTACATCTTGTCATGGATCTGAGACTACAGAGTGGATTATGGACTCTGGGGCGACACACCATTTATGTGGGGACAGAGATCAGCTTACATTATATATACAGGTTCCTTCAAGGAGAATTGTTGTGATAGCCGATGGGACTCATTCCCCGATCACGAGACATGGGTAGATTACTTTGACGCCTTCGATGCGTCTGCAGAATGTATTACATGCTCCTGATTTCTCTATGAATTTGTTATCTATTAGTCAGATTACGAAGGATTTGCACTGTCAGGCTATCTTTGACCCATCGTCTCTTGTTTTTTAGGACATCCTTATGGGCATGGTAATTGGTTGTGTCCTTGAGCAGGACGGTCTTTATCGTCTAGTCCGAACACCCTATATAGGCATGTTTCGACAGGACCAATCTCTCCCTTCATTTGGCATCTACATTTTGGTCATCTCCGTCTTCAGATAATGTGTCATATTTTATCGCATATTTTACAGGGGTCTCCCTTCCAGTGTGAGGCGTGTCAGTTGGGGAAGCATCATCGGTCTACTTTCTCTAGTCGTCGGAGTCGTAGCAGTAGCTCCCCTTTTGAATTATTTCATGTTGACATTTGGGGTTCGAGTCGTGTTCTTGATCATCAGGGACACATGTTTTATCTTGTTGTAGTTGATGATTTCTCTCGTTTGTCATGGATATTGAAAAATAAATTTGAAGCAGGAGCTATGATCAAAATCTTTATCTATGAAGTGCAGAATGTTTTCTCTTCTTCTGTGAAGTTTGTGAGAACTGATAATGCTTTGGAATTTTGTACTCGCACTCTATCTCATTTTTTTATCCCATGCTATCATTTATCAAATAATATGTCCTTACACTTCTCAGCAAAATGGTGTTGTAGAGCGAAAGCATCGCCATTTACTTGTTTTCACTCGAACGCTTCTTATTCAGAGTCATGCTCCACATTCGTTTTGGGGTGATGCGGTCCTTATGACGTGTTACCTGGTGAATCGTATGGCATCGCCTATCTTGGATGGAAAACTCCTTTCTCCATAGTTTTTTTCTGAGAAGGATTTATTCTCACTTACTCTTCGTGTCTTTGGTTCTGTTACAGTCGTCCACCAGTTGTCTCCAGGTCTTGATGAGCTCTCTCCTAGGACTGTCAAATGTGTGTTTGTTGGGTACTCCGGGACTCAGAAGGGATACTGGTGTTATGATTCTTTGCGCAACAAATATTATATGAGTGTTGATGTCACATTTTTTGAGTCTGTGATGTTTGTCTCACCTACAGGCTATAGGTTGGCTTCATGAGACTCTGATGATGAGGTTTACATGTCACCTCCTCCTACGTTATCTCCTCTCCCTGGTGCCTGTTGTTCCACCACCACCATCTCCTCCATCATTACCACCTTCCCAGTCGAACATTATTCCACCATTCCAAAATTCTATACCCATAGACCTATCCTTGCTCATAGTAATCGCTCATCATCCAGCATACCTCGGTTTGCTCTGATAACATGATATCTAATGATGGGTCTGGAGATATATTTGTGTAGGGATCTTTGTAGGAGACTAGCCCACAAATGGATGAGGTTACCAATGACCTGGATGTACCCATTGCATTACGGAAGCAAAAGCTTACTTGTGCCTCTTATCCTCTTGCGTCCCAGGTCTCGTTTCATCGTCTGACAGGAGACTTCCAGAGATTTGTAGTTGCTCTATCGGTCGTGGATACTCCACGGAATTATCAGGTGGCCCTGAAGGATGGTCGTTAGCATTTAGCTATGGAGAAAGAGATGGTTGCCTTGCAATCACATGGTACCTGGAGTTTGGTGTTTGCTCCTCCTGGAGCCTCTATTGTCAGTTGCAAATGGGTGTTTACTGTTAGACACCATGCGGATGGGAGCCTTTATCTTTACAAGGCCAGATAGTGGTCCGAGGATTTAGTCAGACCTACGACGTTGATTATATGGACACATTCTCCCCTGTTGCACGTCACTCCACTTTGCGGGTTCTTCTTTCAATTGTTGTGGTACGTGAATAGCCTTTGTTTTAGTTAGATGTTAAAAATAACTTTTTATATGGAGATCTACATGAGGAAGTCTACATGCAGCAAACTCCAGGGTTTGCTGCTGAGGGGATGTGTAAGCAGGTTTGCAGAGTCCACAAGGCAATATATGGCCTTAAGCAAAGTCCATGGGCTTGGTTTCAGAAGCTCTCAGATTTTGTGGAAAGGCAGGGGTTCAAGAGATCAAATGCAAGCAATGCACTGTTTGTGCAGAGGACACTTGGAGGTACTGTTATTATCATGGTTTATGTTGATATAATCGTTATCGGAGATGATGTGCAAGGGATAAAAATGGCAAAAGAATTTCTGGTCGTCAGTTTGTTACTATGGATCTGGGCACCCTAAGGCATTTCCTAGGATTAGAATTTGCTAGGAATGCGCATGGTCTTGTGATGACGCAAAGGAAGTATGTCACAAATATGCTTGCTGAGATGGGCATTATTGGTTGTCGACCATACACTACTCCTAAGGATCCTAGCATGAAGCTATACGATGATGATATAAAAGAGGTTGACAAGAGGAGATATGGAGAGATGGTGGGGAAGCTCCTATATGTTACTATTACTAGATCTGACATCTCGTTTGCAGTAAGTCGGGTGAGCCAGTTCATGGAGTAGCTCCGACATGTACATATGGATGCTATATACATGATATTGCAATATCTAAAATCTTCTCCAGGTGCAGGATTACTATTCAGGAAAGGAGCAACTCATTCTTTTTCTGCATGTGCTGATGTCCGAAGGATAGGAAGTTCGCATCTGGCTTTGCATTATTCGTTGGCGGTTCTCTTGTCTCTTGGAAAAGCAAGAAACAAACAGTGGTAGTCAGATCGAGTGCCGAATCTGAGTACAGGGCTATGGCACAAGCAAGTACTGAAATGATGTGGGTTCGAGCAGTACTAGCAGATTTGCATATAAATGTACCTCTACCCTTGCATATACAATGTGATAATCAGGTTGCCTTGTTCATTGCAAATAATCCTGCATTCCATGAAAGAACGAAGCATATTGAGGTAGACTGCCATTATACTAGAGACATGATTCAGAAGGGCTTGATTTCTACCTCCCATGTCGGCACAAGAGAGCAAACGACAGACATCTTTGCCAAGGAATTATTTAGAGGGTCATTTCAGAAGTGTTCTTCCAAGCTGGGCATGATTGACATCTATGCTCTATCTTGAGGGGGAGCGTAGAGATATTTCTATGTACTCTAAGTATTGGTTTCTTATTTTTATCTCTTTATATCTATCTTATGTATTTTGCCCATAGGTCTCTCCTCTATATAAGAGAGCCCAGGGTTCCTTGGAAAAAAACATCTCTTTGATTTTTCCCAACAATAAATTATATAGGGTATGAGGAGAGGTAAATTGTACACAGAGGTTTTAGATGTTAGAGCTCAATAGAGCCATTGGTGACCTATTTAGGAATATCATTAACATCTAAAACTTTATTGAAAAATTGAAGTGATCAATCAGTTGAGGGACTGATCGATCAGAATGACAAATGTTAGATCAGTCAAGTCAAGTGGCAAAGTCTTCTTTCACTTTAAGTAGGGCCGTCTACATGGATTCTTTTCATATCCATGTCGAAAGTGATTAATCATATCGAAAACGATAATTGATCAACCCTTAGTCAAGGAGTAAAAGCGACTGATTAGTCTGTAGTAGGAACAAAAAATTATTGATTATAGTCAAAGAGATTGATTGACCAGTCTTCAACCATGGGATTTATCAGTGTTCATAAAAAGTGTCTGGTTAGATATGGGTATTAAATGATGAAATTAAGTTGCAGTTTGACATGCTCAATAACACATATGCAAGCGCATGTACGCACACAAGTTTGTGAGCCTTTACCAGCATTATTACAAGTAAAATAACAAGAAAATTTAGATTCTTTTGGTCGAAACATGAGTTCTTCACTTGAAGCTTGAAAATCCCATGCATTTTTGTTCTCCTTAGTGATAGCAAGAAGGCATGGCCCAAGAAGGTCTGTGTTGCCAAGTACACGATCCATTGGTTGTGTTTGATGATGGAGAAGAAATGAAAAAGAGATGGGAGTTCGGTGGAGGAGGATAGAATGTTGGATCTGAAGAGAGCGAGGGAGATTTATAGTGAAGAATATAGAATATTCATGAATGAGAATGTAGGACAAAGTTGTCTGATTTTGATATATTTCTATTTAAGAAAAAAGATATAATTGTTGACCAGAGGGTCCCTTTGAAAGAATTTAGTTCGGATAATTAGAAGTAAATTGCACGGGTAAACATGAAGATTCAATTTTTTTGTTGGAATTTTGTAGATATCTATTAGTGCTATATCAATAATGGTCTAAATGAAAATTTATCTAAATACATTCTCTTTAAATCTGTCCAATGTGCCATTATGTCAAAGCATATTACATTGCGATATACTTTCATTTCTTGTTTCCGCTCAGTTAACTAGCGGATATCTAATTGTTCACTCTGAAATCAATGTTTAAAGCATCTATTCACATGCCGCGCATTGGCTACCAAGATGGATCTCAACGCTCAGAATGGTATACTGTTGAACGCCTTCTGCGCAAATATTCGTCTATGTATGGAGTTAAAATTTTTGTGTAAGTTTGTGCACCTCTTTCTCTATCTCCTTTCTCATGCTGTGAAGTTTGCATAAGAAACAGGCTTCTGTGATGATTCTCCTTTTACTAACTCTTACATCCATATTGATTCTCTTATATTACAGTTGTCTCTTATTTTACATGTTGCCTCTATTGATTCTATGCCATTCTACCAGATATTACTTTCGACGCCCGACTCAGGACCAGGAGTCAAATGGATGAAATATTAAAAGACTGATGTATGCCTGAAGTTGTCACGTATGATTTCAAATCGTTGATACAAAATCGTTGGGGTATACTAATCTGCTGCTGCGGTTGAGAATTCTGGCAAGTTTTTCCTCTCCAGGTCCACAGCGGAATAAAATTGAGTTTGATGCGAAGGGTCACGTGCTGTGGGATCAGTTGTATGCTTTGAGTTTTTATTGATGATGAGTTGTATGTATGAACTTATCGCATATGATGCAAGATCATTGGGGCATCCTAATCTGTTGCCACAGTTAAGTTGTCTCGTATAATTTTCCTCAGTCCAAGTCAACTGCAAAAACTAAAAATCGAGGCTGATGCAAAGGGTCATGAGCTGTGTGATGAGGATGTGTATGCTTTTATTGTTTCTTGCTGAAATGGATGTGCTGAGTTGTGCTTATCTTAGATACCTTCTTTTGTTTTGGGAACTTTCCCCGGACAAAAATGTATATCTAGGTAAGGGATGCTAGTTTTGGTTGCCCCATACGTTGTATTTCTGTACAATAACTATCCACATGGATTGTCATATATAAAACTATGAAGCATAGTGAGAATACTTTAGTCACTAATTTGTATTAGTTCAACATACACTACCTTTCGCAGTAGAGCAAACCAAAGAGCTTTTACCATTGTTCTGAAAAGTTGAAGTAACAAAGTTTATTTGCTGTAAACCAGGAGACTAGTACTGCTCGCTACGGGATTGTTTGGATTTAATTTATAATATTTGAACTCCTCTCTCCTAAAAGATGGGTTGTCTGAAGTCTTCATATTCGTTCGGTAGGAACCTTAGACATTTTGGAGGGGAGATCTTGTCTATTTTGGTAGGGTAACTAATAATAAACTTGTACATTCTAAATATCTAATGCAGATGGGATATGTTTTCATTCTCCGGTAATGCTTCCTGGAATTGAACCGTGTCTTCCTGATGTTTTTGAAATTTCTTCTGAGATTATTTTAGGGGTTTGTCATTCTTTCTAGCTTAGTTTGTCGCCAGCCTTGAGTGTTATTTTGAATTCCAAGGCAACCTCGGTATTACAAGTGATCAAATCCATCACTCTCATCAGGGCTAATAACTGTGATATCATTGCCTTCTCAAGATTGTGCTTGACCTTGTATGACTAGCCATATGCCTGCAAACTATTTGTTCTTTCATGTCAATGAGGCGTTTGCACATGGATTCCTGCGGAATAGTCACCATTCAAGAGTGTATTCTTCGCATCAAGTTTTAGCATACACCTTCCTAATATAACAAGTAATTGAATGATTCTCACAATGCTCATCATGATAATGTGCACATAATATAGTTAGTTCATCTTCAAAGTGTGTACTTTAGCCATCTACTTGAATTTACTAACAGAGCTTAACATACATGTATATAGCTTACATATACATACGAACAACTGTAATTGTTCATACTCAATTCATTTTAATCTAATATTTTAATATACTTTCTTCTTAAACATATATACAAAAACATAAAAATAAATAAAGAATTTCGATCTATACATATACAAATAAAATCCAAACTAATATGTTTGACTTCATATACATGATACTTTCGGGTTAAGTTGATTCATTTGTAGAAAATGAGTTTTAGGATTATTTTTATATAAGTACAAATATGTATATGGTTTTAATAATTTGTACAATGTAATCTTTTACAGTCTTTATAATTTATTTCAGTTTTATAGTTTTCTCTTAATTATCTATTTTCATCTAAAAATATAAAACATCAAATTTTCAACTAAAAAACGTAATTGATTGAATACTACTGTGACTATAACTTTTACATATATATCATGTTGGTTATAAGATGGCATTGTTGGCAAAGCAGTAGCATTGCGTTTGAGAATTCTTTTTCCTAAGTCAATTACTTAGTTGCAATGTGTACTTGCTTGTGTTACTTATGGGTTGTTTATTTCTTTCTTTTACTTGCATTTAGTTTGATATTTGTATTTTGTTGCTATCTCGTGTTTGACCAATCTTCTTTCTTTGGCGGGGCTCAATGAATTGGAGTTGTGCCACTGGAGGCCTTGGTAGGTCTAGGACACCGGAGGTGGTAGAGGCAACTCGCTGTGAAGGAACAAGAGAAGATTTGTGTTGAGTCATGAGAGAATGGTTTGAGTCCTAGGTGTCGGATTTTCTTTCAGTTATCTGCTCTGCATTATTTCTAGTGCTCTTCGTTTGGAGACTCGTGTCTCTACTCAAAAACTTGGACACTACTCTGTAAATGTTATGACCTCATTTGAGACGTTGAGATGTCACCGTCGTTTCCTACATTTGCTCATGCTTTTATTTATTTCTCATGGTTTTGCTAGTAGAGTTACTAGGGTTGTTTGTGCTTGAGTAACTAAGTAGTTAACTACTTGCTCTACTAATTAGTAATTGGAAATTTGACTAGTTGATAATCTAGTCAAATACATTTGCTTTTCCTCATAATAGAATTATTGATTTTTTTTACAGATGTGCTCCTCTTAACTTATGTAATACTAGCTATGCCTCTCTCTTTTTTGTAATATCATAGTGCCTTACCTTTTTGGACCATGATCACTTGTGCGTTAATTTAGTCATCAGTGAATTGAACCAAATTATGATTTCTTCAAACCAAAGTCTTGGTGAGGAATGACTTATTGCATCTATCATCATACAATTAACACTGCAAGAAAGAGGTTGTGGTTGTTATTTACCCACAAAAGAACCAAGGTGGAATCGTTGTTTTCCCGTGGAGTTGGAGGTGGTGATTGGAATGAAATGATGAATCGCATTTCAGCTAACTTAATTGTTATTTGTTATAATACAGCCTAATGCAAGTTGATCAAAATCTAGTCGGATATCCTCGCGAGGACTTGGCTTAAATTATTTATCCTGGCAACACCAGGATTGAACTCAGGGACACGATATATCAATCTAATTAATCAAGTTTTAAACATTGCTAAATTAATTATCTATATTATCTAGGTCATGTATGATAATGCAATGCAAGACATAAGACACATGAGATGATATGCATGTATTTTTAGTTTGGTTTTTATGCAAGTTAGATAAAGACAAGATGCTACAAAATGATTCTAAATACAAGACAAATATAATCTACTTAGACATGCTCCTAATTAATTATACAACTCAAGTAATGAAAGTAATTTCAATCATGATCCAATAGATGCATGAATAAGAAGCTAAAATTAAATTATTGCATTGATTACATGGAGAATAAATTTATATTACATCTCTAATTAATTTATCACATTCAACATAGAACATTAGAGATTACATAATTCCATATTAAAGATAATTCAATAAGCTTCAAAATGGAATTTAAATCAACTCAATTGGATTCCATATGCACAAGTTATGATATAAAAGGTACAGGGGCATAACTAAAAGAAAATGTAAATAATACATAATACAATCATCACAAATAGGTCCCTCTAGGGACTAAAGTGCAAATGTAAACTTCGGCTACTAATCTTTAAGTTTAACTCCCTACGTGGTTGTATTTTTACGACTTAAGGAAGCAACAGGTCCGATAGTGCAATTCTCCCTAGGACTCACGCTTAAGGCATGCACGACTCTAGGCTCACTACGGAGCACAAGGCTTGGGCCACGTGTCAAATATAAGTGCTTCGATGCTGGCTTGATGTTGTTTGAGCTGCAGATTTGTCGAGCTGGCTCGGGAAAAAATCATGGGCCATCGGATGAGATCATGGAGATCTAATCCTATGACAATTATGCACCATGGGACTCTCTCCTCCATCGCATAAGGTGGCGATAAGGTGGGGGTCCAGTGAGGCTGCTAGAGCTCCATTGTGCTCTCCTACTGGCTCCAAAGGTCGGGTAAATATGCCTATCATCTGGCGAAGAGGTTGGATGCTCGAGGAAGGTCTAGACACTTCTAGAGATGGCTAATGATGAACGCTCATCAGAGGAGGCAGAGATGAATGAAAAGCTCCAAAATTTTTGTCCATTGAATACCTGCAGAGTTAGAAAACAAATAGCCAAAGGTAATGGAGTGTGTATGTGAAGTTAGAGAATGAAATGGGGTTGTACATGTGAAGGGGACGAGGGCCCATGTGGGTTCTCCTCTTTGTCATCGGAGAAGAAGGGGATGGAGTGGAGGGATGTTCTGGAGAAGGGATGGAGAAGAAGGGGATGGAGAAGAGAAGATCCCTGATCCTCGGTGAAAGTCATGCCCTAATCAGATGTGGTTGAGGGTGTATGTACACTCAAGATAATTGAAGAAACCAAAAGAAAATAAAACCTAAATTAATTCTACCTTAAAGGCTATGTCACAGGTGGAACGAGGCTTGGGTTGAGGAACATGTAGGCCTCGGGTCGTTGCTTGAAGTGCTCAATCATCGCACTTATCTCAAGTAGTCGCTCAAGCACCTTGGATCATCGTCGTCATGGCCTCCATTGATCCTCCCTCTCTCTATCATGGAGAGGAGATGGCCGGGTGAGAGCCCTATCAGGGGTGGACTACCACAAAAGTCACTAGTGAGGGGGAACATGAAGGAGAATGTCAATGGTTTCAGGTGGTTAGTGTTAGGCTTCAATCGCTCACATCTTTGTGGAAGTTGGTCTACGATGGAAGTTAAGTGTTACATGTGGAAGAGGGGAGTGAGACAAAGAAGTTGGTGTTGTTCGTTAGTCGGGTTGTTGGCTGGAGAAGTTGGGAGGTTGCTCATGAGGTGTTATTTGGAAGACGGGTAATGGGAAGTTGACGATAAGCCTTTGTCGTTGGATCGAACGATCCAATGATGGAAAGATGTGTGCGAAACAATGATCCAGATGGATCTGATGTAACCAAATCAAGCGGTGGCTAATAAGGCAGATGTGAGTAACCCAAAACCGTCTGATCAAGAAGATCAAATGGTCATGGGCTAAGCGGGTGAAACAATAAGGTCGGCTGCGACATGAAGGGATTGGACTATGTGACCCAATCGAATATATGGAAATTGAAGAAACAAAATTAAATTAAAATAAATAGATATACATGTCTAATCAAAAAGGTGTTCAACATGAAAGTTGTACTTATTTTCAAAATCTACAAGTTTCATGTTGAACTAAAAGTCAAATTACATTATATATACATAGTTATATTTTTATAAGTATTTTTTAAAGCATTAAAAATATTTTTTTCTTTTAATTTTTTTGATTTATGAATAATGTTAAATTAAATATATAATCTTAATCTAATTTTTATTTCATTTAATAATAAAAAACATAAAATAATAGATACAATAATATAATTATTTATGTATTTTATAAAAGGTTAATTGTTAAACTCAATTAATAATTGATTTATTTTATTGAATTATTTAATAAATATGGATAATAAACCAATATATTGATGATAAATTGGAGATATATCACCCCATATACTTAAACTTTTCTCGTCCTCATGCAAAATAAAGAATGAATTAGTAAGTTGAATCCATGACTGTGTTTGTGAGTGTACATGACCTGAGTCATTCAGAACTCTCGGTTTTAGTGACCCTAAAATTCTAAGTTGAACCAAGTCTTAATCAGAAGGAACTCAACTTCCCTAATCGTCAGACTCTCTGTGTATACATAAATAGTAAAAGTAATGGTATTTAGTGCTGACTACACTTACAAGTGTAGAGTTGAAACATCATCCAAGTTTCCAATATAAGAGACTCTCCTAAGGACCCAATCCTCAACACTAGATAATAAATATGTTCTTGCATTCAATCCACTATCTTTTTAGTTGTCATACTCAAAAGGATAGATTGAAGCCTAGTATATGGAAGGAATAGCATAGTATCTTTTCTTCTCTTCTTCTCATTGGAATAAGGATCAACACGAGTGCCTTATTACTGAACTTGTTTTCCTGGGAATGCACTGAGGCGTGTCTTTTTTTGAGTATCTATTATACCTTCAACACCCAGACTTGTATCACTATATGATGTAGAGACCTTTTATGGTGCTATCCCAATTCATAAAAGCCTAATATTTTGGTCCAAGTGAACACTTTAAAAGGTCGGGAGTGCTCGCCTTTGGTGTAAGATCTTCGTATTTGTCTTTGGAATGTATAAGCTTTTCATTTCTTTCTCTTTTTCTTTTTGGTTAGCTTCATTGCTTTTACCAAGATTGGCCCACACTGATCAATATTTTTAATTAATGTTATCACACCCTGGCACTTTATTCATTTTCAAAGATAGTGTAAGAACTTGTTCTCATACTGGCTAAGGTGTTGACACTCAGGTTTCATGAAGCCTTCATTGACTTTGTCTGATCCTCGAGCATCATTAAATCGGGTCCAAACATAAATCCGCCATCCCAATTCCTCAAGTAAAAACTCAACTCATCGCATTTGTAGTCATGAATGTGAAGTGTTGGTCATATTCTTTAAGGTAGAGAATGAAAATGCAAATATAGCATGTATGTCTTTTAAACTTGGAAAGTGTGAATTATTAAGTGAAAGAGCCTAATAACTAAGGCTTGTTAACTCTGAATCAAAGGACCTCATAAACCAAGTGTTCTGAACTCTTACAGCCTTGTGTGAATGTGTAAATATCAGGGATGCATCCAACTTATTAGCTAAGTGTTATGTTATTTTGATTTTTATCTATTTTTTTTAATTTTTTTCAATTTTAAACTTAGATTATTTACAAAACAAAAGTTAGTCTCGGTAACTGATGAATCCCTAATTCTTACTCTTTATTTCTTTATTTTATCTCTTTTTCTTGGCAAAACATCATGTGAATACCTCTAAATACAATAACTTAACAAATTGCATGCTTATGTTAATATTGCATAATTAGCTTGTATTTGTGCAAAAATAAAAGTTAAAGGAAAAGAAAAAGAATGGTGTATTTAGAATAAATACATAGCGACCCAAAGCCCAAGAGAAGGTCAAGCATTGACCTGATCACAAAATAAAATAAGTAGAGAGAGATAGGGCTCACTATGCATTGTATATATTACCTTTATTTGTACATGTTATTTAGGGTTCTTATCAGTTGTGCCCCTCTGAGATGTTGGCATTTCAGTTATGCCCCTCCCTTTTTGGGAATATCAGTTGTACCCTGACTTCTTGTCGTTCTATCACTTGTGCCCCTCGGGTTAGTGGCCATCCACATCCAACACAAATGGACGCTAACTTAAAGGATACAAGAGGAATTAAATTGAAAAAAGTGGGTTGAAAAGTCATCCCCTTTGTCTTCCTCCCCTCCCCCCTGCAGCCATGCCTCCTCTGTCCCCATGCTTCCTCTGCCCCCATCCTCCACCTCCGATCGCCGCCACCACCTCCTCATCCCTCTTTTCTCCGCCCCGGCCTCATCTTCCTCCTCCTCCTCCTCCGTCCCCCGCCCCATCCTCATTGTCATCCTCCTCCCCCTCCTTCCCAGCCTTCTCTACCCCTAGCCTCCACCCCCAACGTCCTCCGTAGCAGCCTCCTCCTCCCCTCCCTCTGAGTCCCATGCCTCCCCCTTCGCCTTGAGCTCCTCACCTTAACCCTCCCCTTAGCCTATGTACGCCCCCGTCCCCCTCCGCCCCCAGCCTTTTGAATTCTCCTCCCCTGCAGCCCCTTCCTTCTCCTCCTCCAATTGATCCTCCCCCACACTCCTCTGCCCGGTTCTCCTCCCTTGCACCCCCTTCCACGCCCCCTCCGGCGTCCTCCTCCTCCTTCACCTGCCGACCCTCCCCACGTCCCCCGCCTCCTCCTCTACCCGCTACTACTCCTCGCCCCTCCTTCTTCATTGCCTACTCCTCCCCCTGCCCCAACCTTCTCCTCCTTTGCTCGGTGCCCCTCCCCCGCACCCCCTGCCTCCTCCACCCGTTGACCCCCCACCCTCCTCCTCCACCCGTTGATCCTCCCTGCACCCCTCCTCCTCCTCCTCCTCTTCTCGATGCTCCTCCCCCGCACACTCCTTCACCGTCAGTGTCTCCTTCCCCATTCACCATCCTGCTCCGCCCCATGCCTCCCCACTTTGACTCCACGAACCAACTTCACATCTCTCAACCCCTCTCACGCACCACGACAACCAAATACTCGTGGCCTCATCGTTGACATGATGATGTTGATGGTGAATGATTGAAGAGAAGGGGATGGAGGAGCAGGTGGTAGGAGGAAGAAGGATTGGATAATGAGAAGGAGGGAGATGGGGGATTTTTTTCCCGGATTGGCCCCTCTTAACTACACCATGGTTTGGTTAAACCATGGTTACGTTTAACTTATTGACGGGCAAAGTAACGAAGGGACACAAGTGATAGAACGTCAAGAAGTCGAGGGCATCATTCCCAAAAAGGAGGGGCATAACTGAAATTGCAACATCTCGGAGGGGCAGAACTAATAAAACCCTATTATTTATATAATTATTTTTGACAAAATAAAATTAAATTATCATTTTTATACATTTGTATATAATCATGGAAATAATATAAAAATAAAATATAAATCAGAAAAATAAAATAAAAATAAAAAGAAAATCCTTTATCCCTTGTACAAAAGATGCTAGTATATATTACCTCCATCATTTATCACATACCTTTAAATAATTTTTAAAAAATAAAATAAAAATTATTTTATATTCCTAAAATTATGTTAAAACTAAATAAAAACGAAATAAGGGTATTTGCATAAAAATAATAAAAAAACTTATACATAATACATTAGTGTACTATACTTGTATATAATACTATATATTAATTTACTTTTCATAAAAATAATTAAAAATCATAGAAAAATAGTTTGAAAAAAAAACATTTCTTATTTTATACACTTTTTATTTTAAATTCATATGCTATTTTTTATTGATCTTTCAATTATTTTGTATATTCTAATTTTCTGATTGGTCTAGGGGTTTTGTTGACTCCAGTCAACGCCCACTCCTAGCTCAGGTCAAGTAAAAGCCTCCTCGCCAAATCTCCTTCTCTGATTTTTCCCACCTGATTTTGAGCTCGTCTTGCCTCGAGATCCGTACATGAGATTCCTCGTATAACCGATATTCTCACAGATCTGTTACATCATCCAGATCCCTTTAGGGTTTCATGCTCGACGTCGATCTTTCTGGACCCCTGAGTTTCCTATATAATATTCTCTTCCGCCTCCTTGCACGACAGCTTGTTCCTCACCCCCATTTTGACCCTTAGCAACCTCCAGCTGAGTAACAGCTGTCTGGAGCGCCTTTTGGACCTCGGTTTGGTGCAGCAGCGATGCAGCTCGAGCTTCGTGGCCGGAACTCCGCCGCGAGTAGCCTCCCTGTTTGCCGCAACGTGGTTGGGGTTGTTACCCTGATGTCAACCTTCGCCTGACCTTGCTGAACACATCGGTAGCTTCAGGTGTCGCTCATTTCCTTTGCATTTCGACTCATCCTTTCATTTCATATTCACATCCATTCACTTGCTCCGACCAACTGGTCAGAGCCCCATTCCCTACATCTATCCGCTCCGATTGACGCTACATCTCACTCCGCACCCTCTCACGCAACCCAACCATCTTGATATTCGACCATCGGTTTGCGATTAGTCTCAGACCTCTTTCTCATGCCTTCATTGAAGGTCGACAAGCATCCCCCCACCGCTTCCCTTATCCTTTGAAGCAATAACCAGGGTCAGAGCATAAGCCCCGAGCACTCTCTTCCCCATGCAGGTCTGCACGCATGCCTGGGATCATTTTGGAGCCTCTGTTGCCAAGGCTGAGGAACTTCACCACCGTCACCATCCGACCATTGTCACCTCCATCGGAGCCGTCCATCGGAAGTAGAGCACCACAACGACACTGCACGACCCTTTGGTGACATCATCGGAGCATTGGATCGCCTCCATTGGCCGATTGAAGGTCGCCCGAGGGGGTGATCTTCCAGACCCTCCGTTAGCTGTTGGATGCCGCACCTCTACCAGATTCCATCACGTCCATCCAACAACAACAACCTTTCCGTTATTGGATCAAACCCTCTGGAGCACCTGACACGCATATGGCCAGCATTCTCTGACCGTGAGATCTACAGTAGTGGGTTGATTAGGCATGTATGCCAACGTCTCCACCCGAGCCCGCCACGTGTCCCCATGTGCCTCTCACGCGCATGGGTATATTTCCCTTTTACCCTCATTTATTTCCGCATTTAGATTTAGTCCAGAAAATAAAAGTTGTAGTTGAGATATTTTGCAACTTGACCCTTGTATTTTTATCTATTTGCATTCTAGTCCCTCTCTGTGTGTAGCACGTGCTGTCCCACGTGACTTTTGGGTTATTGGCACTGTATGCCCTTCACTTCTGATATGTTATGAATTGAATGGCATGTTTTTGATATTTACACTTATACCCCTGTGAGCCTGGTTCATGTCTTGCGCGCGTGCTTGCTTGGACTTTTGCAACTGAGGCCCTATACTTGTTAACTGTGTTAATATTTGCCCCAGAAGTTTGTTTTAATTGCACATAGGTCCGTGTAAACTGTACCTAATTACCTCTTGTATTTTGGACCTAATAAATAGCATTTTAATTCAAAAAATCACCTAAAACATGTCTATAACTCATGTGTGTGCGTGTAATATTTAGTGTGATTTTATAGAGTTAATTTGTTTACATTTAGCATTTTTGAAAATAAAAAACCTATAAAAAGTGTCCTGTCTATTTTTGAAAATCCATAAAAATTCAAAAATTGCCTTCAAAATTCTACAAAAATTCTTGTTAAAGTGTTTTTGTGTGATTTGCTTAAGTATTAATTTTGTTTGAAAAGTCCCTATAAAAACCCTAAAATTTGTAAAACATCTAAAATCTTATAAAAATTATATAAAATTCAAGAAAAATCCAAAAATTCTCAATTCATTTTCTGTTTGTAGATTTTTACTTGTATGGTCATAAAATTGCTAATCAGGATTTTAGGGCATTTTAGTTATATTTAATTTGCAATTTAATCCTAACTATGCACTGTTTACGTTTTTAGTCACTGTTTGATTTTTATAAAATTGTAAAACCATTAGAAAATTCCCCAAAAATTACCAAAAATATTTCAAAACTTTGAAAAGCCAAAAATATTTTTATCCTAATTTTTTGAGTATTTTTAACCTTAATGACAATTACAAAATCTTGTTGTGACGCATTGCTTTTGTATTTGTTGATTTTGTTTCCTTTTAAGAAATCAAAATTTTTTTTGCAAAATTAAAAACCACTAAAAAGTTGTTCTATTATTTATGAGATTTGACTACTTCATAGGTTTTCTCGTGCTCCTTATGTTCGACCCTGGTAGTTATACCAGGTAAAATAAATAGCGAACCGCTATATATGCATGATGTTTTTCATCTTTTTTGGGTGGTTTGTTTCTTCTTGTTGATCAACGCTTGGTGATTCGGGTCGCAACGACCCTTGATATTACTTAACCTGAGTTGCCTTGTGTGACATCAGAATGACACCGTTGTTGGGGAGCACGGCTTAGTAGTCATTTTTCTTTTATTTCCCTTTTATTATTTCTTTGTCTCTATTTGATATAACTATTTTCTGATGCATTGCTGCTTTGCTTTTTGTGCGAGGAACCACCTGAGGATGCTTCGACTTTCTATTGAAGTACCTACATCTGAGGAGGAGCAGGAGAGCAAGAGAAGATAGTTATAGTAGATAGAGTAGTTTCATTTTTTGTAGAACTAATATTATTGTAATATTTGGACTTGGACACTCTTGGACTTAGACTCATCGGGGTCTGTTTCGCCAAGCACCGTTGTGCTTGGGGGACCTCACCGGATTTTTCACTGTTTTGTTTTGATTGCCTTTTTTTCTTACGAAGTTTTAGCCCTTAGATTTAGGACTTTTATTGATTGTGACGTAATTAGCTAAGTCTCCACTTCTAATTGTTCATTCTTTCCTATAGAACATAATTGGACCTAGTTAATAATCAATAAGAAAAAGTTAACTTGATCAATTGAGAGGCCATGCGCTGCTAGAGGTCATATACAATGCGTGTAGGATCCGTTGTGGCAGATACTGATCAACCTCTGAGATCGGACTCATGCCTCTCTCTCTGATTAGTTAGCTATATGTTCTTCACGATCAATAGAAGTTGCTCGTCTAAGGCTGATTTCTTCGTTGCATCAAATAGTTTGTTTACTTTCTATCTTTAATTTATGTGTTGATCACTCTGCATGTAGAGTGTTGGAGACGGGTATGCATTTCTATCTCTGCATGCATCATAATGTTTGATCACGCATCGGCCTTTTCGATTTACTCTCCCTATTTCATTGGACTCAAAATAACCAAGGAAATCCAAAAATTAGTTAGGCGTTGATTTTATCAAAAAAATATATAAAAAGTGAAAACAAATAAAATTGGGACTGGTAATGCAAACTGGACCCTAAAATACACCTCATCTAAAAATATTTGTTTTGGGGAGAGTCACCCCCTTATTAGATGATTTATCCGCAGTGAGAGAGTGACCCACACACTAGGAACAACCATATCTGAACTCCTTTTAGACTACTGGTCTTGCGATTGATTGTTCTCCAGTGAGGATTTCATCGGATAGCCGGTAATCGGTCTAGGACTTCCTTAGCAAATTAGGCAGATCGGGTAGCCAGTAACTGGTCTGCACCCATATTGGCTGGGAAAAACTAACTGTGGGATTGGGCCAGTCTCCTGGGAGCATCGGGTTCCCAACAGCTTGCTTAATCACTCTGATAGATTGATTGATCACTAAATAAAAACAGACAAGATTAATGACCAATCTTTCATGGTCATCAGCTCTAGTGTCGAGTAGGTGAATTGGGGGTTCGATTTCTGATCTTGTTTGCATTCCAAATCTCATCGACATAAATCCCTACCTCATGATGATGGGAAGTAGGTCCCTTAGGCTGCCTTTGACCGCACCGCTTTCGAGCACTCCTTTCCATTCAATTAGGGTAGTTTCAGAGCGCCCAGACCAGCTCTCTAAACCTGAGTTTGCTACCACCATGTTCCCCCTCGACCATCCTTCTTCCAGTCCTGAGGTGCCAGAGCAGAGGCCAGCATAGTTATACGTTCATTTGACGACACCTGAGTTGGGGTCCTTTGCCTTTGTAGAGACCCGAGAGATGGCCAGCAGTGAGGGATGCACCGATGAGCAGCCGTAGGGATCAACTTATGTACTTGAACAGACCACCAACAACAACACACTCTTAGCCTCCCTCGAGACAATCCAATGCCAGATTAGAGATCGGGGAGCATTCATTACAGAGGTACGACGAGAGCTTATGGAGATGAGAGCCACTAGAGGAGAGCCGTAGAGACCAGCCAGTGGAGAGATACCCACAGTTGGAGTAGGAAACGGACATCCAGATGATCAGCTAGAGACAAGGCCACCACGTAAGATGAGGCTGTTGCACAACCCTGGTGTAACTCTCACCCACCGTTGGATTCAACTCCCGGAGATCCTGGGCGATTTTGATCTTTGCCCCCAGACTATTCAGCTTCTACCCAAGTTCCATGGGCTAGCCACCAAGGAGCCGCAACTCCATCTCCAGGAGTTTGAGATGATTTGCAGTACTGTCCATGACAGATTTGTGGACGAGGACATGATCAAGATGATCGCCTTCCCATTCTCATTGGTTGACAGAGCAGCCTATTGGCTGAAGCTTTTTGGGAGGTACGTCACCACCTGGGAGCATCTCTGGACCGAGTAATTGAAAAAGTGATATCCACTCGGCTGGAGCAACGTAGTGAGAGCTATGATTAATAACTTCACCATGACCCCGAATGAGCAGTTTCATGAGGCTTAGGATCGCTTCAGAGAGCTCATCGACTGGTATCCGCATCATGAGATATCAAAGCCCAACTTAGTTCAGAGCTTCTTATGTGGGATGACACCGGAGCTGCAGGGGCTTGTTAACACCTCATGTGGAGGGTCCTATTTTGCAAAGGATGAGGACCAAGTATGGGCCATCTATGAGGAGATGGCAGAAAATTACACGGTGATGTCCCAGACTAGGGTTTACACTCAGGTGAAGCCCCTGCCACAAGCCGTATCCTACCAGAGGATATCATGGGTCGATGCAGGTCCATCTACTTTGTCAGCAGCAGTATAGGTAGATTCATCAGCAGCTGACATGGGGATCATCAGCGAGAGGCTGGACCGCATCGAGATCATCGAGAAGAAGCAGTGCAAGGGCCTCACGCAGATTGACCAATTGGTACAGACGCTTAGTGACCTGAAGACTCGGATCATGTGTCTCTAGGAGGCACAGACGACTCCACAATGCCATCTCAGGTCATGGTTGATCCCAACAACAACAGCTTAACCCAGCCCTCTACCATATATTATCATGTTCACCTCATCCAGACAGAGTCAATCTAGCCACCATAGTACTATTCCCAACCATCACCCTCTCAGGACACTCAGATGGTGGTTTATCAGCCGGATTAGCCCCTAGCAGTTCTTCCCCCTTCACCTTACGAGCAGGAGCCATTGATGGAAGTCAATGGGATTTGGTACAAGCGGTACCAGTAGCAACCTGGGATCCGCCGTGATCATCCTGGATTCAGATGGTCTACCAGAGGCACCTCGTCCTAGCAGCAAGCTCCAGCTCAGGGCGGGTAAAGCAGCCAACAGCAACAGCCCCATCAATCCTAGCCATCCCAGCAGTACCAGTAGGTTTCTCGTCCCTACCATCAGGAACAACAGTAGAGGCTGCAGCGGCAGCCTCACCAGCAGTACTCCCAGCCTCCCCCTCACTATCAGCAGACTCAGCCTCATTTCCAGCGAGGCAACCGGTCCGGTTCTCATGGACCTGTCTATGAGAACCCAACCCTTGACGACCTCGCCCGCCACCTTTTAGATTAGCACGCATCCTTCCGGCGAGAGATGGATGAGTTCCGACATGAGATGAGGGATATCATCAAGGGAAAGGGTGCCATACCCACTCAGATCGAACCAAACCCGAATAATATGAAGAGGAAGTCTGAGCAGGTAGACCTTACAGAGACTACCAGTCCTAGTGATTCTTTGGTTGATATATCTTCCTATGTGTTTGATGCTGATTTTGTGATACTTAGGAGCGGTAGGATGCTAGCCGGTGGCGACTCGTTTGAGAGACGACCACATGGAGATTCAGGAGCGCCATACAAGGAGGATAGTGGTGCTGATGCCGCTTGTGGTGATGACGATTGTGGCAATGAATCCACCAAGGATGTAGATCCAGCCGATGCTACATAGGCTGTCGTGATTCCAGATGAAGTCGGTGGTATTGAGGCCACCAATTTTCCATTTGCTGAGCCAGAGTGCGGTGCTGACGTCGTGAAGATAGATGCCATGGGTGGTACTGATGCCACCATTTCTACATCAGATGTATTACCTTCTGTTGTGTTTCAGGATAGTTCTAGAAAAGCCCATAAAAATGGAAAAATAGAAAAGAACAAAAATATGAATAAAGGGAAGGTTTCTGCATCTTCTTCTAGTCCATATATTTTGCATGATGATGATTCTACGGATTCTATCCCTTCACATACTTAGGAGCCTATTCTTGACCCTCATCTTTCTGGAGAGGGTCCAGCCATCCCCTTGAAGGATATGGAAAAATCGTCAAGCACATCACGGAAGCGTGAGCATCGTATTGAATACGACGAAGAATGACTAGTTGGTGTAGTTGTTCTATGCAGCGGAATTTAAAAAATTTCATGTGGTGAAACCACATGATCCAAGAACGATTCTCGGATCGTTTTATCTAAAACCACATCAAGTATTTAGAAATATCTCTTGTAGCGTGATTGATTGAGTCTCTACGAAAAAAGACCTCCTATCTCAAGTCCGATCTTTGAAGAAGACGCTTGCGAGCGCAGGAATGAGTTGCGTGATCCTCGCAATCCAAGAAGTTGAATCCAAGCGTGGAACTCTTGATGTCGTCGCACGAGATCTAATGCCTTCTTCGTGATCGAAGCACACCAAAGAAGATGGAGAACTGAGAGTCGTCGAGGCGGCATCACAACGGCGAATCGACGAGGAAGATGTCTTCTTCTTCTCTTTGGGTGGACGAACACCAATATTAGAGAGGAAGAGAGGACGTGTGAAATGAGAGAAGAGAGAGAGAGAGAGAGCTTATGATGCTTGTTCTTGTTGTAACCCTAGAGAGCATGGAGTGCCTCTCTTTATATAGGGTTTGGGAGTCCATGGATCTCAATCCATGGTACACACAAAATCAATGGATGAGATTGATTTGTGTTTCTTTCAATGATCAAGATTGTTGTTGGTTAAAAATACAACAATTAATTTAATTTAGATTAAATATATTTGATAAATCAAATATTATTCAATCCTAAATTAAATCACCAAAATTGGAGATAATGGAGATGAGAATCTCCACATTCCATAAGGAGCCATGGATGGCCACCAATTCCATGTTGGAATGGCCAGCCGTCCACACTCCTAATTGAAATGTGAGATTCTCCAATGAAATTCAATATTTCATGGTTACTCATATCTCCAATTACAATAACAATTGTTGTAAAAATATTCTATAAAAATAATTCACAATTGTTTTGAGAATATTGCAATCTTGCCATTGGAAGTTTGTGAATCAAATTCACAACCCAAAATAATAGGTAATTTATATTCTCAATTAATTATATAATGTGAATCCAATTCACACCAATAATAATTAATAAATATAAATCATAATAAGCTTTCTTTAATACATTATAAATCATATTTATAACATATTTAAAATAATTGGATATTGCTATCCACATTATTTCTATCCATAATAATTAAATCACATTTAATTATATTGGATCATCATTCACATACAACCATTAATGTGAATGAAATTCACATTTATTCAAGATAATTAAATCACATTTAATTATCCATTTCTTAATTCTTAGATATAATTCAACTATGGAATTATTCTTGAACCCTTTCAAGAATAATGCGCATTCCCCGCAGATACTTGGAGATAAGGACATGGCGATTGTATTGTTCCACGTATAATGACTTGGATGTTGATATCTCATCTCAAATCCAGATCTCATGGACCTCTCATAGATGCTTGATTAAATCAAGACCGTAAATCTAATCTTCTCATTGAATCTGAATCTCATTCAGATCAATGTCCAACACTTGGACTAAGATTAGGTTACTTCTCTACTGAAAGGAGTCACTAAAATCCAAACCTGTTTCATCACTCCCTCGTAATGGAAGCATCATGGTTATACAATCGTTTATGATCAAATCACCCTCAGGTATTCCTAATACCTGTACATCCTGCATACTGGAAGATCTATGATCAACCTGAAGATATAGATCAATTTTAGATTGTCATCTTCATGGTTTAATCATAAAGTTTCTCAATCTTGGTCATTGGGAATTGGTATCGATCATATGCTTTCTCCAAGCATATATCATACCTTTAAATTCTTTTAATGCATCATAAGCACGATGACCATGCATGGAATTTGATCGGTCCCAATACCTCATGAGTGAGCTCATGTCTCCCAGTTCACATTTTAACCTGTATGATCCCTTTGAGAGATCGTATTACTCACATGTCCTTACATGCACACTAGCTCGCCTGTGTATAGACCTTGGATAGGTCATCAACCTATTGGTCTGCCAAATGTACATACTCAGACATATAGCAACACATATGTCTCCGGTCAGAGGATGCACGCCTATATCATGACAACATACGACATAGGACTTTGGTTATCTCGATCTCGTTAAGTCAACTCTTTAACCTAACTAATCTGACACCTCCGAATCTCTCTTCCCATGCAGAGGACATGCATCAAGAGGTCGGTCAGATATCAGCCAAGTGAGAAAGGATTGCCATCTCCTACTCAGGCTGGAGATCCTCTCTTAACAATCATTTGACGGTATTTGATGAGTCCTCAATCTAACTCTTTAGACATTCATCCAAGCACCAGCCTCTATGATTCATTAATTGAATCAACAGCTGTATGATCATTAAGACGACCATGGTACATAATCCTAATTGTACTAAGGGACCTATTATGCAAATTAGTTATTCTTCATTTCAGATCAGGGAACGATATCCACAATAACATTTATTGTGTAATGGCTCGTCGTGGGCTCGTATGTCCTACAATCTCCCACTAGCCCAAAAAGCCATTAATGGGCTAATCATTTAAACCCGCACTCATGTGACAATCATGGGATATTTAGAAAAATAACTAGGTAAGCTGATCAGTCACTCTATTCCCAAGAGACTATGCCATGTCCTTTCACGACACTTGCATATCCCCTAGTAATACTGCTCGCATCCAATGCGAATGTTGCATATTATGCAACCCATACTCAATCTTGTCAGTTATAGTGTCCTTGACACTACATCTTAATAATTATTTTAACCAGTATTTCCATAACCTTATCAGAATACCTTCATTCCTAGAGATCTCTATCTCCTAAGATCTCCATCTATAAAGTCTTAATTTCTTGTAGATAAGACTTAGAGATCACTATCTCTAAAGTCTTGTCATCTTTGAAGATATTGTTATTACTGCAATCAAGTGTTTTATCTCCATAGTAGGATTAGTAATAGTTTACTACTCCCACTGCATGGCATACATCTGGCTTTTCTATACATTTAGCATACACCTGGCTTCTCGGAACTGGTGCACAATGGCAAGCAGTTTTAGCATTCACATCCTCAACCCTTTGAGGTGCTATCCCTTTTTTAGACAGGTCAGTACCATATCATAAGGGAAAGAAGCCTTTCTTGGAATTTTCTAGAATATGAAAATGTCCAAGGTGTACCATTAATGTGACGGTCCCAATACCCTCTTCTCTTTGCTTCTGAACAACATCAGAACTAAGATCTAAGAGGTATCCTTGAGATCATATCTCGAGGAATGGAATAACCAGATTATAAAACACTTATTATTATCATCCTTATATCATTCCAAATGATTAGGATATTATCTACATTTAGCATGATGAACACAATGGCACTCCCACTAAGCATCACATGATTCATCAAGATTCTATCTGAAATCATAACATTTATAATTTCATCAAATCTTATGTTCCAAATACAAGAAGCTTATTTGAGTCCAAAGATGGAATTTCTTAGCTTGAACATCTTGCTTTCCTCAACCATGAATCCATGGGGCTACTTTATGTGAATATCCTCAGAGAGGTATTTATTGGACATACGAGCCCACGATGAGCCATTATGCAATAAATGTTATTACGGATATCATTCCCTGATCTGAAATGAAGAATAACCAATTTACATAATAGGTCCCTTAGTACAATTAGGGCTATGTACCATGGCCATCTTGATGATCATACAGATGTTGATTCAGTTATTAAATCATAGAGGCTTGTGCTTGGATGAATATCTAAAGAGTTTGATTGAGGACTCATCAAGCACCGTCAAATGATTATTAAGAGATGATCTCCAGCCTGAGTAGGAGATGGCAATCCTTTCTCACATAGGTTGTTATCTGACCGACCTCTTGATGCAGGTCCTCTGCATAGGAATAGAGATTCAGAGGTGTCAGATTAGTTAGGTCAAAGAGTTGACTTAACGAGATCGAGATAACCAAAGTCATATGTCGTATGCTGTCATGATATAGACACACATCCTCTGACCAGAGACAGATGTGTTACTATATGTCTGAGTATGTACATTTGACAGACCAATAGGTTGGTGACCGAACCAAGGTCTATACACCGGCGCGCTGGTGTGCATAAAAGGGAATATTAGTAATACAATCTCTCAAAGAGATCATACAGGTTCATTACTGATCTGGAAGACATGAGCTCACTCATGAGATGTTGGGAAGATCAAATTCCGTGCACGATCGTCTCTCTTTGGAAGCTTGATTGAATTTGTAGGTTTGATATATACTTTTGGAAAGTATGATCAACACCTGGGTATGATATATGATTTTGGAAAGTATATGATCGATACCAACTCCCAATGATCGAATGAGAAACTTAATGATAAATCCCTGAAGTAGACAGTGTAAAATTGATCTTATACTTCGGGATTATTCTGAGTCTTCCAGAATGCAGGATGTATAGGTATTGGGAATACCTGAGGGTGATGTGATAAAAAATGGTTGTATACACAGGGATGCTTCCATTCCTTGGGAGTGATGAAACAGGTCTGGATTTTAGTTACTCCTCACAGTAGAGAAGTAATCTGATCTTAGTTCAAATGTTGGACATTGATCTGAATTTAATTCAGATGCAATGAGAAGATTAGATTCGCGGTCTTGATTTAATCAAGCATCCATGGGAGGCCCAAGATCTGGATTTGAGATGTGATCTCAATATCCAAGTCACTATACGTGGAACAATACAATCGCCCTGTCTTTATCTCCAAGTATTCACGGAGAAAGCACATTATCCTTGAAAGAGCTCGAGATAATTTCATTGTTGATATATGTATCCAAGCATTGAGTAAATTGGTAATTAAATGTTATTTAATTAACATGATTAATATAAAATTTGATTCATATTATAAAGAGAGTAATCTTAGATAACTAAATGTAATTTGATTATCAAAGATGTGAATAATGTGAATGTGATTCATATTATTTGGGAACATGAGAATAGAGATTCAAGATGATTAAATGTGATTTAATTATGATGGATATGAATAAATTGGATAGCACTATCATATTAATCATATATATTATAAATGTGATTTATAATATATAAGAGAGAGCTATTTGTAATTTACATTTGTTAATTAAATGTTGATGTGAGTTGGATTCACATTAAACAATTAATTGAAAATGTAATTCACATTTTATTTTGGATTGTGAATGTGATTCACAATTTTCCAATGGCAAGATTGCAATATTCACAAAATAATTATGAATTATTTTTGTAGAATAATTTACAACAATTGTTGTTGTAATAAATTTGAGATACATGGAATAATGCAATCAAAGGAGATTACATTGGAGATTCTCCTTCCATATTAATAGGAGGGACGACCACCTATTCCTATTAGGAAAGGGTGGTCGTCCATTGTATGTATATGGAAGGAGGCACTCTCCCTTTCCCATTATCTCCATAATTGTTTAATTTAATTTGAGATTGATTTATATTGATTTATCATTATAGATTTAATCTAAATTAAATTAATTGTTGTTGGTTTTACCAACACAAATCTTATCCAAAAAAAGAAACATAAATCAATGAGAGCCATTGGATTTGTGTTGCCCATGGATTGAGATCCATGAATTCCAAAATATTATAAAAGGAGAGGCACCCTTTGCTCTTCTACACACAATGAGAACATAAGTCTCTCTTCCTCTCTTTTTCTCTCTACACATCAGCCCTCTCTCTTCTTCTCTCATGGCCGTCCACCATGGATGCCCTAGAGAAGTTCTCTATCGCCGCGGCATTGTCGTTATGCTGCCCAATCGTTTGCTCGTGGATCTCCATATCATTTGGTGTGCCTCGCTCGTGAGGAAGACGTCACGTTTGTCGAGATCAGGAGATCCGCCTCTTGGATCATCAACATGGATTGCGAGAAGCACGCGATTCATCACCACTCTCGCAAGCGTCTCCTCCGTCAGATCGGACTTGAGACAAGAGGTCTATTCGCTTAGAGACTTGATCGCAACCACACTTCAAGAGGTAATCCTATTACTTGTTTGTGGTTTTGATGAAACGATTCGAGAAGTGTTCTCGGATCATGTGGTTTCGTCGCATGAAAATTTTTTAATTTCCGCTGCATAGAACAACTAGTCTGAATAGTCGTTCTTCGTCGTATTTGATATGATGCTCACGCTTCCGTGATGCGCTTAAGGATCTAACCATATACTTCAAGTGGTATCAGAGCCTTAGGTCGAAGGTTTTGGATACGATCCGCAAACCTTGGATGACTTGGGTTGGTTAAGGCCGCGAAAGTTTTTGTCGTATTTGATTTTCGCACATCTGTTTAGTGAATAAATTCGGTCCTGTTTAAAATGTTTAAATACGAATTAATTTTTATTTTGTTCCTCATTAAATAAGGAAACCATAGGATCTGAGTTTACATAATTTGGATTCCATTTGCTCGAGATATGGTTGTTTTAATGAACATGTATTCACTGTTGCGGGAACTGCGAATCTTAACATTATTAGTGAGTTAATTACTGTTTTTATACGCTTAGAAATGCGTGAAATATCACTTAGGTTCTGTCATAAATCAAATTAGCAATCTTTGAAAATTGATTTTGTCTAATTTGGATTTAAATTGATTAAGATATGTCAATTTTAGTAAGTAGGGGTCACTGCTGAACTTACATTCCTAATCAAGAACCATGCGATTGTCAATTAGTAAAATTAATTGTTAATTTCATGAAATAATTATGGAAAATATTTGAGAAATATTTAGTGATGATTATTTCCTTAATTGACTTGGCCTCAACCAATAAATTGATTAGATTTGATTTAGATCATAATTGGAAACACAATCAACAAACAACTTGCTTGAATAGGATTGGGAGTTTGTCTAGCAAATTTCCTTATAGTAAAAAATATTTTGATTATTACTATATGGTATAATTTCGGTTGAAGAACCGATGATCATCTCAAGTACATATTGATCAATTTGGCATGATACTTTCCTGAGGTGGATATGGTGTCTAGTCGGGAAGCATCAGGGTAGCGGGTCGCACCGGCTATGGTCCGTCCCACTTTCGTCGGTACTGACCATGACAGCGGGTAGGGACTCGATAATGCTGGAGAAATCAAGATGTATTTTTCTAATTAGTAAAATTCGAATTAATACGTACTTTGAGATAATACCATATATGTATTCAAGTAAAAACAATCAAGTTTGTTGATTGAATTGGATTGAAAATTAATTTAATGTGATTAAGTTAATTATATGCAATTAAAAACACTCTATTATGAATAGATGTGTATTTTCCTTGAAAGAATTAATTATATGAACATGATTCATAATAATTAATTAAAATTTGAATAAGAGATGGAGGATCACATAAGTGACATCCATGGTCTCCCGTTAAGGTGAAGGGTTTCCGTCGCCGGGGATTACATATTGGAAACGTCTATACGAAGTGACAGCTCCTATATGCAAGCGCATCTGGATCGGGCTCTTTGCTTCTCGAAAGAGTAAGGCCGTATGCGTAGTGACCCCAATATCAGATCCTCATATTATTAGGGCGATATTGGATTGCTCATAGCGAGTACTAATCCTGTTGACAGTTGGTTCAATTAACGAAGGGTCAACATCACCTTAGGGTGGTGGGCCCGGGTGTTAAAGATCGAATTGGGAATGCAAGTTGGTCTTGCATGGCGGAATATGTTCCCGCTTCTTTTTATCGGAGTTGCAGATTCTCATATTATTGGGATGTAACAAAGATAAGGAAGGAGATCCCATATCTTGCTTGAGATATAATGGTAAGTATATCTCTTACATTGAAAGTGATTAAGGGAATGAACTTTCAGTGTTGACAAGGCAAGACAACTTTGATATAAAAATTCCTAAATCAAAGTAAAATGTACGTATATATATATTTATGTAAATTTCTAATTTCAGATAAATTTTCACTAAACCCATTCAATACTATACTCAATAATACCAGTAAAATATCATGGATTAGATCCATGATTAAGATATTGTACTTGCAGCTGGACACATATTATATGTGGTTGCAATGTGCAAGTTCCCTCACAATAATGAGGAGTGACAATTAAAGTAGACAATAGGACTACAATCCTAGGGTTTGTATGTCTCTATAATCTTGATCCCTCATTGAATGTATTTCGGAAGTGACATATCAATGATGATCGTAATTGTCAAATAATCCTTATAAAATCTAAGAAGATGTTCTGGCATACATATGTGCTCTTGACATTTAATCATGAATGACATGGTTCTCTGCATCATGCAGAATGGTGGCTCTATAAGAGATGATGTATTCAAATCGTTTAAGTACCCGCCTAAACCTATGTCTTTAAGAGTTAAGATGTATGTATATATGATAAGTGTCATCATTCTACTGTCTATACTCTAGTCATTCATGAAGCTTCAGAATATTCATATTGTATGAAGTGAATGAAGCATGAATAAATGTTGAAATGCTCTTATATTGAAATCTTTTGAATTCAGCATAAGAGATCCTTCATCTTAAGCAATGGTTGTTTTAGATAAATAGAGTGCAGTGGAAGCATGGGTTGGACCCAAGTAAGAAGGAAAGTCAAAGAGTTGACTGTACTTCTGTGACTTCCATATGACATCCAAAGAGTTGGATGAATGCCAATACTGCAATGAGTTGATGTGTTGATAGTATGACTATCAAATCTACCTAGATTCCTTAAAGAAGAAATCGGATAGTACATCAGAATAATCTGCATATAATCATTGAAATTGGCTTACTTATTTGATAAGATAAAGTCTAATAATTGTATCTTAATCTTCTAATGGCACTTGCTAGTTGCATATGTATTAGAAGATTAGAAACTTAATCTTATAGGATTAATAGTCATCCACATGGATATTCATGCAATTGTTGCAACAATCTCTATTGCATTGATAGACTTCATAATTTCAGTGGGAGAGCCCTTAGTCTTAGAGAATGTCTCTATGACCTATATATTAGAGTACACTCATTGTTTATTTCTAAATGTTGGAAATAAACGTGAATTATGTAATACACCTATCATAAGGAGTTATGATGGAGATATTTCATATAGTAATCTAAAATATTGTGGACTCTACTAAATTAGAAAAATTAATGAATTGTTCATTAACATTTCTAATACTGAAATTAAACCTTAAAAGATCAACAGGAGAATGAAGATCATTTGATGATGATCTGGAATCAAGCCTTGGACATTTGTCTGTTGATGTAATCAATAGATTAGTGAGAGATGAAACTTTAGATTGTCTAAAAGGTTCAAATCTTACACCCTTCCTTAGAATGGCGTAAGATGTCAAGGTATTCAAGATCTCATGCATATTGATGTATGCGAATCATCTATATCAGAATAAACATTATGGATATGTGATATCTATTAATGATTATTTGTGAAATGAGATTTCTTCTCTTCGCTTAGAAAACTTTGAATTATTCAAAGATTTCATAATTTTGGATTAGAACCAAAGTTTGAAGAGAGATTAAATGAATTTTTCAATCTAATCTAGGTAGTCAGTACCTATTAGATAAATTCATGGAATATATTATAGAGATATGAATGTCATTTCTATATCAATCCTCCTAATGTACCTAAACTCAAGAGAGTTGTGGGGAGATACATTTGGATCATGTATGACGTGATTTGATCAATGGTGAATTTTAGCATAATTACCTATTAGTTTCTAGGTATATATGTAGTAGAGACTACAATATATCCCTAATAAGATTCCATGCAAGTAAGCTGGAACTTAGCACTTGAGAGTGCTACTTCATTAGGAAAACAAAGGATGGTATTGGATACCTACTTTATGACCTTGAGATTCTTAAAAGATTTCATATCTGAGAATGTGATTCTTAGATGATGAGACTCTTGAGAATCAAGATGAAAATGAAGTAAAAGAACTCATTTAGTCTTGAGAAGATAATGGGGCTCCTAAAATTGGAAACTAAAAGGACAATTAAAGATGAAACACTAATACCTCTTCAAATAAGTTTGAAGTTGGATTCCATGTGTCAGTTGAATCTGACAATGATCTGACTTCATGTGATGAAGCTTCTGAAGATCATAGCATGGAAAGATGGATGTTAGCAATAAAGTCTAAAGTAGATATCATATACAAGTGTTGTATATGGACCCTCGAGGATCCACCTATATGGGTAAGACCCATTAAGGTGTAAATGGATCTTCAAGAGAAAGAAGAAATCTGATGAGAAGGTAGAGACCTTCAAAGCACGGTTCATAGCCATGAGCTACACACCGAAGAGAAGACATCACTTGCGATGAGACTTACTCTCCAGTGACCTTGCTTTAACCCATCAGAATATTGCTAACCATAGCTACACAACTTGACTATGACATCTTCATAATGTGAGTCAAGATTGCATTCCTCTATAAATACCTCTTTGAGGATATTCGCATGAAGTAGCCCCAGGGCTTCATGGTTGAGGAAAGAAAGGTGTGCAAGCTATAGAACTCCATCTATGGACTCAAATATGCTTCTTGTAGTTGGAATATTGGATTTGATGAAATCATAAATGTTATGGTTTCAAATAGAACCTTGATAAACCATGTGAAGCTTAGTGGGAGTGCCATTTTGTTCATCGTGCTAAATGTAGATATCCTAATCATTTGGAATGATCTAAGGATGATAATAATAAGTGTTTTAAAATCTGGTTGTTCCATACCTCGAGATATGATCCCAAGGATACCTCTTAGATCTTAGTTATGAAGTTGTTCAGAAGCAAAGAAAAGAGGGTATTGGGACCGTTACATTAATGGTATACCTTGGACATTTCCATGGAAAATACCAAGAAAGGATTCTTTCCTCAAGATATGGTATTGACCTATCTAAAGGAATAGCACCTCAAAGAGTTTAGGATGTGAATGCTAAAACTGCTTGCCCTTGTGAATCAGTTTCGAGAATCCGGGTGTATGCTAGATGTGTTCAAAAGCCAGATGTCTGCCATGCAGTGGGAGTAGTAAATGGTTACTAATCCTACTATGGTGATTAAACACTTGATTGCAGTAATAACAATATCTTCAAAGATGATGGAACGTAGAGATAGTGATCTCAATGTCTTATCTTCAAAAGTTTAAGACCTTGTAGATAGAGATCTATAAGGGTCTTAACTATGGATACTTTAGGAGATAGAGATATCCAAGAATAAAGGTATTCTAATAAGGATTATGGACATAGTGGTTATAATAATTATCGAGCTATAGTGTCAAGGACACTATAACAAAATTGAGTATTGGTTGCATAAGATGCAACATTCGCATTGGATGCGAGCACTGTTACTAGGGGATATGCAAGTGCCATAAATGGACTTGGCGCAGTCTCTTGGGAACAGAGTGACTGATCATCTTACCTAGCTATTTTCTAAATAGCCTATGATTGTCACATGAGTGTGGATTTAAATGACTAGCCCATTAATGGCTCTTTGGGATAGTGGGAGATTGTTGGACATGCGAGCCCACAGCGAGGCATTATGCAATAAATGTTATTGCAAATATCATTCCCTGATCTAAAATGAAGAATAACTAATTTGCATAATAGGTCCCTTAGTACAATTAGGGTTATGTACCATGGCCATCTTGATGATCATACATATGTTGAATCAGTTATTAAATCATAGAGGCTAGTGCTTGGATGAATATCTAAAGAGTTAGATTGAGGACTCATCAAGCACCGTCAAATGATTATTAAGAGATGATCTCCAGCCTGAGTAGGAGATGGCAATCCTTTCTCACATAGGTTGTTATCTGACCGACCTCTTGATGCAGGTCCTCTGCATAGGAATAGAGATTCGGAGGTGTCAGATTAGTTAGGTCAAAGAGTTGACTTAACGAGATCGATATAACCAAAGTCCTATGTCGTATGCTGTCATGATAAAGGAACACATCCTCTGACCAGAGACAGATGTGTTACTATATGTCTGAGTATGTACATTTGGCAGACCAATAGGTTGATGACCTAACCAAGGTCTATACACCGACGTGCTGGTGTGCATATAAGGGCATATGAGTAATACGATCTCTCAAAGGGATCATACAGGTTCATTACTGAACTGGAAGACATGAGCTCACTCATGAGATGTTGGGAAGATCAAATTCCGTGCACGGTCGTCTCGCTTTGGAACCTTGACTGAATTTATAGGTTTGATATATTCTTTTGGAAAGTCTATGATCAAACCTGGGTATGATATATGCTTTTGGAAAGTATATGATCGATACCAACTCCCAATGTTCGAATGAGAAACTTAATGATAAATCCCTGAAGTAGACAGTATAAAATTGAACTTATACTTTGGGTTTATTCTAAGTCTTCCAGTATGCAGGATGTACATGTATTGGGAATACCTTAGGGTGATGTGATCATAAACAATTTTTTAACCATGATGCTTCCATTCCTAGGGAGTGATGAAACGGGTCTGGATTTTAGTGACTTCTCTCAGTAGAGAAGTAATCTGATCTTAGTTCAAATGTTGGATATTGATCTGAATGTAATTCAGATGCAATGAGAAGATTAGATTTGCGGTCTTGATTTAATCAAGCATCTATGGGAGGCATGAGATCTAGATTTGAGATGTGATCTCAATATCCAAGTCACTATATGTGGAACAATACAATCGCCCTGTCCTTATCTCCAAGTGTCCACAGAGAAAGCGCATTATCCTTGAAAGAGTTCGGGATAATTTCATTGTTGATATATGTATCCAAGCATTGAGTAAGATGGTAATTAAATGTGATTTAATTATCATGATTAATATGAATTTAATTCATATTATAAAGAGATTTATCTTAGATAATTAAATGTGATTTGATTATCAAAGATGTGAATTATGTGAATGTGATTCATATTATTTGGGAACATGAGAATAGAGATTCAAGATGATTAAATTTGATTTAATTATCATGGATATGAATAATATGGATATCACAAATCATATTAATCATATATATTATAAATGTAATTTATAATATATAAGAGAGAGATATTTGTAGTTTACATTTGTTAATTAAATGTTGACGCGAATTGGATTCACATTAAACAATTAATTGAAAATGTAATTCACATTTTATTTTGGGTTGTGAATGTGATTCACAATTTTCCAATGGCAAGATTGCAATATTCACAAAATAATTATGAATTATTTTTGTAGAATAATTTACAACAATTGTTGTTGTAATAAATTAGAGATACATGGAATAATGTAATCAAAGGAGATTACATTGGAGATACTCCTTCCATATTAATAGGAGGGACGACCACCTATTCCTATTAGGAAAGGGTGATCTTCCACTCCATGTATATGGAAGGAGGCACTCTCCCTTTCTCATTATCTCCACAATTGTTTGATTTAATTTGAGATTGATTTATATTGATTTATCTATATAGATTTAATATAAATTAAATTAATTGTTGTTGGTTTTACGAACACAAATCTTAGCCATTAAAAGAAACAAAAATCAATGAGACCCATTGGATTTGTGTTGCCCATGTATTGAGATCCATGGATTCCAAAATATTATAAAAGGAGAGGCACCCCTTTTCTCTTCTACACACAATGAGAACATAAGTCTCTCTCTCTTTTTCTCTCTACACGTCAATGCTCTCTCTTCTTCTCTCATGTCCATCCACCATGGATGCCCTAGAGAAGTTCTCTATCACCGCAGCATCGTCATTATGCTGCCCGATCATTTGCTCATAGATGTCCGTCTCCTTCGGTGTACCTCGCTCGTGAAGAAGACATCTGTGTCGAGATCAGGAGATCCGCCTCTTGGATCATCAACATGGATTGCGTGAAGCACATGATTCATCCCTGCGCTCGCAAGCGTCTCCTTCGCCGGATCGGACTTGAGATATGAGGTCTCTTCGCTTTGAGACTCGATCACAACCATGCTTCAAGAGGCAATCCTATTACTTGTTTGTGTTTTAGATGAAACGATTCGAGAATTGTTCTTGGATCATGTGGTTTCGTCGCTTGAAAATTTTTTAATTTCCGTTGCATAGAACAACTAGTCTAACTAGTCGTTCTTCGTCGTATTCGATACAATGCTCACGCTTCTGTGATGCTCTTAAGGATCTAACCATATCCTTCAGTATTCATAGAGGAATGCAATCTTGACTCACATCTTGAAGATGTCATAGTCAAGTTGCGTAGCTATAGTTAGCAATATTCTGATGGGTTCAAGCATGGTCACTGAAGAGCATGTCTCATCGCAAGCGATGTCTTCTCCTCGGTATGTAGATCATGGCTACGAACCGTGCTTTTGAAGGTCTCTACCTTCTCATCAGGTTCCCTCTTGCTGTTGAAGATCCATTTACACCTTAATGGGTCTTACCCATATAGGTGGATCCTCGAGGGTCCATATACAACATTTGTATATGAAGTCTACTTTAGACTTTATTGCTAGCATCCATCTTTCCATGTCATGATCTTCACAAGCTTCATCACATGAAGTAAGATCATTGTCAGATTTAACCGATACATGGAATACATCATCAGACTAATTTGAAGAAGCATTAGTGCTTCATCTTTAATTATCCTTTCAGTTTCTGATTTCAGGAGCCTCATTATCTTTTCAAGATTAAATGAGTTCCTACACTTTATTTTCATCTTAATTCTCAAGAGAATCATCCTCTAAGAATCACATTCTCAGAGATGACATCTCTTTAAGAATCTCAAGGTCATAAAGTAGGCATTCAATACCATCCTTTATTTTCCTAATGAAGTAGCACTCTCCAGTACCAGATTCCAGCTTACTTGCATGGAACCTTATTAAGGATATATATATATTGTAGTCTCTACTACAATAATATACGTGGAAACTAAGAGGTAATTATGGTAAAAATTCATCATTGATAAAATCATGTCGTACATGATTAATTTGTATCTCCCTACAACTCTATTGAGTTTAGATGTATCAAGAGGAGTGATATAAGACATATCTCCATAAGGTATTTTATGAATTCATCTAATAGGTATAGGCTATCTAGATCGGATCAAATTCATTTCATCTTCCTTCAGACTTTGGTTCCAAATCAAAATTATGAAATCTTTGAGCATTTCAAAGGTTTATAAGGTGAAGGCAAGAAATCTCATATCACAAGTAATCATCTAATGATATCACATATCATCAATGTATACCATGATATAGATGATCCGCATACATCAATATGTATGAGATATTGAATACCTTGACATCTTACACCATTCTCAGAGAAGGGTGCTTTGGACATTATTACTTTGAATACAATATTCACAAGTATGTAAGATTTGAAATTTTAGTCATTCTAATGTTTCTTCTCTTACTAGTATATTGATCTCATCAATAGACATATGTCTAATTCTTGATTCCAGATCATTGTCAAATGATTTTCATCCTCCTATTGATCTTTTAAAGTTTAATTTTTCAGTGTTAGAAATCATAATGAACCATTCGTTAATTTTCTAATATAGTAGAGTCCTCCAGATGTCATATTACTATCTGAAATGTGTCCATCATAACTCTTATGATAGGTCTATTCCAGAATTCATATTTATTTCCAATATTTAGAAATGAGTAATGAGTGTAATCTAATATCTAGGTCATAGAGACATTTTCTAAGACTAAGGGCTCCCACTAAAAATATGAAGTCTATTGATCCGGTGGAAATTGTTGCAACAATTGCATCAATTCCAACATGGATGACCTTTAAACCTTAAGATCAAATTTCTAATCTTCTAATATATATATATATATATATATATATATATGCAACCTATTGCAAGTGTCATTAGAAGATTGAGATACAATTATTAGGCTTTATCTTATCAAATAAGTAATTCAATTTCAATGATTATATGTAGATTATTCTGATGTACTCTATCTGATTCATTCTCTAAGGATTCCAGATAGATTTGATAGTCATACTGTCAACACATCAAGTCATTACAGTATTGGCATTCATCCAACTCTTTGGATGTCATATGGAAGTTACAGAAGTACAGTCAAATCTTTGACTTTCTATCTTACTTGGGGCCTACCCATGCTTCCACTGCGCTCCCTTTATCTATAAGCAACCATTGCTCAAGACAAAGGATCTCTTATGTCGAAATCAAAAAATTTCAATATAAGAGTATTTCAACATCTATACATGCTTCATTCAATTCATACAATATGAATAATATGAAGCATCATGAATGACCAGAGTATAGACAGTCGAATGATGACACTCATCGTATCTTCATCCATCTAAACTCTTAAAACATTAGTTCAGGTAGGTACTCAAACAATTTGAATACATCATCTATAATAGAGCCACCATATTGCATGATACAGAGAACCATGTTATTCATGATTAAATGTCAAGAGTACATATGTATGCCAGAACATCTTCTTAGATTTTATATGGATTATTCGACAATTACGATCATCATTGTCATGTCACTTCCAAAGTACATACGATGAGAGATCAAGACTATAGAGACATAGAAACCCCAGGGTTGAAGTCTTATTGTATATTATAATTGTCATTCCTCATTATTATGAGGAAACTTGCATATTGTAACTATATACATTATGTGTTCAACTGCAAGTACAACATCTTGATCATGAATCCAATCCATGATAATTTACTGGTTATTATTGAGTATATTATTGAGTGGGTTTAATGAAGGATTAACTGAAATAAGAAATTTGCATAATATGTATATATATACACATTTTACTTTGATTTAGGAATTTTCATATCAAAGTTGTCTTGCCTTGTCAACATTGAAAGTTCATTCCCTTAATCACTTTCAATGTAAGAGATATACTTACCAATATATCTCAAGCAAGACCTGGGATATCCTTCCTTTTCTTTTTCACATCCCAATAATATGAGAACCTGTAACTCGGATAAAAAGAAGTGGGAACACATTCCGCCTTGCAAGTCCAACTTGCATCTCCCAGTTCGATCTTGAACACCCGGGCCCACCACCCCTAAGGTGATGTTGACCCGTCATTAATTGAACCAACCGTCAATAGGAATACAACTCGTTATGCACAATCCAATGTCGCCCCAATAATATGAGGACTCGATATTGGGGTCACTAAGCATATGTCCTTACTCTTTCGAGAAGTGACGATCCAGATCCAAATGGATCGTATGCAGGAGCTGTCACTTCGGACATACGTCTCCTACATACAATATCTGGTGACGGAACCCTTCGCCTTGACGGGAGACCATGGATGTCACTTATGTGATCCTTCACCTCATATTCAAATTTTAATTAATTATTATGAATCATATTCATATAATTAATTCTTCCAAGGGAAATATACATCTATTCATAATAGAGTGTTTTTAATTGGATGCAATTAACTTAATCACATTAAATTAATTATCAATCCAATTCAATGAACAAACTTGATTTTACTTGAATATATGGTATTATCTCAAAGTACGTATTAATTCTAATTTTAATAATTAGAAAATACATCATGATCTCTCAAGCATCATTCGTTCCCTACCCGCTGTCATGGCCAGTACCGACGAGAGTGGGACAGACCGCACACGGTGCAACCTGCTACCCCAACGCTCCCCGACTAGACACCATATCGGCCTCGGGAAAAAATAATGCCGAGTCAATCACTTTGTACTTGAGATGATCATCGGTTCTTCAACTGAAATTATACCATATATTAATAATCAAAACAATTTTGATTATAAGGAAATTTGCTAACCAAATTCCCAATCCTATTCAAGCAAGTTGTTTGTTGATTGTGTTTCCAATTATGATCTAGATCAAATCTAATCATTTTATTGGTTGAGGCCAAGTCAATTAAGGAAATAATCATCACTAAATATTTGTCAAATATTTTCCCTAATTATTTCATGAAATTAACAATTAATTTCACTAATTGACAATCACATGGTTCTTGATTAGGAATGTGATTTCAGCAGTGACCCCTACTTACTAAAATTAACATATCTCAATCAAATCAAATCCAAATTATGCAAAATCAGTTTCCAAAGATTGATAATTTGATTAATGACAGAACCTAAGTGATATTTCATGCATTTCTAGGGGCATCAAAATAATAATTAAATCATTAATCATGTTAGGATTCACAGTCCCTGCAACAGTGAATACATGTTCATTAACATGACCATATCTCGAGAAAACAAAATCCAAATTACGTAAACATAGATCCTATGGTTTCGTTATTTAATGGGTTCGTGTTCAAACATTTTAAACAGGGCCAAATTTATTCACTAGACAGATGTGCGAAAATTAAATGCGATAAAAAAACTTCGCAACCTTAATGAATCCACGTCGTCCTAGGATTACAGATCGTATCCAAAACCTTTGACCTATGGCTATGATACCACTTGAAGGATATGGAATAATCCTGAAGCGCATCACGAAAGAGTGAGCATCGTATCGAATACGATGAAAAATAACTAGTCAGACTAGTTGTTCTATGCAGTGGAATTTTAAAAATTTCATGTGATGAAATCACATGATCCAAGAATGGTTCTCAGATCGTTTCATCTAAAACCACATCAAGTATATAGGAATACCTCTTGTAGCAACTCCACCAATGGAAACATCCAATTTCTCGAGGTCGCACGGTCGGAATTACGTGAATCGTTTTCACACTGATTAGGGACTTGATCTTTGACTTATTAATCAGTATTTTATCATGTTATCTGATCAAAAAATAGTAGCCAAAAAATCATTATTTTCTTGCTACAATTTTTGGTCGAAATCAGAGTCAACAATCACTTTTAACATTTGAATCTTCTCTTGAATGCCATCAACAATTGGTGCATCTTTTGGGTAAGATTCAAGACCTTCTATACCTTATATATACCAAGAGTACATTTAAAAATAGGGAAAATAGTAGCAACTTCGAAAGTCATCGAATCATTTGAATCTTTAAAACTGTCTCACGGTAATGTATCCAATAATTGAGATGATCTAGCTGATTGTTCATTGCACTTGGATGCAATCCAAATCCTTTAAACTATGGCTTTGATACCAATTGAATGGAGTAAATAAAAATTATTTACTATGCTTTACGAAAAATATAGAATATTTAGCAAATAATTTGCTAAAATAATGGTGGTTCATCGTATGAACTAGAAAATATGCACAACGATTTGTGCATCCAGAGATGAAATATATAAGGAAATGATTTCCTTTTTGATTTCTAATATTCATGATGAATAAGAGATTTAAACTAGAGTTATCTTGGATGCGTGAGTTTCTATGAAGGAAACCTCCCGAATTGAAGTCTGATCAATAGACTTCTCTCTCGTGGGCATGGAGATGAAACATGTTGCTTCCCATGAACCCAGATGTCGACTGGGTCAACAAGAAGAGAGTTGTAAGAGTTGAAGATCCTCGAGACTCTTTTTCTCTCAAGGGGCACACAATTTAGAAGAGTATATAACTCTTACAATTGTTGCAAAAAGAGAGAGCATAATCCTCTTTTTCTACTTATTGGATACGTCCAACATGTACCATGGTAGCTCTTGGATTTTAAAAAAAGGTTTAAGAGAAAGTTTTAATTTAATAAGGATCATCTCCTTATTATATCCAATCAATATTAAATAATTAAAATAAAATAAGCAACAACTTTAGAGTCATAATTTAATAAGAACTCAACAACATGATGGACCATGTATACTTAGTATGCATGCCCACCACCTTCCATAAATGGAAGTTGTTGTTCAAAATTTAATTAAATAATTAATTCACATATAATCATATTATCAACATTGGAGAAATTATGAAATTAATCACCAAATCTTATGAATCATAATGATAAGCCAAAAATTAAATGTAAATCTAATTTACATCTACAAAATTAATGTGAATCAAATTCACACAATCTCATACCTTGGAAATTTTATGTAAATCATATTTACATAAATATTTATATGAATCACATCCATATAAATACTAATTATTGTTAATTACTGTTCACATTAATTAATGAATTATTCTTGTGAATCTTATTCAAAAAATTATCCTTATCAATAATATGTAATAATCATAATTATTACAATATTGCCATTAACTAGTATAAGTCCTAATCTAATTAGGACTCGTATAAAGGAATGTAGATACTTGGAGATAATGTTGGGAAGATCATACTATCCATGTATAGTGACTTAAAATGTAGATAACTATCCAATTTTAGAGTTTATACCATTTTTGCAAAAAAATCCATCACCTATGAATGTTGAGCTTGAGTTGTAACACTTTACAGTCTTAATAAGCTCAACAAATGCATCACACTCTCCATGAGTTGGACAAAGTATCGGTGAGATGAATCCAGCTTCCTTGTCCATTTCTAATCATAGTTCAGACCATTTAGAGCTAAGAAATGAGATCAAGGAGCTTGTATATTTCCATTTTCATGACCATTTCTATTTCTAACATTTGGACATTGAAATTAGAATAGTAAATTGGATTCAAATGAAATCTGATTTAATCCAATTAAATCATAAATCATCTAGCAAAATGAAGCCACTAAAATCCATCATGTTTCATCACTTCTTAGGTATGTAAGTGTCATGGTAGATGATCCATTACAACAACCAAAGTAACACAGAGTATTTCAAATACTCATCCATCCTTCACGCTAGAAGACTTTGATAAATCCGAAGTTCAAACCCTGGTTTGGCTGTCTACTTCGAAATGTATCAATAGATTTCTCATTTGATAATTGGGCAACAATATTAATCATATACTTTCTAAAAGTATATATTAATATCTCGAATTCGTGTCCTCTTTCATAAATAAGACAAGCATACATGGAATTAATTTTAACCCCAAAATATCTCATGAGTGAGCTCTGTCTCTCGGTTCATCAACTATGTACCTGCATAATTCCTTCGAGAGATCATACATCTCATGCGACTTCATATGCTCAACAATGCATCGGTAATATGGATCTTTGATTGGTTACCAACCTATTGGTCGGTCAAATGTGCATACTCAAGTATATAGATACATATTTGTCTTCGGTCAAAGGATGTGTGCCTGATCGTGAGTGTTACGATTCAGGTTTTAGTTTATTTTGACCTCATCAAGTCAACTCTGACTTGATTATTCCAACATTTTCGGATCTCCATTCTTATGTAGACGACCTGCATCAAGAAGTCGGTTGGAAATAAGTCTTTAGAGAAAAAATGCCCATCTCTTTCTTAGAATGGATATCTTTATTGAATATCATATGTTTGAAGTCAGTTGTGCCCTCCCATCCGTATGGTATTTGTGAAGGATATGAGAAAATCCTTAAGCACATCAAGTCAGCGTGGAGATCACATCATATGCGATCAGGATCAACTAGTCATACTAGTTGCTCGGGGCAGTGGAATTCAAAAAGTTTAAAGCAATGAAACCACATGATTCGAGAACACTTCTTGGATCATTTTATCCAAACTACAATTAGGTATTAAGGTTACCTCTCGAAGCGTTGTTGCGATTGAGTCTCTAAATGAAGAGACCTCCGTCTCATGTCCAATCCGATGAAGGAGATGTTTGCGAGCGCGTTGATGAAACACGTGCTCCTCGCAATTCATGTTGATGCTCCAAGCGGTGAATATCTTGATCTCATCTCACAACATTCGATGTCTTCTTCATGAGCCAAGCACATCGAAGAAGATGGAGATCCTTCAATAGTCAATCTGACAATGACTACGGCAATCTCTCTCTAGGGCATCAAGGTGGACGACCACAATGATAGAGAGAAAGTAAGAGATACTTGGTGTGTAGAGAGAGAGAGAGCATAAAAAGTGTGTCCTCAAAGTGCTAGAACTGCCTCTTCTTATATAATATTTTGGGAGTTCATGGATTCCAAACCACGTGAGACACAAAATCAATGATTGAGACTGATTTGTGTTTCTATTCAATAGCCATGATTTTGTTGTAAAAAATTACAACAACAATTAATTTAGTTTAAATTAAATATATTGAATAATCAACATAATTTAATTTTGAACTAAAATAATTAACATAGAAGGATAATGAGGGAAGCCACCAACCCTCCTAAAAAGGGGGGAGGGGGCACCCTCACGACCAAGTCAAAGGGTAGACGTCCACCATTTATTAAATGGATGGTGTTTTCTCCTTTAATCCTTCATATAAATTTACAATAATTTTTGTTGCAAATAAATTCACAAAATATAACTCCAAATTAATTTCATGAGTAGTACAATCATGCCATTAAATAATTGTGAATCATATTCACAACCCAAAATAAAATGTAAATTGTATTTTTCCAATTAATTTTCAATGTGAATCCAATTCACACCAACAATTAATTTGATGATACTATTTACAACAAGCTCCCTCTAATATATTATAAATCACATTTATAATATATACAAATAATATGGATATTGCTATCCACATTATTCATATCCTTGATAATTAAATTATATTTAATCATCTCTCTTAATCTCATGCGCCCAAATAAGATGAATCACATTTACATTATTCTCATCTTTGATAATTAAATCACATTTAGTTATTTTAGATGACTCTCCTTATATGTCCAAATAAAATGAATCAAATTCATATTATTCATGATTATTAAATCACATTTACTTGTCCATTTCTCAATGCTCAGTTACATTATCAACAACAAAATTATTCTTGAACTCTTTCATGAACAATGCACTTTCTCCGTGGATACATGGAGATAAGGACAAGGTGATTGTACGTTCCACGTATAGTGACTTGGATATTGAAATCACATATCAAATCCATATCTCGGGGACCTCTTATAGATGTTTGATTAAATCAAAGCTGTAAATATAATCTTGTCGTTGTATCTGAAACACATTCAGATCACTGTCCAACATTTGGATCAAGATTAGATTACTTCTCTAGCAATAGGAGTCACTAAAATACAGACCTGTTTCATCACTTCCTCGAAATGGAAGTGTCATGGTTATACAATCGTTTATGGTCGCATCACCATCAAGTATTCCTAATACATGTACATCCTGCATACTTGAAGACCAATAATAAACCCGATGTTTTGGATCTATTTAGACTGCCTCCTTTAGGGTTTTATCATCAAGTTTCTCATTTGATCAATGGGATTTGGTATCAATCATATACTTTCCAAAAGCATATATCATACCTAGGTATTGATCATATACTTTCCAAAAGTATATTTCAAACCTACAAATTCAGTGAAGCTTCCAAAGCGAGATGACCATGCACGGAATTTGATTCCCAATATCTCATGAGTAAGCTCATGTCTTCTGGTTCAGTAAATGAACCTGTATGATCCCTAAGAGAGATCATATTACTCATATGCCCTTGTATGCACACCAGTGTGTCTGTATATAGACCTTGATTAGGCCATCAACTTATTGGTCTGCCAAATGTAGATACTCAGACATATAGCAATACATTTATCTCCGGTAAGAGGGTACGTGCCTATATCATGACAATAAATGACATAGGACTTTGGTTATCTCGATCTCGTTAATTCAACTCTTTGACTTAACTTATCTAACACCTCTGAATCTATATTCCTATGTAGAAGACCTGCATCAAGAGGTTGGTAAGATATCAGCATTTAGAGAAAGCATTGCCATCTCCTACTCAGGCTGGAGTGAAGGATATGGAAGAATCCTTATGCGCATCATGAAAGCATGAGGATCGTATCAAATATGATAGAGAGAGACTAGTCACACTAGTTGCTCGGTGCAGAGGAATTTAAAATTTTGTGAATCGATGAAACCACATGATCCAAGAACACTTCTTGGATCGTTTCATCTAACCACATAATATATAAAGGAATACCTCTTAAGCATGGTTGTGAACGAGCCTTTAAGAGAAGAGACCTCCTGTCTCAAGTCCAATCTTCGGAGGAGATGCTTACGAGCGTCAGGATGAGTCGCGTGCTTCTTGCAATCCAAGTTGTTGATCCAAGTAAAAGAAATCCTGATCTTGTTGCACGAGATCAGACATCTTCCTCGTGAATGAAACATACCAAGGAAGACAGAGAACTAGGACAGTTGAAACGACAACACAACGACGATGCGACGATAGTGGCACCTTCTCTCTAGGGTTTGGATGGACGACCACCCAAAGAGAGGGAGAGAGTAGGCAAGAGAATGAAAGAGAGAGAGAGAGAGAGCTTGATGTTGCCAAGAGTTGTTGTAACATAAAAGAACAAGGGGTGCCTCTTCTTATAAAGGGTTTTGGGAGTCCATGGACCACAATCCATGGACTACACAAAATCAATGGATGAGATTGATTTGTGCTTCATTCAATGGCCAAGATTTTGTTGTAAATTTACAACAACAATTAATTTAATTTAAATTAAATATATATATTGATAAATCAATATAAATCAATCCTAAAATTAAATCAATCAAATATGGGGATAATAGAATGGAGATTATATACATTCATATAATACAATGGACGACCAAATTTCCCAATGGGATTAGGTGGTCGTCTACCCTTCCAACACGAAAGGATGGAATCTCATGTAATATCATGAGGTTACATTATTCCTGGGAAATCTCCAAGATTTACAACAAAACTCGTTGTAAATTATTCTACAAAAATAATTTGTAATTATTTTGTGAATATGACAATCTTGCAATTGAAAATTTGTGAATTACATTCAAAACCCAAAATAACATGTGACGTACATTTTCGATTAATTATCCAATGTGAATCCAATTCACACCAATGATTAATCAACAAATATAAATCATAATAAGCTCTCTCCAATATATTATAAATCACATTTATAAAATATAATGAATAATTTGGATAGTTCTATCCACATTATTCTTATCTGTAATAATTATATCTCATTTAAATATATTGGATAATCATTCTCATGCATCAATATAATATGAATCAAATTCACATTATTCATGATAATTAAATCACATTTAATTATCCATTTATCAATGGTTAGATATAATTCAACTATGGAATTATTCTTGAACTCCTTCAAGAATAATGCACTTTCTCCGCAGATACTTGGAGATAAGGACATGGAGATTGTACGTTCCACGTATAGTGACTTGGATATTTAGGTCACATCTCAAATCCAGATCTCATGGGCCTCTCATAGATGCTTGATTTAATCAAGTCCATAAATCTAATCTTCTCATTGCATCTGAATCTCATTCAGATCAATGCCAATACTTAGACCAAGATCAGATTACTTCTCTACTAAAAGGAGTCCCTAAAATCCAGACCTGTTTCATCACTCCCTCGGAATGGAAGCACCATGGTTATACAATCGTTCATGATCACATCACCCTCAGGTATTCCTAATACATGTACATCCTGCATGCTGGAAAACCTATGATAAACCCAAAGATATAGATCAATTTCACACTATCATCTTTAGGGTTTCATCATCAAGTTTCTCAATCTTGGTTATTTGGGGTTGATATCGATCATATGCTTTCCAAAAGCATACATCATACCTTCAAATTCGTGTCACCAAAGCACCAAGATCATGCATGGAATTTGATCGGTCCCAATACCTCATGCGTGAGATCATGCCTTTCGGTTCACAAGTTAACCTCCCTTTGAGAGATCGTATTACTCATATGCCCTCATATTCACACCAGCTCTCTAGTGTATAGACTTTGGTTAGGTCATCAACCTAATGGTCTGCCAAATGTACATCATTAGACATATAACAACACATCTGTCTCCGGTCAGAGGATGTGTGTCTATATTGTGACAATATACGACATAGGACTTTTGGTTATCTTGATATCGTTAAGTCAACTCCTTGACCTAACTAATCTGACACCTCTGAATCTCTATTTGCATGCAGAGGACCTCCATCAAGAGGTCGATCAGATATAGGCCGAATGAGATAGGATTTGAAGGATATAATTAAATCCTTAAGCGCATCACGGAAGCGTGAGCATCGTATCGAATACGACGAAGAACGAGTAGTCATACTAGTTGTTCTATGCAGCGGAAATTAAAATTTTTCATGAGACGAAACCACATGATCCAAGAACACTTCTCGAATCATTTCGTATAAATCACAAACAAGTAATATGATTACCTCTTAAGCATGGTTGCAATCAAGTCTCTAAATAAAGAGACCTCCTGTCTCAAGTTCGATCCGACGGAGGAGACGTTTGCGAGCACGGGGATGAATCGCATGCTTCTCGCAATCCATGTTGATGATCCAAGCGGCAGATCTCCTGATCTCGACACACGAGATCCGACGTCTTCTTCACGAGCGAGGCGCACCGAAGGAGACGGAGATCCATGAGCAAACGATCGGGCAACATAACGACGACGCTGCAGTGATAGAGAACCTCTCTTGGGCATCCATGGTGGACGGTCATATGAGAGAAGAAGAGAGGGCATGTAGAGAGAGAAAGAGAGAGAGAGAGACTTATGTTCTCTTGTGTGTAAAGAAGAGCAAAGGGGTGCCTCTCCTTTTATATTATTTTAGGATCCATCGATCTCAATCCATGGGTAACACAAATCCAATGGCTCTCATTGATTTGTGTTTCTTTTAATGGCTAAGATTTGTGTTGGTTAAAACCAACAACAATTAATTTAATTTAGTTTTAATCTATATTGATAAATCAATATAAATCAATCCCAAATTAAATCAAGCAATCATGGAGATTATTGGAATGAAGATTGCCTCCTTCCATAAAATGGGATTTGGTGGAAATCTCTTGTAATCTCATGATATCTCATGAGATTACATTATTCCATGGAAATTTCCAAGATTTACAACAACACTTGTTGTAAATTATTCAACAAAAATAATTCATAATTATTTTGTGAATATTGCAATCTTGCCATTGGAAAATTGTGAATCACATTCACAATCCAAAATAAAATGTAAATTACATTTTCAATTTAGTGTCCAATGTGAATCCAATTCACATCAACATTTAATTAACAAATGTAAATTACAAATAGCTCTCTCTTATATATTATAAGTCACATTTATAATATATATAATTAATATGGATATTTCTATCCACGTTATTCATATCCATGATAATTAAATCACATTTAATCATCTTAGAGCTCTTTTCTCTTGTGCCCAAATAATATGAATCACATTCACATTATTTACATCTTTGATAATCAAATCACATTTAATTATCTAAGATAACTCTCTTTATAAAATGATCAAATTCATATTAATCATGATAATTAAATCACATTTAATTATCCATTTTCTCAATGCTTGGATACTTATATCAACAATGAAATTATCCTGAGCTCTTTCAAGGATAATGCGCTTTCTCCACGAATACTTGGAGATAAGGACATGGCGATTGTATTGTTCCACGTATAGTGACTTGGATATTGAGATCACATCTCAAATCCAGATCTCGGGCCTCCCATAGATGCTTGAATAAATCAAGACCATCAAATCTAATCTTCTCATTGAATCTGAATCACATTCAGATAAACGTCCAACATTTGGACTAAGATCATATTACTTCTATACTGAGAGGAGTCACTAAAATCCAGACCAGTTTCATCACTCCCTAGGAATGGAAGCGTCATGGTTATACAATCGTTTATGATCACATCACCCTCAGGTATTCCCAATACCTGTACATCCTGCATATTGGAAGACTCAGAATAAACCCGAAGTATAAGATCAATTTTACATTGTCTACTTCAGAGGTTTTATTATTAAGTTTCTCATTCGATCATTGGGAGTTGGCATTGATCATATACTTTCCAAAAGCATATATCATACCAAGGTGTTGATCATACTTTCCAAAAGTATATATCAAACCTACAAATTCTGTCAAGCTTCCAAAGAGAGATGACCGTGCATGGAATTTGATCCTCCCAATATCTCATGACTGAGCTCATGTCTTCCGGTTCAGTAATGAAACTGTATGATCCCTTTGAGAGATTGTATTACTCGTATACCCTTATATGCACACCAGCGCGGCGGTGTATAAACCTTGGTTAGGTCATCAACCTATTGGTCTACCAAATGTACATACTCAGACATATAGTAACACATCTGTCTCTGGTCAGAGAATGCGTGCCTATATCATGACAGCATACGACATAAGACTTTGGTTATCTCGATCTCCTTAAGTCAACTCCTTGACCTAACTAATCTAACACCTCCGAATCTCTATTCCCATGCAGAGGACCTGCATCAAGAGGTCAGTCAGATATCAGTATAAATGAGAAAAGATTGCCATCTCCTACTCAGGCTGAAGATCATCTCTCAACAATCATTTGACGGTGCTTGATGAGTCCTCAATCTAACTCTTTAGATGTTCATCCAAGCACCAGCCTCTATGATTCAATATTTGAATCAACAGATGTATGATCATCAAGATGGCCATGGTACATAACCCTAATTTTACTAAGGGACCTATTATGCAAATTATCTATACTTCATTTCCGATCAGGGAATGATATTCGCAATAATATTTATTGCATAATGGCTCGCTGTGGGCTCGCATGTCCAACAGGATTGCCATCTTCTGCTCAGGCTGGAGATCTCGATGAGTCCTCAATCTAGCTCCTTATATATTCATCCAAGCACCAGCCTCTATGATTCATATTTAATAAACAGTTGTATGATCATTAAGATGACCATGGTATATAACCTAATTGTACATAGTGACCTTATAGTGCATTCATTCATTAGTATCAGAAAAGGGAGTGAAAAGAATCAATAACTTTTATTAATAACTCAAATATTACGATAACATTTATTGTGGGAATGGTTCACCTCGGGCTCACATGGCTAACAATCTCCCACTAGCCCTCATAACCATTCATTCACAATCCTTAAACCCATACTAATTACATGCTGGTCGAAACCTTCTGTGTCAAAGGTTTGGTAAGAGGATCAGAAACATTGTCGGCAGAGGCCACCTTGGTGATGATGATATCACCACACTTTTGAATCTCTCGGATGATGTGGTATTTCTTTTCCACATGCTTGCTCTTTTGATGCCATCTGGGTTCCTTTGCCTAGGCAATGGCTCCCGTATTATCGTAGAGTAGAAGAATGGGAGTATAAGAGAAAACTACGCCGAGTTTCAGGATGAACGCGCAAGCACACTACCTCTTTTATAGCAACCGATGCGGCAATGTTTTAGCTTCTATTGTTGAATCTGTTGTAGTGTCCTGCTTCTTACTTCTCTAGCTCACAACATCACCGTTCAACAGGAATACAAACCCTGATGTCGACTTTCGATCATCAATATCCAACTGGAAGTCTGAATCTGTGTACCCAAGACTTGGAGATCACCATCTCCATAGACTAAGATGTAATCTTGCATCCATCTTAGATACTTAAAAATGTTTTGTACTGCATTCCAGTGTTCTTCTCCATAGAAGGATTGGTAACGATTTACCACTCCCATCGCATGGTGGATATCTAGCCTGGTACACATCATCACACACATTAAACTTCCTATGGCTGATGCATAGGGGCATCCAACCATGCCTTTCTTTTCCTCAACACTTTGAGTAGCCATCCCTTTCGATAGGTGGATACCATGTTTTAATGGGAGGAAACCTTTCTTGTAACTATCCATAAGAAAACATTCAAGAATTTTCTTAATGTACCAATGTTGTGATAATCCTATCATCCTCTTTTCTCGGTTTCTAAACAGCTTCAAACCAAAGATGTAAGAGATTTCTCCAAGATGTTTCATCTCGAAGGTATGGGATAGCCAAATCTTAACTCTGGTCATTATTCATGTATCATTCCAAATAATAAGGATGTCATCTACGTAAAGCACAATAAACACAATGGCACTCCCAGTAAGCTTCTTGTACACACAAGGTTCATCAAGATTCTACACAAAATCATAACTCTTTATGGTTTCATCAAATCTGATGTTCTATCTATGAGAAGCTTGTTTGATCCCATAGATGGATTTCTTCAGCTTGCATACTTTACCTTCCTCAGTTATGAAGCCATGGGGTTGTTCCATACAGATATCCTCATCGAGGTATCAATTGAGGAAAGCTGTCTTGATGTCCATCTTCTAGATGTCGTAGTCAAGAGATGCAACTATAGCTAGCAATGTCCTGATGGTCTTAAGCATAGCCACATGAGAGAACGTCTCATCATAATCATTGCCTTCTCTTTGTGTGTAGCCTTTGGCTACGAGCCATGCCTTGAAAGTCTCTACTTTCCCATCAAGTCCCCTCTTTCTCTTGAAGATCCATTTATACCTAATGGGTTTTACCCATTTAGGTGGATCCTCTAGGGTCCATACACCATTCATATGCATGGAGTCAATCTCCGACTTCATTGCTAGCATCCGTCTATCCATGTCATGATCTGCAAGTGCTTCATCAAATGAAGGATCATTGTCAGTTTCACCTGACACATGGAATCCATACCTTTCAGGTGTTGCAACCACCCTCAAACTCCTTCGAAGAGGTATGGAAGTTTTATCTTTATTTATCTCTTCAGTTTCTAGTTCAGGAAGCTCAGAATCGCTAGGGGATTTAATGAGTTATTCTACTTCATTTTTATCTTGACCATTAAGGAAGTCATCCTCTAGAAATCTCACCTATCTAGAGACGAAAATCTTCTGGGTCTCAGGGACATAAAGCTGGTATCCCATACTATCGTTAACATACCCAATGAAGTGGTACTCACGAGAGCGAGAGTCTAGCTTACATGCATCCGTGTTCTTCACATGGGCCAAGAAACCCCAAACCCTGAAGTGATTAACACTAGGTTTGGTTCCATACCAGAGCTCATGAGGAATATTAGGTAGACTTGCTAGGAATCTTATTCAGGATATATATCATAGTCCCTACTACATATCCCCAAAATCTAAGAGGTAAATGTGCTTCACTCGTCATTGAAAGAACCATATCCATGATGGTCATGTTGCATCTTTCAGCAACACCATTAAATTAGGAGGTTCCAAGAGGAGTGAGATTGGATACAATTCCGTTCTCTTTAAGGTATTCCTTGAATTCATCTGAGAGGTACTCTCGACCTCGGTTAGATTGAATCTGTTTGATCTTCCTATCGGTTTGCTTCTCAACCAAAGACTTGAACTCTTTGAATTTTCAAAGGTTTCAGATTTATTACATAGTACGAAGATAAATCCATATCGCGAATGGTCATCAATAAATGTCAAATAATGTCGATATACATTTTGAGTTGCGGTACTGAAGGGACCACATACAACGGTATGTATGAGGTCAAGAATACCTTTGCATCTTGTAACCTTGTTACAAAAAGACATCCTAGTCATTTTACCTCGAATACAATGTTCGCGGGTAGGTAACGATCGAACATGAAGAAAATCTAAGGGTCCATCCTTTATCAATCTATTGATCCTATCAACAGATAAATGACCAAGCCTTTGATGCCAAATCATGTTAGAATGATTTTCATTTTCCATGGATCTTTTAGGGATTTTATTAGTGGTAGTGACATTCATGACATTTTCATCAATGCAAAATTCATAGAGTCCACCAGAAGTTAAAACACCATCCACAATATGCTTATATTAACGCTTCATGACTACTTTATCATAGAAAATGAATGAATATCCGCTTCTAACAAGCTTAGATACAGATATAAGATTCCTTCTAACTTCTGGTACATAAAGACATTTTTTCAGTAAAATGACTCTCCCACTAGCTAATGAGAGTTGGAAGGTCCCGACGTTGACTACTACAACAGTTGCATCAGATCCCATCTGGATGACTATCTCTACTTGATCAAGATTCTTAGTTTCTTGAAATAGATGCAACAAATTGCATACATGAATAGAAGCACCATAATCAACAACCCAACTTCCTTCTCGTCAAATGAGAAAATTAGTTTCAATGATAAAAGTAGATTTCATACCTGCAGGGGCTTTATCTTTGTCGGCAAACTTCAGGTAATACATGCAATTACGCCTTTAGTGCCCCGATTTTTGTAGTGGCGACCAACATTGGTTTTCTTTGATGCCATCAAAGTGGATGCATTGGAAGATGAGCCAATGCCTTGAATATTTTTCTTTCTCTTGTGGACCGGGCCCTTCCGAGAACCTTGCTTCCGACCACGCTTTCCTTGGACTTGTGCAACCATTGCATTGCCAGATGGGTCATCCTTTCTCACTACATCTTTAGCGGACTTTAATGCAGCCAATAGCCCAACTCTACTATAATAAACTTTGCTCATGTGTTACGTGACCACAAAGTTGTTTAAAGACTTAGGGAGTGACAATAGAATGAAGTCAACTTGCTTATTTGCGTCCATGTCAACTTTCAGGGTTTCCAGATCAGAGAGGTACCCAAACATTTTGAGTACATGTTCTTTGACAGAAGTCTCCTCCTACATCTTGCAGCGAATAAGTTCTCTAATTATATTATAATGCTGTGTGTGGTTTACATCACCGAACATTTCTCTCAGATTCAACATGATTTCTTGGCAAGTGTTCATCTCCACGTGATGCTTCTGAAGCTCATTGGACAATTAACCTAGAATGTAACATCGTTCCAGATTATGATCTTCATAATATTTTTCATGAAATTTGATTTTTTCTGGAGTCTTTGGGTCTGTGCACTTGTCCTTTGATAACACATAATGCGCTCAACGGATAGGACAAGTTCGAAAATTTGGATCCAATCCAAATAATTTTTTCCAGTTAACTAATTGACCTTCAAGAGCCTGCTTAGTGCGTTCATGGACTTCATTTTCTGAAATTAAGAATGCATTATATTAGAACATATAAATAATTATATATTCAATTTAAAGTCTTTGATTAAGGAATTTTTAATCAAATTAGTATTACCTTTTCAACTTCAAAATCTCATTTCCTTAATCACTTTCAAAGCAAGATATATACCTACTGCTATATCTCTAGCAAGAACTGGGATCTCCTCTTTATCTCTGTCATATCCAATAATATGAGAACTTGTAATTCAGATAAAAAGAAGCGGGAACACATTCCTCCTTGCAAGTACAAATTGAATTTCCCAATTCAATCTTTAATACACGGGCCCACCATCCCTAAGGTGATGTTGACCCATCGTTAATTGAACCAAGTGTTAACAGGAATAACACTCACTATGCGCAATCCAATATCACCCCAATAATATGAGGACCCGATATTGGGGTCATTATTCATATGTCCTTAATCTTTCAAGAAGCAAAGAGCCCGATCCAGGTGTGCTGGTATGCAATAGTTGTCACTTCGGACATGCGTCTCTATATACAATCCCAGGCGACGGAACCGTTCGCCTTGACGAGAGATCGTGGATGTCAGTTATGTGATCCTCCACCTCATATTCAAATTCTAATTAATTATCATGAATCACATTCACATAATTAATTCTTCCAAGGGAAATACACATCTATTCATAATAGAGCATTTTAATTGGAAATAATTCATTTAATCATATTAAATCAATTATCAATCCGATTCCATCAACTAACAAACTTGATTATTACTTGAAAAGATGGTATTATCTAAAATTCATATTTATTTGATTTTTAATAATTAGAAAAATACATCATGATCTCTCAAGCATTATCCCTTCCCTACCCGCTATCATGGCAAGTACCGATAGGAGTGGGACAGACCACTCACAGAGCAACCTGCTACCCTAGTGCTCCCCGACTAGACACCATATCCGCCTCAGGTTAGGATAATGCCAATTGATCACTTTGTACTTGAGATGATAATCAGTTTTTCAACTGAAGTTATAACATATAATAATAATCAAAACCATTTTTATTTATATTACAAGGATATTTGCTAAATAAATTTCCAATCCTATGAAAGCAAGTTTGTTTGTTGGAAAGAAGATCATGTAACCAATTGTGATCTACATCAAATCTAATCACTTATTAGTTAAAGCAATATCATTTATGGAAATAATTATCATAAAATACTTCTCAAATATTCATCCATAATTATTCTAGGAAATTAACCATTAATTTCACTAATTGATTAAATGACAATCACATGGTTCTTGATTCGGAGTCTAATTTCCAGCAGTGACCCTAACTTAATAAAATTAACATATCTCAATCAATTTAAGTCCAAATCACGCAAAATAAGTTTCTAAAGTTTGATAATTTGATTACAACGGAACCCAAGTGATTTTGTACTCATTTCTAGGCATTTCGAAATATTAATTAACTCTTTAATTATGTCAAGATTCGCCAACCGTGAAATGATGGATACATGTTCATTAAAATGTTCATAACATGAGCAATCAGATCCCAAATCTCACAAACTCAGATCCCATGGTTTCCTTATTTAATGGGAACAATAATTGAAGGGATAATTTTGTGTTTAAACAATTTAAGTAGAGCAGAAAATATTAACAAGATAGGGCTGTGTGAATCAAACGCGATAAAATTTTCACAAACCCTAATGAGCCCAAGTCTTCCTAAGTTTATGGTTCGCATCCAAAATCTCCAACCTAGCTCTGATATCAATTGAATTATATGGAAGAATCCTCACGGAAGTGTGAGGATCGTATCATATATGATCGAGAGCGACTAGTCACACTAGTTGCACGGTGCAACGAAATTTAAAACTTTTTGAATCGGTGAAACCACATGATCCAAGAATACTTATTGGATCATTTCATCTAACCACATAATAGATAAAGGAATACCTCTTGTAGCATGGTTGTAAACGAGCCTCTAAGAGAAGATAACTCATGTCCCAAGTCCGATCTTCAGAGGAGACGCTCGCGAGCGCATGGATGAATTACGTGCTTCTCGCAATTCAAGTAGTTGATCCAAGCAGAAGAACTCCTGATCTAGTCACACGAGATCGATCATCATCCTCACGAGCAGAGCACACCAAGGAAGATAAAGAACTAGGACAGTCGAAGTGACATCACAATGGTGATGCGACGACAGGGGCGCCTTCCCTCTAGGGTTTGGATGGACGACCACCCAAAGAGAGGGCGAGAGTAGGTGTGAGAGTGAAAGAGAGAGAGAGAGAGAGAGCTTGATGTTTTCAAGAGTTGTTGTAACCTAAAAGATCAAGGGGTGCCTCTTCTTATAAATGGTCTTGGGATTCCATGGATCACAATCCATGGAATACACAAAATCAATGGATGAGATTGATATGTGCTTCTTTCAATGGCCAAGATTTTGTTGTTAAATAACAACAACAATTATTAATTTAGATTGTATATAGATAAATCGATATAAATCAATCCTAAAATATAATCAATCAAATATGGAGATAATAGAATGGAGATTACATCCATCCATGTAATAGAGTGGGCGACCACCCTTTCCTATTGGGATTATGCGGTCGTCTGATAAATGCAAATCCCACCTACGGTTAATTGAGTTGTCGATGTAGAAAACCCCGTGAAGGCAGATTGTGTTGATCAAACAAAATCAAAATTAAAATAGGAAATAGTGAAACAATATGAACAAATAAGAGTCTCGAATCCTTTAAACTAATTTTTATTCAGGTAAGTTCCCCTTGGTCGAACTCGAGGAGGCAGGATAATCGTATGGTGGTTTTCGATGAAAGAAAAAATCTTGAGAATTTCACTCTCTTCTTGAGTTTACAACAAACTCAAGAAAAAACTAAAAAAATGACACGAACTTACAAAATTCGATTTGAGAAAAATACATGATGAAAATCAATGAAAAATGACAAGAAATGTCGCTAGGGTAGTTGTGTAACTACCCTAGAAAAATCTAGGAAAAATACAACAAAATAGAGTTCCAAATGACCGCTACAACATAGGGGTATAAGTGCAAAGAAAAAGTTTCTGTCCTATTACATTTAGGTCTCTGAAAAGGACAAAACTGCAAAGAAAAATAAAAGTATTTCATTTAGATCCTTGCACGGGGACCTAAATGTAATTTCTGGAAATCTTGGAGCTGAAGATGTATTCTGATCTCTGCTGGGTTTATGTAACAATTTTTCCACCATTTCGTAGTCTACGACGGAGATTAAAAGTAGGCTTTTGATCTGAACCATCTGTATCTACCACATGTCATGATTCTGCGTGCCTGGAAGTTCTTACGTTGTTCCTCCTGTTCTTGCGCAGGTAGAGAATGTAGCTCCTTCTCCGAATTATTCATGTCAATTGGTGCATCACTTTGGCCTCCGACAGGGCGAGGAGGGAGACTCCTTCTCCCTCCGAGCTCACCTATGGATGAGCTACTCCAAAGAGGTCAGAAGTTGGCGGTTATACGTCAAGGAAGATGGTTGATTGGCAAGGTCTGGTAGCTGAAGAAGATCCTCTTGATCCTAGCTTTCTTTAAAGTTTTTTGAGCTCTAGAAGATTAATTGATGCTCCAAATAGAATATGGACTTGCAAATAAGTTTTGTATGCTCGATTTGCAATAGGAATCAGCCAAGAAATTGTGATTTGCAAGTTATGAGTTGTTTCCAGAAAGTGTGTGTCAATGAAAAATGCAAGAATGGATGACTGATTTAGGGCAAGTTGAATCAGATTTAAAAGGAGATTGGAAGGTGGCATCTAAGAAAGATGATTAAGGGTACTAATGATGTATTTATGATGACTAATTAATGCATAACTATCAAGAAAGAAAAAGTTGAAAAAGGGTGGATGCAATTACTTGGGAAGTATGAGGTGTTTGACCTCAAGTCGTCGCTCGACGGTCGGTGTGATAGGTGATTGTTGGTGGAAGAAGATGGAGAGTGGACATCGGAGGTAGAGGCGATGAGGTGGCGTATAGAAATGGAAGAAGGTGGGAGGTTAGAACAGACTCACCCGCTTGGATTCTTTGAGGAAGATGAACCAGGTGTTGACACGTGTCAACACCTCGTTGGAGAGATTCAATAAATGTATTAATAAATAGGAAATAAATATTAGATAATGGTATTTGAAATAAGTATAGGAATGAAAGTTATAAATAATCAAATTATCTAAATTATGGTGTAATTAGTTTTAATAAATAATAATTATTTTTATGAAATATAAATATTTTATTATGAAATAAGTATAAATAATACTAAATAAAGAGATTTTGAATTTTTATTTGGATAAATTAATAAATCGTTTATTATTTTTATATTTTATTAATTATTATGTTTATAAATAAATTATGTACAAATTTTGTAGATTTTAATAAATTAATTTAGGTATATTAATAAATAGGTATATAAGGTATACAATTCATTTATAATTATAAATTAGGGTTTTTGATTTATTTATAGTAATAAATAAGCTTCAAAAATTATGAAGTAAATTAATGTTAAAATACAAGATCAAAAAAATAAATCAAAATTATAAAATTATTACAACAATAAATACTTTGTTCTAGATAAAATAAATAACCAAGAAACCTCGTTGTGGTTACGTACCAAAACTGACTTTTTGCAAACAAACTTCGATTTTAGTGAAATTACCTTTATTAATTATAAAATATTATTTTTTGAACTTTGAAGGTGACAGAGTAAAATTGGTGTTCGTATGAGAAAGTTATGATGTTCAGAAGTTGGGATTTTGACAATTTGCAAGTTGGATTTCTTGCCATATATATAAGGTAATATTTTTAACTTATTTTTATATTTTTCGATACATTTTTAGAAAATTAGGAAAAGAGTTTGGTGAAAAATATGTTCATATGAAATAATTAATAATCTTTGAAGTTTTAGTATTTGTTGAATAATTAATGAAGAGTGTATGAGAAGTGAGATTAATTATTTTTATTTGTTTTCTTCCTTATCTCCCCCTACTTATTTATTTGTCGACTAATCCATGTTGATTTGGTCTCGTGGATTAGGTTATAAATATATCTTTCAGCTATATTTATTTTTACAAGTCATATTGTACATATATACATATCTACAATTTGCCTTTATTTAAAATTTCTTTATTTTTATTCTTTATTTATTTACACGATTTTAATGCATAAAAAGGCATTTTTATTCATGAGTAGGATTTTGTTAAAAAGGGTAAAATTAATGGATATTTACATGTATTTGTTAAGGTTTTTAAAACAAAATACAAACAGAATGTTAATGAATCATGGATTCATCAACCCCCTATAATTAAACTTTGCTAGTCCCTTAGTAAACACTTGTTTGAAAAATAAATACAAACGAAAGAAAGTTAGAATGTATTTGTTTTCCTAAACAAATTCATGAGAACAGACAAAGGACAGAGCTCGATCATGTCTGAAACAAGCATTTTATCGGAGCCTTAACTAGGATTAGGATTTTAGCCTCAACAACTCTCAAGTTCCACAACATCTTGTTTAAGTTCACCTCAACAGCCAGTTCAAATCCATTCATTCGTATCGCAAACTCTATCAACCTTGAAATCAATCTATACGGTGTGTGAATTGTTTTAGCTCTTCCCATTTTAAAATAAGTGAAGAAACTGTCCATCCCAGTTATACACTCCCATTGGTTCCTCATCCAGCTACTCTTTCCTCGAGGAGGGAGGTATTCCCTTCTAAGGTCAGTTCGAACTGTGTCCACAATAGAATATAGAGAAAAAAGTAGAAGAATGAGAAAAGAAATGGAGTGCGACCAGTGTAGACGTATCTCCTTGTGAAGCCCAGCTGGTGTAGCTAAGTTTCCACTAAGATGTGCATGCTTTTTGGTGGAAGCTCAGACCATTGTGGTAGTATTTGTATTTGCTGGTTTCTTCTTTGAGTTGGCTTTGTAATGTTGCTTGCACTGCATTCATCTTTTTGTGCCTCGACAGATATAACATCTTTTCATTCCATCCATTTTTTGAGGTCTTGGAAAAATTGTGACAACAGATCCTTCCCTGATCCGAAGTGATTATGGCAATCCCAATCTCTCATGTCTTTAGACGTCAATGCCACAAGACAAGGATAGAAACATACTACAATAAATTGCCCTTCGCAATCCCATTCAAGTCGAGCTAAGTGCAAAGTGCATGTGTCAAAAATTGGCTCACTGATGAAGAGTTAAATGGACGACACCAAGTGTTCTACTTAGGCACTTTCGAGTTGACTTCCCAAACATAGACTCATGGAACCCAAAGATTTAAGTCAAAGACTCGAAGAGTCTAAATTCCAGTTCCTAACTAGGATCCTTACAATGAAAGTTAAAGGCCGTAATCAATCTCCATCCTTTAAACTTTTCCCAATCTTTAGTTCTAGAAATCAAACTTATTCTGAAAAATGCTAATGTAAATGCAACCATGTTTTTGCGAAGCATATTTTCTAAATTTTACTCATTTTTATGAATTTTAAGGAATTTGTCATTTTTATGGATTTTAGACTTTACATTATTTATGGATTTTGTGATTTTTATATACAAGTTTATGTACAAGAACTTTGCAAGATAAATTACCCATATTTTATTTGGATTAAATATCTAATGGATTTTACAATGACTTTTACACATATTTTAATAGATAGAATTTTAAATAAGTGTTATACATATTTTAAATTCATATTTTAAATACATATTTTAATTAAAAAATTTAAATAAAGATTTTAAGCATATTTTACTTATTTACAAGGATTTTATAAATAATAAATAAATAGGTGTATTTTCAATTACCCTCACCCACTTTTTATGGATTTATAGATATAGAAAATACATAAAAGTACGAGTTATGGACAAAAGGATACATACAATATATATGCAACCCCTATACTTAGCTTGTGTTATGTCTGCATAGTGTCAAAAGAGAAAAAGGAGGATATAACTTGTGCTACGTAAAAGTGGGTGAAAAAGAAAGAAAGAATAGAAGTCAGTCGACCCCCCTATACTTACGATCAGGTTATCGTAAGTAAAGTGGAAGGCAAAAATGAGGTGACTGAGGAAAAGGAATGTATAAATGAAGGAACAAAATGAAAAAGAAAAACAAAATCATCGAAATCACTCGGTCCCCCCATACTTAGGATAAGGCATCCTAAGTATAGAAAAGAGTGTGGTCAAAATTAGGGATCATTGATTAGATTAAAAGAAAGGATATACAAAAGAAAAGTAAAAAGATCAAAAATCAAAAATGAAAATCAACAGGCAATCGGTCCACCCTATAATTAGGATTTGGTATCCTAAGCATATATGACGAACAAAAAATGGGGACGATTATGATCTATGATGAATATACAGGAGTGTACTCTAGAAAATCGAATGGCTTCACATGTCTCTGTACAAGATGGAATGAAATGGAAGAGTAGTCATGCATCCTGTACAAAGTAGAATACTTCAAACTGGGTCACACTGAATCATTTGCTTTTTATTTGTGTACTGATCCTTTGCTGAACAAGTAGAGTCGCCTCTGTAAGTGAACTCTATATGTGGCATAGATTTTTTTTCGGAAGTATGCGTCTCTGGAGTCGGACTATAGAAGGTGTCTATATATGTACCCATTACACCATCTGACTCTCTACGCTAAATAGACTGTATGATTTGCAAAATATAATCGTTTGACTCCCGTGCTGGGATATGTGTACTCTCAATCTGCGTTACTGAGATGTCTACTACTACTAACTGCTCATCTGTATATGATGTAAACTTTGTATCTATATATGAACAGTCATCTACAGAACTAGGTACCATATCATCTACCCTATCCTTGTATAGGATATCGTGGGTATAGAAATAAACGCTCTCAAGATCAAGAGACCGTGTCTCATCTATGTTCTGGCAATCCTCCGTAAGACTAGTGTCCTCTGAAGTAAATGACAATACTGATCTTGGACTGCTACATTCTCTCACCATCTCAATGTGTATCACTCCACTGTCTGTGCAGAATGATATTCTCCCAGCATCATAGTCAAAGAGTGCTCTTGCTATCTGCAAGAAGGGTCTCTCGAGAATGATTGGAGCAAGGTGTAACTGCGTAGGACATGCCATGTCTAGGACAGTAAAGTCCACTGGAAACTGCAAGCCCTAAACAATTACAATAATGTTCCTCAACACACCTCTAGGTCACTTCATAGATCGATCTGCAAATTGAAGTATCGCTTGTGATTTGTAAAGAGGACCTAGCTTGAGCTTATTAGGCAAAGAATGTGGAAGTAAATTGATCAAGGAACCATTATCTAAGAGAGTACGATGGAATGCGACATCTACAATCTGACAAGTGACATAGTGAGCTCCAGAATCTCTTTTCTTCTTTGGTACCTTATTCCGAATAACACACGAAGTTGCCTTAGTCAATATATGTTTCTCAACTCGTGACCTCTTTTTCCTACGTATTGTACATTTGTTCCTCAACTAATTCTTGAGCGTAGGAAAATGATATTAAGGCATCATGAAGTGGAATCTTCATAAAGATGTGATCTTTTAATAGACAATCAGTCTCTAGAGTGACAACATTCTTTTTGATTTTTTTCTTTCCTTTTCCATACAAAGCATCGAGAAAAGGAACAAATTTAGGAACAACAAAGTTCTTTTTAGTCAAATCAAGATCAGCTTGTACATCGAGAGTCTCAGAATTATATACAAAAACTCTCTAAAATAAGAAAAGACACATCAGCTTCAGAGTGTCCGCATGGCCTAGCGTGATATCATTCTGATTCGCGTAAGTCCATATCGACAGTCTCGGCATCACTCCCTTCTCCCTGATCGTCAAGATGGTGATCCTCATCGTCTTTGCAGTCCTCCTCCTCAGCATTAGTTTGAATTCATGGCCTGGCTCTCGCTCCTCCTCCTGTGCCATCTCCTCCTCCCGATCAGTTTCTTGTGGTGATCTACCGCTCCTAAGATGAAAGAAGTTAGATAAGAATTCAAGAAAAGAAACCGTACCTGTCGTGTTGTCTACCTGATCTAGGTGCCTCCTCTTGTTATTTGGGTTCATCTAAGGCTGGGCTGGAAGAGTGGTCTTGGGTGCGGTTAACTCATCCATACGATAGCTAACCCGATCCATTTCAGTCTTGTGTACAGTCAAGAGTGTGCTCAACATGTCCATGATTTGACTTAGTCCTAAGGCTTGTGAAGATATCTCAGGTTCAGCGTAATAATCCTGGATTTCTACTTTCTCCTGCCTCGGTGTATGCTGCTGTGGAGCGTGCAACTGAGGAGATCGCTGGGGCGTGTATGAAGACTGTTGCTGCTAGTAATGATGTAGATGTGAATGCAAAGCAGGTTAGTGAAAAGAATGTGGTCTTTTATAAGCATATGGTGATACTGTTGCTGCGTGAAATTCTGAAGGTGATGAAATTGCCGACGTCCATGCTACAGATGGTTGTAATGTTGCGGTTGCTAGTGGTGATGTACACTTTGAGGAGTAAACTGTGATGATGGATGAATCAGAGCATACCATATCCTGTTGATCTCAAGAGTGACTTGAGGCTCAACATCAATGTCTCCAGGGCTGGTGATCTTGCTTGGATTGGCATAAGACTAGTCCTCATGCCAATCAATATGTAGATTCTCTGTAGGATGAACCGACTCGCTTTGGAAGAAGTGGATCTGTCGTGTGAAAGGAGTGGGTATGGATCTATGAGTAGGTTGAGAAGTCGAAGAAGCATGAGACTGCTGGTATTGAAGGTGCAGGTCTGTCACCTTCTTCTTCAGATCACTCGGTCCCCCTATACTTAGGATAAGGCATCCTAAGTATAGAAAAGAGTGTGGTCAAAATTAGGGATCATTGATTAGATTAAAAGAAAGGATATACAAAAGAAAAGTAAAAAGATCAAAAATCGAAAATGAAAATCAGCAGGCAATCGGTCCCCCCTATAATTAGGATTTGGTATCCTAAGCATATAGGACAAACAAAAAATGGGGATGATTATGATCTATGATTAATATACAGGAGTGTACCCTAGAAAATCGAATGGCTTCACATGTCTCTGTACATGATGGAATGAAGTGGAAGAGTAGTCATGCATCCTGTACAAAGTAGAATACTTCAAACTGGGTCATACTGAATCATTTGCTTTTTATTTGTGTACCGATCCTTTGCTGAACAAGTAGAGTCGCCTCTGTAAGTGAACTCTATATGTGGCATAGTATTTTTTTCGGAAGTATGCGTCTCTGGAGTCGGACTACAGAAGGTGTCTATATATGTACCCATTACACCATCTGACTCTCTACGCTAAATAGACTATATGATTTGCAAAATATAATCAATTGACTCCCGTGCTGGAATATGTGTACTCTCAATCTGCAGCACTGAGATGTCTACTACTACTAACTGCTCATCTGTATATGATGTACACTTTGTATCTGTATATGAACAGTCATCTACAGAACTAGGTACCATATCATCTACCCTATCCTTGTATAAGATATCGTGGGTATAGAAATAAACGCTCTCAAGATCAAGAGACTGTGTCTCATCTATGTTCTGGCAATCCTCCGTAAGACTAGTGTCCTCTGAAGTAAATGACAATACTGATCTAGGACTGCTACATTCTCTCACCATCTCAATGTGTATCACTCCACTGTCTGTGCAGAATGATATTCTCCCAGCATCATAGTCAAAGAGTGCTCTTGCTATCTGCAAGACGGGTCTCTCGAGAATGATTGGAGCAAGGTGTAACTGCGTAGGACATGCCATGTCTAGGATAGTAAAGTCCACTGGAAACTGCAAGCCCTAAACAATTACAATAATGTTCCTCAACACACCTCTAGGTCACTTCATAGATCGATCTGCAAATTGAAGTATCGCTTGTGATTTGTAAAGAGGACCTAGCTTGAGCTTATTAGGCAAAGAATATGGAAGTAAATTCATCAAGGAACCATTATCTAAGAGAGTACGATGGAATGCGACATCTTCAATCTGACAAGTGACATAGTGAGCTCCAGAATCTCTTTTCTTCTTTGGTACCTTATTCCAAATAACACACAAAGTTGCCTTGGTCAATATATGTTTCTCAACTCGTGATCTCTTTTTCCTACGTATTGTACATTTGTTCCTCAACTGATTCTTGAGCGTAGGAAAATGATATTAAGGCATCATAAGTGGAATCTTCATAAAGATGTGATCTTTTAATAGACAATCAGTCTCTAGAGTGAAAACATTCTTTTTGATTTTTTTCTTTCCTTTTCCATACAAAGCATCGAGAAAAGGAACAAATTTAGGAACAACAAAATTCTTTTTAGTCAAATCAAGATCAGCTTGTACATCGAGAGTCTCAGAATTATCTACAAAAACTCTCTAAAATAGGAAAAGATACATCAGCTTCGAAGTGTCCGCATGGCCTGGCGTGGTATCATTCTGATTCGCCTAAGTCCATATCGACAGTCTCGGTATCACTCCCTTCTCCCTGATCGTCAAGATGGTGATCCTCATCGTCTTTGCGGTCCTCCTCCTCAGCATTAGTTTGAATATCATGGCCTGGCTCTCGCTCCTCCTCCTGTGCCATCTCCTCCTCCCGATCAGTTTCTTGTAGTGATCTACCGCTCCTAAGATGAAAGAAGTTAGATAAGAATTCAGGAAAAGAAACCGTACCTGTCGTGTTGTCTACCTGATCTAGATGCCTCCTCTTGTTATTTGGGTTTATCTAAGGCTGGGCTGGAAGAGTGGTCTTGGGCGCGGTTAACTCATCCAGACGATAGCTAACTCGATCCATTTCAGTCTTGTGTACGGTCTAGAGCGTGCTCAACATGTCCATGATTTGACTTAGTGCTAAGGCTTGTGAAGATATCTCAGGTTCAGCGTAATAATCCTGGATTTCTACTTTCTCCTGCCTCAGTGTATGCTGCTGTGGAGCGTACAACTGAGGAGATCGTTGGGGCGTGTATGAAGACTGCTTCTGCTAGTAATGATGCAGATGTGAATGCAAAGCAAGTTGGTGAAAAGAATGTGGTCTTTTATAAGCATATGGTGATACTGTTGCTGCGTGAAATTCTGAAGGTGATGAAATTGCCGACGTCCATGCTACAGATGGTTGTAATGTTGCGGTTGCTAGTGGTGATGTACACTTTGAGGAGTAAACTGTGATGATGGCTGAATCAGAGCATACCATATCCTGTTGATCTCAAGAGTGACTTGAGGCTCAACATCAATGTCTCCAGGGCTGGTGATCTTGCTTGGATTGGCATAAAACTAGTCCTCATGCCAATCAATCTGTAGATTCTCTGTAGGCTGAACCGACTTGCTTTGGACGAAGTGGATCTGTCGTTTGAAAGGAGTGGGTAAGGATCTCTGAGTAGGTTGAGAAGTCGAAGAAGCGTGAGACTGCTGGTATTGAAGCTGCAGGCCTGTCACCTTCTTCTTCAGATCACTCAATTGTTGAGGAAGTGACAAGAGTTTCTCCAACTCTCGTAGAGGCTGCAGATGCTGCACTTGCTTCTGAATCACATCTACCAACGTTAATTTCTCGCTAATGTATCCCATGTTTGTATTTGATTCAGAATCCGAAATATTCACCACCTTATGATGGTCGCAGTGGTGTGGTTGCTGCAGGGCCTTCTAGAATGCCTGAGTAGAGTCGACGACTCTTGAGTTCTTTGTCATCCCCTCAAAGATGGACCAGACAAAGTCGACATCACGATTCAGATAACTGTCACCACATGCGGCACTTACAAGGCCCTGGACATCTAGCTGGAGTCCTCCTAAGTAATTATGAACTATCACCTTTAAAGGTATCTCTGATGAGGGCATCTCTCGATAAGGTCCTTGAATCAATCCAACACCTTGTGGAATGATTCATTCGGTAGCTGTGAAAAATTAGAGATCTGGCTCCTTATCAATTTCGTCCATTCAGAGGAAAAAATTTACACAAGAACCTAGACTTCAGGTCGTCCCACATGGAGATTTCCCTCCCCAAATGACTGAGCCAGTAAAGCGCCTTATCTACTAAGGTGAAGGGGAAGGCTTTGAGGCAAATGGCCTCCTGCATAACACCTTGATAATTGGTCGTACCACAAATCATCTCGGACTGTTGTAGAAAGGTAAATGGCTCCTCTGCGGCATTTTCGGAAAGCTTGGGAAGTAATGATATAAAGGACAGGCGTAACTTGTATTGCCCTTGATTCGGTGGTAATCGAATCCAATGATGTAGCGTCCAGGCGCCAGGGTCATACTTGTCCCTAGGTGTCACGGGAACCACGATAGGCGGTGGTGGATTCTTGGCTCCTGCTTTTAGTGCAAGGATCTCGGCTCGCAGCTCATTCTGGACTCTAAACTGATCTTGGATCTGTACATTCATCTGTTGTAACATGTCTAGAGTCCTCGTTGTGATGTATGCGGCTGGATCTGGTGTTCCATCGTGTGCCGCTCTCCAGTCTGTCGGTTCTCCACTGATCTGTCCTTGATTGGTCCCTTCCCGCAAGCCATATCCTTTGAATCTTCTGGGAAGGAAAAAGTCTCATAAGAGCTCAGTGAAAATTATGGAGGAGAAATGTATGGTTATTCGCTGCATCAAAAGACGGGTGGGGAGGCGAGAGAGTCTGGGTCTGACTCTCCTCGAGATTAGATGTGACCAACTTAGGAAGAGGGTCATCCCGAGTATGTGAAGAAGTAAGATGGATGATGGATCGTCGAGAGCTCACGGAGTATGAGCGAAAAAGCCATCGAGTCATTATCTTCGATGTGAGAAGGATAGCTGGGAGAGCACTATGTCAAGTCAATAGATTAAAAGTAAAGACGTATAAGATGTGGTAACACACTCCTCTTAAGAAAACACAAAACAACCTTGGATTCACCAACATAACCCGGTGATGACCGTAAAAGTTTGGTCTTTTATCTTGTCGGTTTTAGGGTTATGATAGTAGACAGATATTATCGCAGATTATCACGAGCTGATAGGTGCCCAATTTTTTCTCTGGAACACTATTCCGAGTCCTTACAGAAAACCACTTATTCTTAGCCAATATGGAGTAAGTACGGACCGTTGCCGGCTACCCGTGTTACTTGAGGACCGAGCCTTATGCAATGTTCTATACCTCCCACTATGCTAAGTAAACTCGGATCGTTGCTGACAACCCAAGAGTATACACTGAAGAATAGCGATTACTATATGGACTAAGTAGTATTCTGAGAGAAACTCGAACTTTGATTCTAACATTAAGTATCATCCCTTACTCACAATATCTGGAAGTGTACCTGCAATCTATGGGTGGGGGTTGCTATCCCAAATCAAATGATCTTTACGTTTATTTTAGGTTACGTATTTAAGCAGTCTCGATTTTATTTTTGCAGTTTTCACCTTTTTTTATTTTTTCAAACACGTCTAACTATTATTTATTTATTTATCCTAGATAAGCATGCACCAAGGTCACGAGTCCTAGAACTAACTACGAAGGCGCATGCAGAGAGAAAGAATAATTAAAAACTCCTAAACAAGACCTAGCCTCGTAAAAAGCTGCAGAAAACTAACGACGCGAGAAAACTGCAGTGGGTACCCTGCTCCCCCGAATGCACGACACTCAATGCAAATATCCCCAGGAAAGAGGGAGGGAGGTAAAAGTCGGGATGCCCTTACGGGGGCCCTTCTAAAACAGAAAAACAGACAAGTTCCCTTAAGTTTTTATTACAAAAATATTACAAGTAAACAAAAATAAATCCTAACTAATTCTTCCCTCTACAACGAAGAGAAAGGATAGGTCTCTACACTTTCAACTTTCTTAACTTCCAAAGAAGCTGGCTGATCCTACAGACCCTACAAAATTTAGTTAGAAAAAACAACATACAAAGCTAATGCCTCCCCGACAATGGCTCCATTTTGATGAACGTGAATCTGACCCGCAGTTAATTGAGTTGTCGATGTAGAAAAACCAAGAAGGCATATTGCGTTGATCAAACAAAATCAGGATTGAAATAGGGGAGAGAGAAACGAGATAAACAAATAAGAGTCTCTCTCATTTTAATCACTTAAACTATTTTTTATCCAAGTAAGTTCCCCTGGGTCGACTCGAGGAGGCAGAATAATCGTACGGTGGTTTTCGATGAAAGAAAGAATCTTGAGAATTTCACTCTCTTTATGATTTTACAACGAACTCAAGAAAACACTCAAAAATGACATGAACTTACAGAAATCAATTTGATAAAAATACGTGACGAAAATTAACGAAAAATTATAAGAAATGTCGCTCGATAGTTATGTAACTACCCTAGAAAATCATGGAAAATACAACAAAATAAAGGTCCAAATTACCCTTATAGTACAGGGGTATAAATGGAAAGAAAATTTTTTGTCTTGTAACATTTTGGTCCCTAGAAGGGATCAAACTGCAGCGAAAATTAAAAGTATTACATTTAGGTCCCTATGTGTGGATCTAAATGTAATTTCTGGAAATCTTGGAGCTGAAGATGTATTCTGGATATCTATAGGGTTTATGTTGCAAATTTTCCACTGTTTTGCAGTCTACGGTGGAGATTAAAAGTAGGCGCTTGATCTGAACCCCCTGTATCTGCCACGTGTCGTGATTCTGCGCGCTTGGAAGTTCTTGAGTTGTTTCTCTTGTTGTTGCGCATGTATTGAATATAGCTCCTTCTCAGAAATATTCCCGTCAATTGTTGCATCGCTTTGGCCTTAGACAGGGCCATGAGGGAGACTCCTTTTCCCTCCGAGTCGCCTATGGGTGAGCTGCTCTAAAGTGGTCAGAAGTTGGCGGTTATACATCAAGGAAGATGGTTGATCATCAAGGTCTGGTAGCTGAAGAAGATCCTTTTTATCCGAGCTTTCTTCAAAGATTTTAAGCTCCAGACCATTAATTGATGCTCCAGATAGAATATGGACTTGCAAATAAGTTTTGTATGCTCGATTTGCAATAGAAATCAACCAAGAAATTGTGATTTGCAAGTTATGAGTTGTCTCCAGAAAGTGTGTGTCAATGAAAAATGCAGGAATGGAAGACTGGATTGGGGCAAGCTAAATCGGATATGAAAGGAGATTAGAAGGTGGCATCTAAAAATGATCATTAAGGGTCCTAATGATGCAATTACGATGACTAGTTAAGAAACAAATATCGAGAAAGAAAAAGTTGAAAAAGGGTGGATGCAGTTACCTGGGAATTATGAGGCATATGACCTCAAGTCGTCGCTTGACGATCGGTGTGATAGGTGGTTGTTGGAGGAAGAAGACGAAGAGTGGAGATTGGAGGTAGAGGCGATGAGGTGGCGTGTAGAAATGGGAGAAGGTGGGAGGTTAGAACAGACTCACCATCCTGGGTTTTTTGAGGAAGATGAATGAGGTGTTGTCAACACCTAGTTGGATAGATTAAACAAATGTATTAATACATAGGAAATAAATATTAGATAATGGTAATTTAATTAAGTATAAAAACGAAAGTTATGAATAATTAAATTATCTAAATTATGATATAATTAGTTTTAATAAATAATAATTATTTTACAAAATATAAATATTTTATTAATAAATAATTATAAATAATACTTAATAAACAAATTTTGAATTTTTAATCGGATAAATGAATAAATAGTATGATATTTTATATTTTACTAATTATTCGGTTAATAAATAAAGATTGTATTATTTTTTTGTAGATTTAATAAATTAATTAAAATATATTAATAAATAGGTATATAAGGTATACAGTTCATTTATACTTATAAATTAGGGTTTCTGATTTATTTAAAATAATAAATAAGCTTCAAAAATTTTGAAATAAATTAAGGTCAAAATAAAAGATCAAGAAAATAATTAGAAAGTATAAATCAATAAAACATTAAATAGTGTGTTCTAGATTAAATAAATAACCTAGAAACCCAGTTGTGGTTAGGTACCAAAACTGATTTTTTACAAACGGACTCCGATTTTAGTGAAATCACCTTTATTATTTAGAGAATATTATCTTATGAACATTAAAGGTGAGTAGAGTGAAATAGAAATTCGTATGAGAAAGTTATGATGTTCGGATGTTGGGATTTTGACAAGTTGCAAGTTGGATTTCTTATCATATATAAAATGTAATATTTTTAGCTTATTTTTTATTTTTCTATTCATTTTTAGAAATAATTAGGAAAATAGTTTGGTGAAAAATATGTTCATATGAATTGGATTAAAATCTTTGAAGTTTTGTTATTTGTTAAATAATTAATGAAAAGTGTATGAGATGTGAGATTAATGATTTTTATTTGTTTTCTTCCTTAACTACCCCTACTTATTTATTTGTCGATCAATCCGTACTGACTTGATCTAGGGGATTAGGTTATAAATATGTCTTTCAGCTATATTTATTTCTACAAGTCATATTGTACATATATACATATCTACAATTTACCTTTATTTTTATTTTATTTATTTTTATTCTTTTATTTATTTACATGATTTTAATGCATAAAAGTGCATTTTTATTCATGAATAGGATTTTGTTAAAAAGTGAAAATTAATGAATATTTACATGTATTTGTTAAGGGTTTTAAGATAAAATGCAGACAAAATGTTAATGAATTATGGACTCATCACCGTCCACTCTTCCAACATGAAAGGATGGAATCTCATGAGATTACATTATGCCTTGGAAATCTCCAAGATTTAGAACAACATATGCTGTAAATTATTCTACAAAAGTAAATCATAAATATTTTGTGAATATTACAATCTTGCCATTGGAAATTTCTCAATCACATTCACAACAGAAAATAACATGTGATTTAAATTTTCAATTAATTATCAAATGTGAATCCAATTCACACCAACGATTAATCAACAAATATAAATCATAATAAGCTCTCTCTACTACATTATAAATCACATTTATAATATATAATGAATATTTTAGATAGTGCTATCCACATTATTCTTATCCTTAATAATTAAATGTCATTTAATTATATTGGATAACTATTCTCATGCATCAATATAATATTAATTAAATTCACATTATTCTTGATAATTAAATGACATTTAATTATCCATTTCTCAATGCTTAGATATAATTCAATTATGGAATAATTCTTGAACTCCTTCAAGAATAATGCGCTTTCTCTGCAGATACTTGGAGATAAGGACATGGCGTATGTATGTTCCACTTATAGTGACTTGGATATTGAGATCACATCTCAAATCCAGATCACATGGACCTCTTATAGATGCTTGATTTAATGAAGGCTGTAAATCTAATCTTCTCATTGCATATGAATCTTATTCAGATCAATGTCCAACACTTGGGCCAAGATAAGATTACTTTTCTACTGAAAGGAGTCACTAAATTCCAGACATGTTTCGTCACTCCCTCGGAATGGAAACGTCATGGTTATACAATCGTTTATGATCACATCACCCTCAAGTTATCCTAATACCTATACATCCTGCATACTGGAAGACCTATGATAAATCTGAAGATATAGATCAATTTCACACTATCATCTTTAGGGTTTCATCATCAAGTTTCTAAATCTTGGTCATTGGGAGTTTCTATCGATCATATGCTTTCCAAAAGCATATATCATACCTACAAATTCTTGTCATGCTTCCAAAGAACGACGACCATGCATGGAATTTGATCAGACCCAATACCTCATGAGTAAGCTCATGTCTTTTGGTTCACAAGTGAACCTGTATGATCCCTTTGAGAGATCGTATTTCCCATATGCCCTCATATGCACCCCATCTCGCCAGTGTATAAACCTTGGTAAGGTCATCAACCTATTGGTCTACAAAATGTACATATTTAGACATATATCAACACATCTATCTCTGCTTAGAGGATATGTGCTTGTATCGCGACAATATACGACATAGGACATTGGTTATCATGATCTCATTAAGTCAACTCCTTAACCTAACTAATCTAACACACTTGAATCTCTATTCCCATGCAGAGGACCTGCATCAAGAGGTCGATCAAATATACCCCTAATGAGAAAGGATTGTCATCTCCTACTCAGGCTGGTGATCATCTCTTAACAATCATTTGACGATGCTCGATGAGTCATCAATCTAACTCCTTAGATATTCATCCAAGCACCAGCCTTTATGATTCAACTATTGAATCAGCAACTATATGATCATTAAGATGGCCATAGTACATAACCTTAGTTGTATAGAGAGACCTTATAGTGCATTCATTCATTTAATCTCATAAAAGGGACTGAAAAGAATCAATAACTTTTATTGATAAATCATATATTACAATAACATTTATTGTAGGAATGTTTCACCTCGGACTCACATGGCTAACATGGAGATCATCTCTTAATAATCATTTGACGGTGCTTGATGAGTCCTCAATCTAACTCTTTAGATATTCATCCAAGCACCGCCCTCTATGATTCAACAATTGAATCAACAATTGTATGATCATCATTATGGCCATGGTACATAACCCTAATTGTACTAAGAGGCTTATTATGAAAATTAATTATTCTTCATTTAAAATCAGAGAATTATATTTGTAGTAACACTTATTGCATAATGGCTTGCCGTGGACTCGCATGTCCAACAATCTCCCACTAACCCAAAGAGCCATTAATGGGCTAATATTTAAATGTACACTCATGTGACAATCAGAAGCTATTTAACATAGCTAGGTAAGCGGATCAGTCACTCTGTTCCTAAGAGACTACACCAAGTCCGTTTACAATACTTGCAAGTCTCCTTGTAATAGTGCTCACTTCCAATGCGAATGTTGCATCCTATGCAACCAATACTCATTCTTATTAAAACAATTATAGTGTTCTTGAATCTACAACTTAATAATTGTTTTAACCAGTATGTAATTTTAATTATCCATATGAGAATACCCTTATTCCCGGAGATCTCTATCTCCTAAGGCTAAGACCCGGTCTTAAGTCTTATAAGACATCTGTACTTAAGATCTTTTAGATTACTATATATAAAGACTTAAGTTCATGAAGATAAGACTTTGAGATCAATATCTCAAAAGTCACGTCATCATTGAAGATATTGTTGCTACTCCAATCAAATATTTTATTTCCATAGTAGGATTACTAATAGTTTACTACTCCCGCTGCATGGCAGATGTTTAATTTTCGTACACATCTAAGATACACTATGGCATGTAGACTTGGTATTCATATCCTCAACTTTGAGGTGTTATCCCTTATAATATGTCAGTACCATATTTTAAGGGAAAGAATCCTTCCTTGGAGTTTTCCCAAAAATGGAATATGTCCAAGGTGTATAACTTATGTGACGGTCCCAATTCCCTTTTCTTTTTGACTGTAAACATTTTCAGAACTAAGATCTAATATTTATTTTGAGATCATATCTCAAGGTATGGAATAGCCATACTATAAAACACTTAATATTATGCTTATATCATTCCAAATGATTAGGATATCACCTACATTTATCATGATGAACACAATGACACTTCCACTAAGCTTCACATAGTTCATCAAGATTATATCTGAAATCATAACTTTTTAATTTCATCAAATATGATTTTCCAACTATAAGAAGCTTAGTTGAGTCCATAAATGGAACTTCTTAAGATTACACACCTTGTATTCCTCATTCCTGAAGCCATAGGGCTACTTCATATGAATATCCTCGACGAGGAATTCATAGAGGAATGTAGTCTTGACTTCTGTCTTGAAGATGTCATAGTCAAGTTGTGTAGCTATAGTTAGTAATATTCTGATGGGTTTAAGCATGGTCACAAGAGAAAATCTCACCAAAAGCGATGTTTTCTCTTCATGGGTATCTCATGGATATGAACCATGCTTTGAAAGTCTCTACCTTCTCATCAGGTTCCCTCTCTCTTGAAGATCCATTTACACCTAACGAGTCTTACCCTTATAGGTGGATCCTCGAGGGTCCATATGCAACACTTGTATATAAAGTCTACTTTAGACTCTATTATTAACAGCCATCTTTCCATGTCATGATCCTTAGAAGCTTCATCATATGAACTCAGATCATTGTCAGAATCAACTGACACATCGAATCCATCCTTAAACTCATTTGAAGAGGTATAATTATTTCATCTTTAATTGTCCTTTTAATATCTAATTTCACGAGCCTCATTATCTTCTAAAGATTAAATGAGATCCTTAACTTCATTTTCATCTTGATTCTCAAGAAAGTCATCTCTAAGAATCATATCCTGGGAGATGAAATCTTGTAAAGAATCTCAAGGTGATAAAGTTGGTATCTGGTACCATACGTTATATTCCCAATGAAGTAGCACTCTCTAGTGATAGATTCCCGCTTACTTGTATGGAAACTTATTAAGGATATATATATATATATATTGCAGTCTCTACTACATATATACCTTGGAAACTAAGAGGTAAATATGCTAATATTCATCATTGATAAAATCATGTCACACATGACCCAATTGCATATCCCTATAACTCTATTGAGTTTGGATGTATTAGGAGGAGTGAGATAGGAATAATATTCCCATCTCCATAAGGTATTCCTTGAATTTATCTTATAGGTACTTTCTACTTTGGTTAGATCAATTCATTTCATCTTCCTTCAATCTTTGCTTCTAAACCAAAAAGTAAAATATTTGAACATTTCAAAGGTTTCTAAGGTGAAAGGAAGATATATCAAAAAAAATCATTAATACATATCACATATCATTAATGTTTATTATGTTATAGATGTTTCACATGCGTCAATATGTATGAGATCTTGAGTACCTTGGCATCTTACACCATTCCCAGAGAAGGGCATATCAAACATTTTACTTTGAATCTCTATTCACAAGTATGTAAGTTTTGAACCTTTAGAAATCTAAAGTTCAATATCTTACTAGTCTATTGATCATATCAGTAGACATATGTCCAAGACTCAATGCCAGATCATTGTCAAATTATCTTCATGCTCCTATTGATCTTATAGGGATTGTTGCAACAATTGCATCAATATCCATGTGGATGACTACTAAACCTTAAGATCAAATTTTCTAGTCTTCTAAAACATATGCAACCAATTGCAAATGCCATTAGAAGAATGATATACAATTATCATACTTTGATCTTATTTAATAAGTAAGTATTTCAATGATGTTATGTATATGTAGATTATTCTAATGCACTATTTGAGTCCTTCTCTAAGGATTCTAGATAGACTTGATAGTCATACTATCAATACATCATCTTGTTGTAGTATTGGCATTCATCCGACTCTTTGGATGTTATATTTGTGGAAACTACGGAAATGCAATCAACTCTTTTACTTTCCTTCTTACTTGGGTCAGACCCATGCTTCCACTATGCTCCCTTCATTTGTAAATATCCATCGCTTAAGATAACAGGGTTCTTATGTTGAGCTCAAAAGAATTCAATGTAAGAGTATTTCAACATTTATACATGCTTCTTTCAACTCATACAATATGAATATTATGAAGCTTCATGAATGACTTGAGTATAGACATTAGAATGATGACACTCATCATATCTTAATCCATGTTAACTGTTAAATACTTTGGTTCAGGTAGGTACTTAAATATTTTGAGTACATCTTCTCATATCGAGCCACCATTCTACATAATGCAGTCAACCATGTCATTTATGATTAAATGTTCAGATCACATGTGTATGCCAAAACATCTTCTTAGATTTTATAAGGATTATTTGACAATTATGATCATCATTAACATGACACTTCCAAAACTCACTCGATGAAAGATCAAGGCTATAGAGATATACGAACCCTAGGTTGTTGTCCTATTATCTATTTAATTATCATTCCTCATTATTATGAGAAATCTTGCACATTGCATACACATACATTATGTGTCCAACTGCAAGTACAATATCTTTATCATGGATCCAATCCACGATATGTTTCTGGTTGTTATTGAGTATAGTATTGAGTGGCTTTAATAAGAATTATCTGAAATAAGAAATCTTCATATATATATATATTACTTTGATTTAGGAATTTTAATATCAAAGTTGTCTCATTGTCAACAAGGAAAGTTCATTCAATGTAATAGATATACTTACCATCATATCTCAAGCAAGATCTGGGATCTCCTTTCTTATCTTTGTCACATCCCAATATTATGAGAACTTGCAACTTGGATAAATAGAAGCAGGAAATCATTCTGCCTTGCAAGTCCAACTTGCATTCCTTATTCAGTCTTTAAAACCCAAGCCCACCACCCCTAAGGTGATGTTAACCCGTCGTTAATTGAATCAACCATCAACAGGTTAGAACTCGCTATGCGCTATCCAATATCGCTCCAATAATTTGAGGAACTGACATTGGGGTCAGTACGCATATGGCCTTACTCTTTAGAGAAGCAAAGAGATTGATCCAGATGCGCTTGTATGCAGGAGTTGTCACTTCAGGCAGGTGTCTCCTACATACAATCCCTAGCGACGGAACCCTTCACCTTGACGGAAGACTATGGATGTCACTTATGTGATCCTCCATATCATGTTTAAATTCTAATTAATTTTTAGAAATCATATTTACACAATTAATTCTTCAAAGGAAAATACTACTCTATTCACAATAGAGTGTATAATTGGATCTAATTATTTTAATCATATTAAATCAATTATCAATCCAATCAATCAATCAACAAACAACTTTTAATTATTACTTGAAGGATGGTATAATCTCAAAATACATATTATTCAAATTTTAATAATTTAAAAAATACATCATGATCGCTTCAAGCATTATCCTTTCCTTACTCGATGTCATGTCTAGTATCGACGGGAGTAGGACAGACCGCTAACGGAGCAACCTGCTACCCCAGCGCTCCCTGAATAGACACCATATCTGCCTCAGGTCAGGATAATGCAAATAGATCATTTTGTATTTTAGATGATAGTCGATTTATCAACCGAAGTTATACCATGCAATATTTATCAAAATCATTTTGAATAATATTATAAAGAGATTTGCTAAACAAATCCACAATCCTATTCAAGCAACTATGTTTGTTGGGATTGATGTAACCAATTGATATAGATCATATCTAATAAATTTTGATTAAGGTAATATCATTTAAGGAAATAATCATCTTTAAATATTTCACACAATATTTGTCAGCAATTATTTTAGATAATTAACAATTAATTTCCACTAGTTGATTAAATGACAATCACAAGGTTATTGATTAGGAAAATAATTTTCAGCAGTGACTCTCACTTACTAAAATAAGCATATCTCAATTAATTTAAATCCAAATTACGCAAAATAAGTTTTCAAATTTCGATAATTTTATTCATAACGGAACCCAAATGATATTCACGCATTTCCAGGCATTTTAAAATCATAATTAACTCTTTAATTACGTCAATTCGCCATCCCCGAAACAGTGGATACATGTTCACTAAAATGATCATAACTTGAGTAATCGGGTTCTAAATCACGCAAACGCAAGTCTCACAGTTTCCTTATTTAATGGGAAACATAATCCAAGTGATAAAATCACGTTTTAAGGTACTTAAATAGGGCGAACAAATGCACTAAATAGGGTTGCGTGAATAAATGAAACTTCACACAACTTAAAAATGCTTGTGTCATCTTAGGTTTATGGATCATATCCAAAACTTCCAACCTATGGCTCTGATACCACGTGAAGGATATAGAAAAAAACTTAAGTGCATCACAGAAGCATGGAGATCGCATCATATACGATCGGGAGAGACTAGTCGTACTAGTGCTCGAGGCAGCAGAATTTAAAATAATTAAAACGGTGAAACTATATGATTCGAGAACACTTCTCGGATCGGTTCATCTAAACTACAATTAGGAATTAAGTTTAACTATTGAAGCGTGGTTGAGATCGAGTCTCTAAATGAAGAGACCTATTGTCTCAAGTCCAATTTGAAGGATGAGACACTTGTGTGTTGATGAAATGTGTACTCCTCGCAATTCATGTTGATGATCCCAACGACGAATATCTTGATCTCGTCTCATAAGATCTGATGTTTTCTTCATGAGCCAAGCGCATCGAAGAAGATGGAGATCCACGAGTAGTCAATCCGAAAACACAATGGCGTCGCGATGACTACAACGATTTCTCTCTAGGGCATCAAGGTGGACGGCCATAATGAGAGAGAGTAAGAGAGACTTGGCATGTAGAGAGAGAGGGAGAGAGCATATAAAGTTGTGTCCTCGAAGAGATAGGGTTGCCTCTTCTTTTATAGTATTTTGGGAGTCCATGGATTCCAATCCATGTGAAACACAAAATCAATGATTGAGATTGATTTGTGTTTCTATTCAATGGTCACGATTTGTTGTAAAAAATATAACAAAAATTAATTTAGTTTAAATTAAATATGTTGAATTATCAACATAATTTAATTTTGAACTAAATTAATTAACATAGAAGGATAATGAGGGATGCCACAAACCCTCCTTGGGGGGGCACACTTATGACCAAGTCAAAGGATGGCCGTCTACCATCCATTAAATGGTTGGTGTTGGCTCCTTTAATCCTTCTTAAAATTTACAACAAATTTTGTTGTAAATGAATTTGCAACAAATAATTCCAAATTAATTTCGTGAATACTACAATCAGGCCATTAAATAATTGTGAATCATATTCACATTCCAACATAAGATGTAAATTATATTTTCAATTAATTTTCAATGTGAATCCAATTGACATCAACAATTAATTTCAAGATACTATTTACAACAAGCTCTCTATAATATATTATAAAACATATTTATAATATATACACATAATATGGATAGTGCTATCCACATTATTCATATCTTTGATAATTAAATCATATTTAATCATTTTGGATCTTATTCTCATACGCCCAAATAACATGAATCACATTCACATTATTCTCATCGTTGATAATTAAATCACATTTAGTTATCTTATATAACTCTCCTTATATGTCCAAATAATATGAATAAAATTCATATTATTCATGATAATAAAATCACATTTAATTATCCATTTCTCAATGCTCGGATACGTTATCAACAATGAAATTATTCTTGAACTGTTTCATGAACAATGCGCTTTCTCTGTGGATACTTGAAGATAAGGACATCGCGATTGTAAGTTCCATGTATAGTGACTTGGATATTGAGATCACATCTAAAATCCAAGTCTCGGGGACCTCCCACAGATGTTTGATTAAATCAAAGCCGTAACTCTAATCTTACCTTTGTATCTAAATCAATTTCAGATCACTGTCTACATTTGGACCAAGATTAGATTACTTCTCTAGTGAGAGGAGTCACTAAAATCCAGACTTGTTTCATCACTCCCTCGGAATGGAAGAGTCATGGTTATACAATCATTTATGATCGCATCACCCTTAGGTATTTCTATTACATGTAAATCCTGCATACTGGAAGACCAAGAATAAACACAAAGTTTTGGATCTATTTGGATTGTTTCCTTCAGGATTTTATCATTAAGTTTCTCAATTGATCATTGGGAGTCGGTATCGATCATATACTTTCCAAAAGCATATATCATTCTAGATATTGATCATATACTTTCCAAAAGTATATATCAAACCTAAAAATTCATTCAAGCTTCCAAAGCGAGACGACCATGCACGAAATTTGATTCCCAATATATCATGTGCGAGCTCATGTCTTCTAGTTTAGTAAATGAATATGTATGATCCCTTTGAGAGATCTTATTACTCATATGCCCTAATATGCATACCAGTGCCCCGATGTATAGACCTTGATTAGGCCATCAACCTATCGATCTGCCAAATGTACATACTCAGACATATATTAACACATCTGTCTCCAGTTAGAGGATGCGTATATTGTGATAGCAAATGACATAGGACTTTGGTTATCTCGATCTCATTACGTAAACTCTTTGACCTAACTTATCTTACACCTCCGAATCTCTATTCCTATGTAGAGGACCTGCATCAAGAGGTCGGTTAGATATCAGCCTTTAGAGAAAGGATTTCCATATCCTACTCTGGCTGGAGATCATCTCTTCATAATCATTTGACAGTGCTTAATGAGTCCTCAATCTAACTCTATAGATATTCATCCAAGCACCAACCTCTATGATTCAACAATTAAATCAACAACTGTATGATGATCAAGATGGTCATGGTACATAACTCTAATTGTACTAAGAGACCTATTATGCAAATTTATTATTCTTCATTTAAGATCAGGGAATGACATTTGCAATAATATTTATTGCATAATGGCTCGTCGTGGGCTCACAAGTCCAACAATTTAATATGGCCATGGTAAATAACCTTAATTATATAATGGGATCTTAATAATAAAGTATATTAATTCAATTATTCATTTCATTTCAGATGGATATGATAAAAAACAAGAAATTTTACGCATTTAATGGGTCATCAAAGGTTTACGTGTCCAACAAAGGCATAAGAGCAATACGATCTCTCGAATAGATCATACAGGTTCAATACTGAACCATAAGACATTAGCTCACTCATGAGGTACTGTGATCGCTCAAATTCCATGCATGGTCGTCTTGCTTTGGAAGCATGACAAGAATTTGTTGGTATGATATATGCTTCTGGAAAGCACATGATCGATACCAACTCCCTACGACAGAATGAGAAACTTAATGATTAAACGTTGAAGAAGACAATTTAAATATGACCTAAAACTTCTAGTTTATTCTAAGTCTTCCAATATGTCGAATGTACGTGTATTATTAATACTCGAGGGTGATGTGATCTTAAATGATTATATAACAATGACACTTCATTTTTGATGGACTATTGAAACATGAATGGATTTTAGTGACTCCTCTTAGTAGATTAGTAGTCTAATCTTAGTCCAAATGTTGGACATTGATGTGAATGTGATTCAGATGTAATAAGAATATTAGATTTACACTTGATTTAATAAAACATCTTTGAGGGATCCCAAGATCTGGATTTGAGATATGATCTCAATATCCGAGTCAATGTACTTAGAATGTACAGTCGCCCTATCCTTATCTCTAGGTATATGTGTAGAAAGCACATTATTCTTGAAAGAGTTCAAGAACAACACCATTGTTGATAATGTATGTGAGCATTAGGAAAATTGATAATTACATATGATTTAATTGTCATGAGTAATTTGAATATGATTCAATTATTTGGACACATGAGAATGATCATATTAGATAATTAAATATGATTCTATTATCAAAGATATTATTAATGTTGATATCACTAATAATCATGAATATTATAAATGTGATTTATAATATGTTGGAGATACTTAATTGTAAATATCAGTTACAGATTAAACATTGATGTGAATTAGATTCACATTATATAATTAATTGTAAATGAAATTTACAATTTATATTGGGTGGTTGAATATGATTCATAATTGTCAATGGCATGACTGAAATTATCACAAATAAATTTAGAATTATTTTAGTGAATAATTTTTGCAATAAAAGGTTGTTGCATATGTGGAATATTTATTGAGATATGAGATCTCAACATAATTGGAAGGAGAAAGCCTCCATTCCATATTAGGAGTGGACGACCACCTTGAGTCCTAATTCAAGGTGGCCATCCACCATATGTATGGAAGGAGGTTTGCCTTCTTTACAATTTTTTACACATCAATTAAATTAATTCAAATCAAATTATATTGATGAATCTACAATACATTTAATTTATTTAAAATTAAATATTTGTTGTTATAAATTTATACAACAAAATCATGGCCATTGATTTGAATTAGGAGTGCATCTCCACCATCCAATTTTGTTATAAAAGAAATGTTAGACCGAGATCTTTAGCTTTCAACATCAACAAAAAAGTTGAAAGCAAAAAATATCTCTCTCATATTCTCATACATGTCAAAGTTATCTCTCCCTCTCAATATTGTGGCCGTCCACTATATTGTTTGTGAGAACCATACAATCATCAAGACACCGTTGTGCTGCCGGATGGACTTCTCGTGGATCTTCGCCTTTTCAGTGCTTCTTGCTCGTAAGGAAGGCTTCGCATGACATCATACGAAATAAGGAGACTACACTCTTGATCATCGATTCGAATTACGAGATCTACAGGTCTCATCCACCCACTCATAAGTCCATCCTTTGTTGGTCTGGACTTGAGAGAGGAAGTCTCTTTTTTCAGAGACACACGATCACAAATACACTTCAAGAAGTAATCCTAATACATTATTGTGATCCTTATGAAATAACTAGAGAAAGGTTCTCATATAAGGTGGTTTCATGTAATTAAACTTTTTAAATTCTGTTGCCCCTTGCAACTAGTATGACTACTCACTCTTGATTACATGTGATGCGATCTCCACACTTTCATGATGCGCCAAGGTGTAAACCCTAGCCTTCAAGTGGTATCAGAGCCTTGGTCAAAGATCTTGAATATGATCCAAACCTTAAGGTCATGTTCATTTGGAGAGGGGTCAATTCTCTACCCAACATGGTTCCCAAGAGTACGTCTATTCCGATCCGCGTCCCATTATTTCGCCTTATTCCACAATTTTCCTATCTTTATTCCACCTTACCTACCGTTATTCCACCTTATTCTCCTTATGTTAGACATGTGAACCTTAGGCGAACTATTTCTACAATAAATGTTATTGTAATGTTTTGATATATCAATAAAAGTTATTGATTTATTTCACTCCCCATCTGAGATTAAATGAATGAATGCACTATCAGGTCCCTTAGTACAATTAGGGTTATGTACCATGGCCATCCTAATGATCAACCAACTATTGATTCAATTGCTGAGTCATAGAGGTTGTGCTTGGATGAATATCAAAGGAGTTAGATTCAGGACTCAACAAACATCGTCAAATGATTATAGAGAGATGATCTCCAACCTAAGAAGGAGATGCCAATACTTCTCTATAGGTTGATATTTCACCAACCTCATGATGCAAATCCTCTGCATAGGAATAGAGATTCAGAGGTATCAAATAAGTTAGGTCAAAGAGTTGACTTAACAATATAGAGATAACCAAAGACCTATGTCATATACTATCATGATATAGGCATGCATCCTCTTACCGGAGATAATTGTATTGCTATATATCTGAGTATGTTTATTTGGCAAATCGATAGATTAATGGCTTAATCAAGGTCTATACATTGGCTAGATGGTGTGCATACAAGTGCATATGAGTAATATGATCTCTCAAAAGGTGTCATACAGGTTCACTTTTGAACCTGAAGACATTATCTCACTCATGAGGTATTGTGACCACTCAAATTCCATGCATAATCATCTTGCTTTGGAAGCAGGACAAGAATTTTAAGGTATGATATATGCATTTGGAAAGTATATGATCGACACCAACTCCCAATGACCGAATGAGAAACTTAATGATAAAACCTTGAAAATGATAATATAAATTTGATTTAAATCTTTGAATTTATTCTAGGTCTTCCAGTATGCAGGATGTACATGTATCGGGAATACGAGAGGGTGATGTGATCATACATGATTGTATAACCATGATTCTTCCATTCCGAGGGAGTGATGAAACATCTCTGGATTTGGTGTCCTCCTATCAGTAGAGGAATCTGATCTTGGTGCAAGTGTTAGACATTGATATGATTGTGATTCAGATAGAATGAGATGATTAATTTCTTCGAGAGGTTCCCAAGATCTGGATTTGAGATATGATCTTAATATCCAAGTCACTATACATGGAACATACAATCTCCTTGTCCTCATCTCCAAGTATCCGCGGAGAAAGCGCATTACTCTTGAAAGAGTTTAAGAATAATTCCATATAAATGTGTATCCAAGCATATAGAAATGGATAATTAGATGTGATTTATTTATCCTAAATAATGTGAATTTGATTCATATTAGTTAGATGCATAAGAATGATGTTCCAATATAATGAAATGTGATTTATTTATCATGGATATGATTGATGTGTATAACACTATCCATATTAATCATACATATTATAAATAAGATTTATAATATATAAGAGAGAGATATTTGTAAATAACATTTACAATTTAAATTTTGATGTGAATTGGATTCACATTGGACAATTAATTAAAAATATAATTTACATTTTATTTTTGGTTGTGAATGGGATTCATATTTTTCTTAATGCCATGAATACAATATTCACAAAAAAATTATGAATTATTTGTGTGAATAAATTTACAACAAATATTGCTGTAAATTATGGAGAGAATCAAGGGATGCATAATGTCATGAAAAAGGAAAATGGAGCCTCCATCCCAATAGGGAGGGTGGACAACCACCATAGTCCTACTTCAAGTAGGGTCGTCCACTCACCTTATTGAAAATGGGCTTGCCTCTTTCCTATTTCTCCTACGATGATTGATTTAACTAAACTAATTTATATTGATGATTTATTCAATATATATTCAATTATATTATATTTATTATTAATTCTTTTTCAATAAAATCATGGCCATTGAAAGAAACAGAAATCAATCCCAACCATTGGATTTGTGTTATCCATGGATCAAGATCCATGGACTCCCAAAATATTATAAAGGAAGAGACAACCCTAGCTCTTCTTTAAAAAAAATAGAATTGAATCTCTCTCTCACACATATTCTAATTCATATCCCGTTCTCTTCATCAAGAGTGGTTGTCCACTTCTTGCCCTAGTGAAGACCGTCGTCGTCGTTGCGCTGTCGTGCTGCTGCTTCAACCGTTCATGGATATTCATCTTCCTCAGTACTTCTTGCATGAGAAAAAGACCTCGTATTTAGTATGATGACATTAGAAGATCCATCGCTTGGATTCACTATTGGATTATAAGAAGGAAGTGTTTCATAAATGCCCTTGTAAGCGTCTCCTCCGTCGGGTCAGACGTGAGACAGGGGGTCTCTTCATTTAGAGACTTCGATCGCAACCACACTTCAAGTGGTATTCCGATATCTACTGTGTGGTTTATATGAAATAATCCAAGAAGTGTTCTTGGATCATGTGGTTTCATCTCTTTAAAAACTACCCCGAGCAACTAGTACGACTTGTCGCTTACGATCGCATATGATGTGATATTCACACTTCCGCTATGCTTTTAAGTTTATTTCAATAATATTAAATTAGTGTAAGATATAGTTTATGTCATGGATGATATCCAAAATCCTAGATGAACAATGTTCATGTTTAGGATACGCGGGACTCATTATTTTGGCATTGGATGCAAGATTCGAATTTGTTTTTTTCTAAATTAAAAATCTACTATTTGTGCACTATTTGGTATTTTTTGGTTATTAAAACAGACTTAGAATGTATAAATATGTCCAAAAAAATTAGCCTAATTTTGTAACAAAAAATGATTCAAAGAGTTCTTGCCATGAAAAATATTTTTGCATGTATTCATTAATATATAAGAAAATGTTTTTTGCTAACTATTTTACCATCATGAAACATGAAATAAACACTTTAATTAAGCATACAATCAAATCAACAAATCGCTCGAATTTATTTCATGCGATTCTGACTCCGTTTGCCCTAGATATTCCATATTTAGTGGAGATGAGTTGGAAGATGATTAGATCATAAAATCTCTTTGCTTAATGTGTTTATAGTTCAATTGAAATCAAGGAAATTATGAATTTGAATTGCTTAATTATGATTCCTAATAATTTTGAAAACAATTTATTAATCATCATTTATCAGTGAATGAATGTTTCATGAAAAATCGTACTTTATCCTACAATAGTTGTAGGACAATCTTTACATGCAAAGCATGATTGCTTGAAATGCTTAGAAATTTTAGGATTTCAGGATTGTTTTAAGATGTCTAATGTTTCTGAGAGATTATTATAATGCCCATCATAAAAATTGATCGATAGAACTACAAGTACATTGGCATTATTTTTTCTCATTCGGAATAGTGAAGGTGTCTAGTCTGGGTATGCTGGCTTGGTTTACTAACTAGCGCCTTGCATGATAAGGAAATGCTCCCTCCTAGCATAACTAGAGTGCATTGGACGGATCCTTTCTTGAGGAAAGAATAATATGAGTAAGTCAAGTTGTACTGTAATTTTTAAAATAAAAAATTAATGCATACTTGTGAGGGTGTATACTATATAGTGATATCAAACAAACCCTAATTGTTTTGTTGCTTCATTGAATTGGATTGATAGTTGATTTAATATGATTAACTTAATTATATCTAATTAAATACTCTATTATGAATAGAGTTGTATATCCCTTAGAAGAATTAATTATATGAATATGATTCATAATAATTAAATAAAATTTGAACACAATATGGAGCATCTGATAAGTAAAATCCATGCTCTCCAGTTAAGAGAAAGGTTCCGTCGCCATGGGTTATATGTAGGAGACGCATGTCTGAAGTGATAGCTCTTGCATACAAGTGCACATGGATCGGGATCTAATCTTCTCGAAAGAGTATGGTCGTATGCGCAATGACCCCAATATTGAGTCCTCATATTATTGGGGAGATATTGGATTGTGCATAGCGAGTGCTACTCTTGCTGACGGTTGGTTCAATTAACAACGAGTAAACATCACCATAGGGGTGGTGGGCCTGAGTGTTAAAAATCGAATTGGGAAATGCAAGTTGGACTTGAAAGGCGAAATGAGTTTCCACTTCTTTTTATCATAGTAACAAGTTCTTATATTATTGGGATGGAACAAAGGTAAAAAAAAGATCCTAGTTCTTGCTAGAGATATGATGGTAAGTATATCTCTTACTTTGAAAGTGATTAAGGGAATGGACTTTCTGAGTTAAAAGGCAAAACTAATTTGATTACAAATCCTTAATCAAATAATTTATATTTGAATGTATAATTATTTATATATTCTAATATAATGAATTCTCAATTTCAGAGAATGAAGTCCGTGAGCCCACTCAGTAGGCTCTAAGAGTTCAATCATATTAATGGACCAAATTAATTAGATTGGATCTGAAATTCGGATCTTGTTCTATCTACGGATCGCATTTCATATGTGTTATTGATGAATCCATGATTCATTAACTTTTCAGTCGCATTTTGCCTTAAAACCCTTAAACAAATACATGTAAATACCCATTAATTCTCATATTTTAACAAAACACCATTCATGTGTAAATATTCACTTTTAACCACTAAACTCATGTAAATAAATAAAGAACCAGAAAAAAAGAAAGAAAAAGGCAGATTGAATATATGTATATATATACAATATGACTTAAAATATAAATATAACTGTAAGATATATTTATAGCCCAACCCTCGAGACCAAGTCAGCATGGATTGGTTGACAAACCAATAAGTAGGGGGAGATAAGGAAAGAAAACCAAAGAAAAATAATTTAACACATACAAATACACCTTTCATTATTTATAAAATAAATACAAAACTTCAAAGAATTTTAATTATTTCAAATGAACATATTTTTCACCAAACTCTTCTCCTAATTATTCCTAAAAATGTATATAAAAATATAAAAATAAGTTAAAAATATTACCCTGTATATATGCCAAGAAACCCAGCCTACAAATTGTCAAAATCTCAACTTCCGAACATCATAACTTCCTCTTACGAACTCCAATTTCACTCTACTCACCTTTAAAGTTCATAAAATAATATTCTCTAATTAATAAATGTGGTTTCATCGAATTCGGAGTCCGTTTGCAAAAAAATCGGTTTTGGGACCAAAAGACAAAGGGGTTTCTGGGCTATTTATTTTATGTAACACACATTATTTATCATTTTCTTAATTTTATAACTTTTAAATTATTTCATGATCTTGTAGTTTCACCATAATTTATTTCATAATTTTTTGGAGACTATTTATTATTTTAATAAAATCAATAACCCTAAAATATATGTATAAATGACCTTTTTAGATACTAACCCTATTTATTAAAATATGTAAATTAATTTATAAAAATCTATAAAAATTCTTATAAACCTTATTTAATACTCTAATAATTAAGAAAATATAAAATTAATTCTTACTTATTTATTTATTAAATTAAAAATCTAAAACCTATTTATAAATACATATTTATTAATATAATATTTATATTTTAAATAATACTTATTATTTATTAAATGTAATTAGTTCATAAATTAGAAAATTAATTTATCTACACTTCTTGTATTTACCCTTATTTAAAATAATGTATGTTACTATTTTATATGTAATTTACAATGTATTTAAGCTCCTGGACCAACCAGGTGCTGACACTTGTCAGCACCTGGGGTCTTCTTCCTCAAGAAGAAGTTGCGCCCAGGTTGTTCAACCAGCCATCTTCAAACCTTTTTCCCGCGGCCATCTCGAACCTTCCGACCCATCTAAACCCTCCATCCTCTTCCTCCAACTACTACTCCATCGCCTACCCTTCGATTCAACTTGGAGCCCACGCCAACCATCTATATAAGGCCCCCAAGTCGCCATAGCCAACTAACCTTCCAACTACCCAAGAGCCCAGCTCCAGGTGTACCGACCCCCCTACTTCAAAACCTCGTTCCGGCCACATCGAGGCGGCGGCATCGCCAAGGAGGAGTTCACGAGGAAGAAGGGACGTCGGAGGATCGTTCCAAGGTGTAGATTCGCCTTGCATCGCCGCCAAGCGCCGCGTAGAGCTTCGGTCAAAGCCGTTGTCGAGCAGCTCGTCCAGGTAATATACCTTGACTTTCCCCAGGTTTCTTCCTTCATTTCGTGATTTTGTTTCTCGATTCGCGAGCCACGATTAGCGTGGCTAATCGCTACTTTAGATAACCTAATCACTTAGCTTTCACGCAATATCAAAATCCCTTTCGATTCATTCCCAAATTGTTTTAAAATCGATCATCATTCATCGACGTTCTTCACGCAAATGGTTGTTTACTGGAGCTTAAGTTGTTTTTCACCATCTTTGGAATTTGATATCTTGATCCCTCGACCGATTCTTCACGAATCAAGCACGCTAAACATTCAATTGCAGATCCAAGTTTGTCGCGAAGCATTGATTCGGATCAGGAGTCTTCAATCTTCATTGAAAATCATCTCCAAAAGAAGCTTCATCAGAACGGTATCAGCTATCAGGTGTTGAAGACGCCATCTTCATCGACTTTCCACCGTCGCTCGGAGCATCGTCGATCGCCACCCTACCGCGGGCGAGCTCGAGGGGTGGAGGAGCCACCCCTCTGGCCCCGCCGGAGCGCCAACATCATCACTGGCCGACCGCGATAAATCGGAGAAGAACGCCCGCAACCAACAGTTCTAACAGACTCAAGAACACCTGACGCACAGGTGCGCGACACGTGGCGCACCTGTGAGCGTCCGATCGCGCGCGTAACTTCTAATCTCAGCTGCAGAAGGTGAATCGGTGTGACAATTGCATCTTAGACCCAACAGCTTCCAGATATTTGGCTCCGCCCCCTAGGTTTCTGATATTTGCATTTAGGTCATTCCGCAGGGACCTAAATGCAAAGATTTGAAAATTATTTTTCTTCAGAACAGTCCTTGTGGACCTAATTGCGAATTTTTAATTAGTTTTTCTTGCGCTTATGCCCCTGGGCTGTAGGGGTTGTTTCTTCTTCTTGTCACCTCGGATTTCGATGATTTCTTGAGGGTAGTTACACAACTACCCCAGCTACTTAGTATAAAGATTTCGTGTCTTTTTGACGAGTTTTCGACGTGTTTTGATTTCATCGAAAGCAGTCTTGTTTTGTTATGGTTTCTTGTGTAGTTCGAGCTCGCAGCTCGAACCCCGTTCACCCTACTATATAGTATCACTTAGATATTATTCATCTATTATATAATAAATAAATCTTTTTGAAAAATATCCCTTTTTGAAAATTAAATAAAAATAAGAAAATAAAATAAAAACAATAAAAATAAAAATCAATAAAAAAAAGGTGTGTTGACTTGACCACTTAGAGAAGAAATAAAAATAAGATTATGAAACGAGAAATCTAGGGAATTTATTCTGCCTCCTTGAGTTCGACCCAGGAACACTTTCTTGGTTAAATATTAGTGAACGGTTTTTCTTCGGAAAACCGTAATTGTTTGATAGGTTTAAAGAACCGATTTTTGTTTTGCGGCTTTCTGCTACAACCGACAGCTTTCTTCCTTCAAAAGGAAAAGCCGCGAAACTCGATTCTTTTGCACCTCATCAAAATGGCGCCGTTGCCGGGGAGGCATTAGATTCTTTTGATTTTTCATTTTTTTGTGATTTTATTTTTTCTCTTCTCTTTGTTTCATTTTTCGTATGGTTTATCGTACGGTTTTTTCTCCAAGTTTTTATTTTGTTTTCTTACGGCTTTCTCGACTTCGCGGTTTTCACGGCTTTCTCGATCGATCTTTTGCTAACTATTTTTGCAGGGCCTGCAGGATCAGCCGGCTTCTTCGGAAGCTGAATCAGTTGAAAGAGCAAAGGCCGGCTCCTTCTTCACGAGTCGGCTACAGAGGGCAGCCTAGGTGCTTGCTTTAGGTGCTTGCTTTAGGATTTTTAAATAAAAAGAAAAAAATATATAGACGTTGATTGAAAAAACCATAAAAATTGCAAAACTAAAATCGGGACTGCTAAAAATATCTGACTTAAAACCGTAAATCAATTCAAGTGATTTGGGGAGAGTAACCCCCGCACATGTCTCAGAGTGCGCGAGCTTGAGAGCCGACACTTAAGGATAGAGACCAAACCCCGTATTTCTTGCGGGATACTACTGGGTCCATACATTTGATCGCTGTTCCTCAGTGGGTAAGCTCGGGTAGCCGGAAACGGTCCGGGTTTACTTAGCAGAGTGGGAGGTTTAGAGGACACTGCGCAAGGCTCCGTCCTCAAGTAACACAGGTAGCCGGAAACGGTCCGCACTTACTCCCATACTGGCTGAGTGCGAGCGGCCTCGTGTAAGGATTCAGGCCAGTGTCTCAGGGAAACTATCGGGCACCTATTGGCTTGCTCAGCCCACGTAATCGAAACGTTTGCTAATCACAACCCTAAAACCGAAAAGATAAAAAGACCGAACTTTTACGGTCTTCATCAGGGTTGAGTTGGTGAAAACGGGGTTTGCTTTGTGTTTGTTTGCGGGGCGTGAGTTTTCTGCGTCTTTCGCATTTCTCCCTCATTTGAATCGTACACGTGTTCTCCTGACTTCCTCTTGACATCGAAGATGACGTCTCAACGGCTTTTCAGCTCAGACTTTGTGAGCTTTCGACCATCCACCGTCGAGCGTATGTCTTCACAGGCTCAGGATGACCCTCTTCCCGAGCCGGTCCCATCCGATCTCGAGGCGAGTCAGACCCAGACTCCCTCGTCTCCTGGCCAGATCATTGAGGCAGACCCTCGCCTCAATACATCATCTAGATCTCCTGAGTATTTTTCGCTGAGTTCTTACGAGAGTTTTCACTTTATAGACGATTAGATGGCTCACGGGAAAGGACCAGTAGCAGACGAGAGGCCACCAGCTAGGGAATATCAGGAGGGAAGACCGGAGCTTAACGCAGATGTTACGGCAGGTATTCTCGATACATTACAGCAGATGAATCTACAGATTCGAGAACAATATAGAGTTCTGAACGAACTGCAGGCTGAAATAGCCGCGCTGAGAGCAGGGCCCGAGAACCATTTACCGTCTGCGGTTCCCGCTACTTTACGGGACGAGTATGACCCGGGCGCTCGAACGCTCCATCACTGGATTCGGCTACCACCGAATCAAGGGCCATACGAACTCCGACCGTCCTTCATCTCCTTGCTTCCCAAGTATTATGGGAATGCCGCAGAGGAGCCGTTCACGTTCTTACAGCAGTTTGAGATGATCTGCGGAACGACTTGTTATCCAGCAGTAACGCAGGAGGCCGTACACCTCAAGGCTTTTTCCTTTGCCTTAGTCGATAAAGCCCTTTATTGGCTGAGCCATCTGGGGAGAGAAATCTCTAACTGGGATGACCTGAAGTCCACCTTCCCGTGCAAATATTTTCCTCTAGGAAGGACGAACATGATGAGGAGTCAGATCTCCAACTTTACGTAATTGCCGAACGAATCATTCCATGAGGCATGGGATCGATTCAAGGACCTGACGGAGAGATGCCCACATCATGAGATCCCAATGAAGGTGCTAGTACAGAACTATTTTGGAGGACTCCAGCTGGAAATACAGGGGCTAGTTAGTGCCGCATGTGGCGGCAGTTATTTGAACAAGGACGCCGAGTCAGTCTGCGCCATCTTCGAAGGGATGGCCGAGAATTCGAGAGTTGTAGACTCTACTCGGGCATTTCAGAAAGCCCCACAGCCACCACATCACCGAGAACATCATAAGGTGGTGAACATTTCGGACTCTGAATCCAACACCAACATGGGCTTCATTAGCGAGAAATTGACGTTGGTGGATGTGATTCACAAGCAGGTCCAAGACCTACAGCCGCTGTGAGAGTTGGAGAAACTCTAATCTCTACCTCAGCAGCTGAGTGATCTATCAAAGAAGGTCGCTGATCTTCAGATCCAGTACCAGCAGAACCAGACCTCTTCGAACACGCAATCAGCACGAAGGATCGCACCCGCTCCACCCACTCGTCAGACACATTACGTCCAGAGCGGGCCCGAGATTCCGCAGATTGATTGGCATGAGGATCAGTCTCATGCCAATTCCAGCCAGATCATCAGCACTGCAGAGATGGAGGTGGAGCCGCAATCCACTTTCGAGATCAACGGGATTTGGTATACTCCGATGCAGCAGCCGAGTATACCGAATCAGCAGCAGCAGTAGCTGTACGGTCATCCACAGCATGGACGTCTACAATTCCTGCACCGCCAGAGCTTCACGCCGCAGCAGTCTCATCCGAATGTCTACCATCAGAGACCGCAGCCTTCATATCAGCACCCTGCCCAGTTTTCACCGAATTGTTCTTTTCAGCAGCCGCAACAGTCTTCCTCCACACCTCAGCGCTACTCCCAGCCTTCCACCTCTCAGCATTTCACGCCAAGTCAGGAGAGAGGAGCAAGCCAGGGCCACTATACCGAACCAGAGATGTCTTCACAGGCCCAGGCGCTCAACCAGATCATGGATATGCTCAGCACGCTCCAGATCGTGCACAAAATAGAGATGGAGCAGGTTAACCATCGGCTGGACGAGTTAACCGTGCCGAAGACCACTCTCCCAGCCCAGCCTCAGATGAACCCGAACAACAAGAGGAGGCATCCAGAGCAGGTAGATACTACAGGTAAGATCTCGTTTCCTGAATTTTTATCTAACTTCATTCATCTCAGAAGCGGTAGATCACGGCAAACACCTGCTGGAGAAGAGGAGAGGGCACCAGAGGAGCACAAGCGTGATCCAGATGCCGAGGAGGAGAAACCGCAAGAGGATGAGACACATAATCAAGAGACGGGAGTAATACCAGCTCATCAGATATGGATACTGGCGACTCAGACGATGATATCACGCCAGCTCAGGCAGAGAGCCCGGACAAAAACATTTCTTCTCCTGTTTTAGAGAGTTTTGTAAATAATTCTGAGACTCTCGATGTAAATGCTGATTCTAAGATGAATAAAACTTCTGATTTTCTGACTCCTGACTTTATTCCTTTTCCCGATGCCTTATTTGGAAAAGGAAAGAAAAAGACCAAAAATAATATCAAATCTCCACAGATCGAAAAGCTACTCAAAGATCACATCTTTCTGAAGACCCCTCTCCATGATGCCTTAGATAAATTTCCTACGCTCAAGAATCAATTAAAAACAGATGCACCACGCGTAGGAAAAAGAGATCCCGAACAGAAAAACATGTTTTGACTAAGGCTACATCCTGTGCGATACAGAATAAGCTTCCAAAGAAGAAGAAAGACTCAGGGGCACATTATCTCAGATGCGAGATCGCAAAAGCCGAGTTCGATCGCACTCTATTAGATAACGGTTCCTCGATCAATCTGATACCCGCTTCCTTACTCGAGAAGCTCGAGTTAGGTCCTCTTTACAAATCCCGCACGATCCTTCAGTTTGCTGATAGATCCGTAAAGAGACCTAAGGGTATACTTAGGAACGTTATCATAACCGTGCAGGGTCTGCAATTTCTGATGGACTTTACGGTCCTAGATATGAATTGCCCTGCACAGTTACACCTTACCCCGATCATTCTCGGGAGGCCTTTTCTAGAGACCGCAAAGGCCCTCTTCGATTATGATACAGGGAAGGTATCTTTTCGCGCCGAGGGAGAAAAGGTACAAATAGAGATGGCGAGAGAATCGAACACTTTCAGTGATGCATCTTCAGATTTTCTGAGTTCTTTAGCCTCTTCGATTATATGGATGAGGTTCGTCTGGACGACCTCGAAAGATATCAGGTAGAGACCCAAGAATATTTTACAGAGGACGGGTCCGAGACCTCAGGGGGTAATTCTTCCGACGGGACCTTATATTTTAGTCTGGATGATGAGAACCAAAGGGATCAGACTTCTGATGAAATCAATGCAGATCTTTCAGATTCAGAAACTCTACAAAATTCCTCCGTCTCAGATGAATCCGAATTGTATCTTGCTGACTTATTCTCTTCTAATCATTCTGAGGAGTCGGATGATGTCTTGAACATCTTCTGTAGTCCGAGAGCACATTGAGATGGTGGAGAATCAAATCACAGACACATCACCTACCGATATAGATCCCCATACAATTACAGATGATGTTTCGGCAGATTCAGATACTACCTTGCCAGAACTTAAAACTTTGCCACCAAACATGACATATGCCATCCTTGCGGGTCCACATCAACAGTTTCCGGTCATTATCAGCTCAACTTTGACCGATGATCAAGAATCTCATCTGATGGAGATTCTAGAAAGAAACCGCAAGGCCATTGGGTGGACTGTATCCGATCTCTGCGGGATTAATCCTGCTTTGTGTCCACATCATATCTATCTCGATCATGACAGCAAACCCTCCAGAGAGTTTCAGCGTAGGCTGAATCTGGTTTTACGAGAAGTTATCAAGAAAGAGATCACGAAATGGTGCGACGCAGGGTTCATTTATCCCATCTCCAACTCCGAATGGGTTATCCCATTACATGTTGTCCCGAAGAAGTCGGGAATTCAGATGGTGAAAAACGAGAGTGGAGAGGAGATTTCAAAGAGAGTAACCACGTCGTGGCGAGTATGTGTTGATTACAGAAAGCTGAACACTGCGACGAAGAAGGACCACTTCCCTTTGCCTTTCATAGACCAGGTCATAGAACGGTTGGCAGGGAAGGGGTACTTCTGTTTCCTTGACGGTTACTCTGGATACAATCAGGTATCAATTGCTCCTGAAGACCAGGAGAAAACCACCTTCACTTGTCCGTTCGGCACGTATGCCTTTAGACGGATGCCCTTTGGATTGTGCAACGCTCCCGCGACTTTCCAGAGGTGCATGCTTGCTATTTTTGCGGACATGGTCAGTGATTTTCTAGAGGTTTTTATGGAAGATTTTTTGGTCTATGGTGAATCCTTTGACGATTGTTTAGCGCACCTAGACCAGGTTCTGAGAAAGTGTTGTGAGGTAGATCTCGTTCTGTCCTGGGAAAAGAGCCATTTTATGGTTACTCACGGGATCGTGTTGGGGTACGTCATCTCCTAGCGAGGCATGGAGGTTGACCCTGCCAAGGTGGATGTCATCAAGAAACTCGAGCCCCCATCCAACACTAAACAGTTACAGTCATTTTTGGGGCACGTCGGCTTTTACAGACGATTTATCCAAGATTTCTCCAAGATTGCCCGACCGTTAACAGAATTGCTAGGCAAAGACATCGAGTTTGTTTTAAATGACAAATGTCTTAATGCCTTCCTCACATTGAAAGAGAAAATAATCAGTGCTCCTGTCCTACAGCCGCCTGATTGGTCTCTACCCTTCGAGATCATGACGGATGCATCAGATTTTGCGGTCGGGGCTGTATTAGGGCAGAGGAGGAATGGACTTCCCGTAGCTATTCACTATGCCAGCAAGACCTTAGATGATGCTCAGAGAAACTACACAGTGACAGAAATGGAGATGTTGGCAGTAGTGTTTGCATTAGACAAGTTTCGATCATATCTGCTTGGCTCTAAAATCACCGTATACACTGATCACTCAGCTATCAGATTTCTAATGGAGAGGAAGGATGCCAAGGCACGCCTTCTCAGATGGATTCTCTTACTTCAGGAATTCGATTTGATATCAAGGATAAACCTGGAGTAAAGAATGTGGTAGCTGATCACCTCTCCCGATTGCAGTCAGATCATCCTTCAGATGAGTACACGCCAGAGATCGCAGAGAGATTTCCTGATGAGAGCATCTTTGCGGTTACAGAACTTCCGTGGTATGCAGACATAGTGAATTTCTGCTCACACAGAAAAGTCCTCAAGGTTGACCGAAGAACAGAGTTGAGAAACTAGTTTCCGAGGCACGATACTACCATTGGGAGGATCCGCTTCTTTTTCGCGAAGGACTGGATTGTGTTTACAGGCGATGTATTCCTCAGGAGGAATATAATAGTGTCCTCACTTTGTGTCATTCTCTAGAATCAGGAGGACATCATTCAGGGAAGAGGACAGCACAAAAGGTACTACAGAGTGGATTATGGTGGCCGACTCTTACCAGAGATGCTTGCACATTCGTGAAGAGTTGTCCAGATTGTCAGAGAGCTTTAGGGACAGTCAGTGCAAGAGATGCAATGCCGATGCGACCCGTTATTATCTGCGAGATCTTTGATGCATGGGGAATAGATTTTATGGGACCGTTCCCTTCTAGCAGCGGCTTTGAGTACATTCTTCTCGCTGTAGACTATGTTAGCAGATGGGTGGAGGCTATATCCGCACGAACCGCAGACAGTAAGACCGTTTGCAAGTTCCTAAGGGAACACATCATCTCGCGGTTCGGGATTCCTCGTATTCTTATCTCTGATGGGGGTAGCCATTTTATTAATAAGGAGGTGAAGAAGCTAGTGAAACAATACAGCATCGATCACAGAGTAGCTTCTCCTTGCCACCCGCAGACGAATGGCATGGCTGAAGTCTCGAATAGGGAGGTGAAATCTAATCTCCAGAAATTAGTACGACCGGATAGGAAGAACTGGTCACTTCTTCTAGATCAGGTTCTTTGGGCATATCGTACTGCTTATAAGACTCCCCTAGGCATTTCACCATTCAGGCTAGTTTATGGAAAGCCGTGCCATTTGCCCCTAGAGATCATGCACAAATCTGAATGGGCAATTCGAGAGATACCGATGAATGAACAGAAAGCATGAGCCAAGAGAAAGATAGATCTAAATGAGCTGGTAGAAATTCGAAATCAAGCATACGAGAACACACTTATCTATAAGGACAAAGTGAAGAAATGGCATGACAGACATATTCGACACAAGAGCTTTGTTCCTGGGCAGAAAGTCTGGTTGTTCAATGCAAGGTTGAGAATTTTTCCCGGCAAATTGAAAAGCAAGTGGGAAGGACCGTACATAGTCAGAACGGTGCACGACAATGGCAGTATTGCGATATCAGATGTGTCACCTGGTGCAGAACCGTTCGTGGTTAACGGGCAGATGCTGAAGCACTTCGTAGAGACTACTGATCATCTGGCCCGTACTGAAGTGATCTACTTTGTACAGGAATCATGATCATTCCTTCACTTCTTCCTGTACAAATTCTTTTGAGCCATTCTGGAGATTCACCACACTTGTATATTCTTCGTAGACCACAATCGTCCCCATTTTTGCTCGTCTTTTATGCTTAGGATATCAGATCCTAAGTATAGGGGGGACTGATTGCCCGTTGATTTACGTTTTATTTTTCGTACTAATTCTTTTGTATATCCATTCTTTTTCACGAATTACTGGTCCCCAATTTTTGGCTACACTCTTTTCTATACTTAGGATGCCTTATCCTAAGTATAGGGGGGACCGAGTGATTTCGATGATTTCGTATTCTTTTTCCTTTTGAACTTCGTTATTTATCCTTTTCATTCAGTCATCCTGTTTTTGCTCTCCCGTGATACTTATGATGACCTGATCGTAAGTATAGGGGGGATTGACAGACTTGTACATTCGCTTCTTTTTCACCCACTTTTACTTAGCACGAGTTATGTCCTCCTTTTTCTCTTTTGACGCTATGAGGACATAGCTCAAGCTAAGTATAGGGGGGTGCGTATATATTGTATATATACTTTCGTCCATAACTCGTACTTTTATGTATTTTCTATATTTATAAAATCTATAAAAAAGTGGGTATGGGTTAATTTAAAATCCACTTTTTTTTTTATAAAATCCTTGTAAATAAGTAAAATATGCTTAAAATTTGTAATTAAAACTTGTAATTAAAACTTTGTACTTAAAATTTGTCCTTAAATATGTATAATACTTATTTAAAATCCTATTTATTAAAACATGTATAAAAACCATTCAACCCTTGTAAAATACTTTGTAGATAAAATTTGTAAAATACATTAGATACTTAACTTAAAAAAATATATTTTGTAAAATTTGTGAATAAAATACTTGTTTATAAAAATCATAAAAATCCATAAAAAATACAAAGTCCTAAAATTTGTAAAAATTACAAAATCCTTAAAATCCATAAAAATGAGTAAAATTCAAAAAATATACTTCACAAAAACATGGTCGCATTTGCATTCGCATTTTTCAGAATAAGTTTGATTTCCGGAACTAAGGACTGAGTCTAGTCTAAAGGATGGAGCTTGATTACGGCCTTTAACTCTCGTTGTAAGGAGCCTGATTATGAACTAGAATTTAGACTCTTCAGGTCTGGTGACTTAAAATCTTTGGGTTCCGCAAGACCATATTCGGGAAATCAAGTCATCTGAGCTTAAGTAGACCATTTGGAGTCATCCGTACAACTCTACACCAATGAACCAATCTTGAACACATGCACTCTACACTTAGCTCGACTCACATAGAGTTTCGAAGGGCAGTACACCTTGGTAGTGCGTTCCTATCCTTATCTTTGCGGCATTGACGTCTAAAGACGGGAGAGATTGGGGTTGCGATAGTTGCTTTGGATGAGGGAAGGATCTGCTGACACAATTTTTCTAAGACCTCAAAAAAATGGACGGACTAAAAAGATGCTATATCCGTCGAGGCACAAAAAGATGAATGCAGTGCAAGCAAATTACAAAGTCAAAGCAATACAGAAGCCACCAAATAAGACCACAATGGTCCAAGCTTCCACCACATATGCCTGCACATCTTAGTGGAGACTCAGCTACACCGGTTGGGCTTCACAAGGAGATGCGTCTACACTGGTCGCACTCCACTTCTTTTCCCATTCTTCTAACTTCTCCCTATATTAGATTGTGGACATAGCCGAACTGAACTCAGAAGGGAATACCTCCCTCCCCGAGGAAAGAGTAGCGGGATGAGGAAGCCATAGGAGTGTATAGCCAGGATTGACGGTTTCTTCGGTTTTCTAAGCAGGAAGAGCTAAATCAATTCACACACTATACAAGTTGACTTCAAGGATGATAGAGTTTGCGAAATGAATATATGAGTTTTAACTAGCCGATGAAGTGATCTTGAGTAAGGATTATGGAACTTGAAGATTGTTGAGGATAAAATCCTAATCGTAGTTAAGGTTCCGACAAAATGTTTGTTTCAGGCCCGATCGAGCTCTGTCCTTTGTCTGTTCTCATGAATTGGTTTAGGAAAACAAATTCATTCTAACTTTCTTTCTTTTTCACTTACTTTTCCAAAATAAGTGTTTGCTAAGGGACTAGCAAAGTTTAAGTATAGGGGGTTGATGAATCCATGGTTCATTAACTTTTCTGTCGCATTTTCTCTTAAAACCCTTAAACAAATACATGTAAATACCCATTAATTCTCATATTTTAACAAAACACCATTCATGTGTAAATATTTACTTTTAACCACTAAACTCATGTAAATAAATAAAGAATCAGAAAAAAAGAAAGAAAAAGGCAGATTGAATATATGTATATATATACAATATGACTTAAAATATAAATATAGCTGTAAGATATATTTATAGCCCAACCCCCGAGACCAAGTCAGCATGGATTGGTCGACAAACCAATAAGTAGGGGGAGATAAGGAAAGAAAACCAAAGAAAAATAATTTAACACATACAAATACACCTTTCATTATTTATAAAATAAATACAAAACTTCAAAGAATTTTAATTATTTCAAATGAACATATTTTTCACCAAACTCTTCTCCTAATTATTCCTAAAAATATATATAAAAATATAAAAATAAGTTAAAAATATTACCCTGTATATATGCCAAGAAACCCAGCCTACAAATTGTCAAAATCTCAACTTCCGAACATCATAACTTCCTCATACGAACTCCAATTTCACTCTACTCACCTTTAAAGTTCATAAAATAATATTCTCTAATTAATAAAGGTGGTTTCCTCAAATTCGGAGTCCGTTTGAAAAAAAACCGGTTTTGGGACCTAAAGACAAAGGTGTTTCTGGGCTATTTATTTTATGTAACACACATTATTTATCATTTTCTTAATTTTATAATTTTTAAATTATTTCATGATCTTGTAGTTTCACCATAATTTATTTCACAATTTTTGGAGACTATTTATTATTTTAATAAAATCAAAAACCCTAAAATATAGGTATAGATGACCTATTTAGATACTAACCCTATTTATTAAAATATGTAAATTAATTTATAAAAATCTATAAAAATTCGTATAAACCTTATTTAATACTCTAATAATTAAGAAAATATAAAATTAATTCTTACTTATTTATTTGTTAAATTAAAAATCTAAAACCTATTTATAAATAAAAATTTATTAATATAATATTTATATTTTAAATAATACTTATTATTTATTAAAAGTAATTAGTTCATAAATTAGGAAATTAATTTATCTACACTTCTTGTATTTACACTTATTTAAAATAATGTAATTTACTATTTTATATTTAATTTACAATGTATTTAAGCTCCTGGACCAACCAGGTGCTGACACTTGTCAGCACCTGGGGTCTTCTTCCTCAAGAAGAAGTTGCGCCCAGGTTGTTCAACCAGCCATCTTCAAACCTTTTTCCCGCGGCCATCTCGAACCTTCCGACCCATCTAAACCCTCCATCCTCTTCCTCCAACTACCTACTCCATCGCCTACCCTTCGATTCAACTTGGAGCCCACGCCAACCATCTATATAAGGCCCCCAAGTCGCCATAGCCAACTAACCTTCCAACTACCCAAGAGCCCAGCTCCAGGTGTACCGACCCCCCTACTTCAAAACCTCGTTTCGGCCACATCGAGGCGGTGACAGCGCCAAGGAGGAGTTCGTGAGGAAGAAGGGACGTCAGAGGATCGTTCCAAGGTGTAGATTCGCCTTGCATCGCCGCCAAGCGCCACGTAGAGCTCCGGTCAAAGCCGCCGTCGAGCAGCTCGTCCAGGTAATATACCTTGACTTTCCCCAGGCTTCTTCCTTCATTTCGTGATTTTGTTTCTCGATTCGCGAGCCACGATTAGCGTGGCTAATTGCTACTTTAGATAGCCTAATCACTTAGCTTTCACGCAATATCAAAATCCCTTTCGATTCATTCCCAAATCATTTTAAAATCGATCATCATTCATCGACGTTCTTCACGCAACTGGTTGTTTGCTGGAGCTTAAGTTGTTTTTCACCATCTTTGGAATTTGATATCTTGATCCCTCGGTCGATTCTTCACGAATCGAGCACGCTAAACATTCAATTGCAGATCCAAGTTTGTCGCGAAGCATTGATTCGGATCAGGAGTCTTCAATCTTCATCGAAAATCATCTCCAAAAGAAGCTTCATCAGAACAGTATCAACTATCAGGTGTTGAAGATGCCATCTTCATCGACTTGCCACCGCCGCTCGGTGCGTCGCCGATCGCCACCCTACCGCGGGCGAGCTCGAGGGGTGGAGGAGCCACCCCTCTGGCCCCGCCAGAGCGCCAACGTCATCACCGGCCGACCGCGCTAAATCGGAGAAGAACGCTCGCTACCAGCAGTTCTAACAGACTCAAGAACACCTGACGCACATGTGCGCGACACGTGGTGCACATGTGAGCGTCCGATCGCGCGCGTAACTTCTAATCTCAGCAGTCGAAGGTGAACCGATGTGACAATTGCATCTTCGACCCAGCATCTTCCAGATATTTGGCTCCGCCCCCCAGGTTTCCGATATTTACATTTAGGTCCTTCCGCAGGGACCTAAATGTAAAGATTTGTAAATTTTTTTCTTCAGAACATTCCTTGTGGACCTAATTGTGAACTTTTTAATTAGTTTTTCTTGCGCTTATGCCCCTGGGCTGTAGGGGTTGTTTCTTCTTCTTGTGACCTCTGATTTCGATGATTTCTTGAGGGTAGTTACACAACTACCCCAGCTACTTAGTATAAATATTTCGTGGCTTTTTGACGAGTTTTCGACGTGTTTTGATTTCATCGGAAGCCATCTTATTTTGTTTTGGTTTCTTGTGTAGTTCGAGCTCGCGGCTCGAACCCCGTTCACCCTACTATATAGTATCACTTAGATATTATTCATCTATTATATAATAAATAAATCTTTTTGAAAAATATCCCTTTTTGAAAATTAAATAAAAATTTGAAAATAATAAAATCAAATAAAAACAATAAAAATAAAAATCAATAAAAAAAGGGTGTGTTGACTTGACCACTTAGAGAAGAAATAAAAATAAGAGTACGAAGCGAGAAATCTAGGGAATTTATTCTGCCTCCTTGAGTTCGACCCAGGAACACTTGCCTGGTTAAATATTAGTGAACGGTTTTTCTTCGGAAAACCGTAATTGTTTGATAGGTTTAAAGAACCGATTTTTGTTTCGCGGCTTTCTGCTACAACCGACAGCTTTCTTTTTTCAAAAGGAAAAGCCACGAAACTCGATTCTTTTGCACCTCATCAATTATCTAAGAACAAGCACACAAACCCTACGACAAGGGAAGAATTAAAGTTCAACGAAAATATGATTAAAATCATTCATTAGCTCTGTGCTATATTCTGGGATCCCTTTCCAATGTGCTTCAGAAGCAACATGTGGAAATGGATAACTACTTGGATATAATGTTGAATCTCAAGGAGATGTTCGGCGATGTCAACCACATACAACATTATAATGTTATGAAAGAGCTTCTTCGCTGCAAAATGTGGGAAACGACTTATGTTTGTGAACATGTAATCAAAATGTTTGGTTACTTGTCGGAACTGGAAACACTCTCGGGCCTAAGATGGATGCAGATAAGCAGTCTGACTTCATTCTACCATCCCTCCACAAGTCTTTCAATAACTATGTGGTAATGTACCACATGAACAAGTTAAAACTTGAATAACGTTGAACTCATGGCCTCATTAAAGTCTGTGGAAGACGTAATGCAAAAAGAGAATCCCTGTGGCAGTGTAATGGTTGCACATGTCAAAGGGAAGTGTGAACAGAAGCAAGGGTCTCGGAAGGGCCCAACTGATGAATCCATGATTCATTAACATTCCGTTAGCATTTTGTCTTAAAACCCTTAATAAATACATGAAAATATCCATTACTTTCCATATTTTAACAAAACCCTAGTCATGAATAAAAATGCACTTTTATGCCTTAAAATCATGTAAATAAAAAAAGAATAAAAATAAAGAAAATAAAAAGAAGGCAAATTGTAAATATGTATATATGTACAATGTGACTTATAAAAAAATAACTGAAAGATATATTTATAACCTAATCCCTGAGACCAAGTCAACATGGATTGATCGACGAATAAATAAATAAGGAAAGAAAACAATTAAAAATAATTAAATTCACATTTCACACACACTTCATTATTTAGCCAATAAATATCAAAACATCAACCATTTTAAATTAGATCATATGAACATATTTTTTCGCCAAACTTTTTTCCTAATTATTCCTAATAATATATAAAAAAATATAAAAATAAGCAAAAAATATTATCTTGTATGTATGACAAGAAATCCAACTTGTACACTGTCAAAATCTCAACTTCCGAACATCATAACTTTCTCATTCGAATACCAAATTCACTCTACTCACCTTTACATTTCATAAAATAATACTCTTTAATTAATAGAAGTGATTTCACTAAAATCCGAGTCCGTTTGCAAAAAGTGGGTTTTGGGACCTAACCACAACTAGGTTTCTAGGCTTTTTATTTTATCTAGAACACACTATTTATTGTTTAATGATTTTATAATTTTTAATTATTTTCTTGGTCTTTTATTTTAACCCTAATTTATTCCATAATTTTCTAACATTTTTTTATTTAAAAAAATCAAAAACACTAAATTATATGTAAAATTGAATTGCATAACTTATATCCATATTTATTAATATATTTAAATTAATTTATTAAACTCTATAAAAATTCACTCATACTCTATTTATTATTGTAATAAATAATAAAATATAAAAATGGTATACTATTTATTAATATATTAAGTTAAAAATAAATTATATATTTATCAAGTATTATTTATATTTGATTATTAATATAATATTTATATCTCGTAATTTAGTTATTATTAATAAAAAAATTATATCATAATTTAAATAATTTAATTATCGATACATTTTGTTTTTATGCATATTTAAAATAACCTTATTTATTATTTAATAACTAATTTATAAGCTATATACTAATATGACCAACCAGGTGCTGACATGTGTCAACACCAGGTTCATCTTCTTCAAGAAGGCATGTTGTTCATTCTGTTCCAATGCCCAACCTTCAACCAATTCTCCTACATTCCTTCTTCCTCCTAAAACTGATCTAAACCCTCCATCTCCAACTCCCAACAACCACAATCCACGTTAGCCATTGATTCTCAACTAACCCTCCTCCGATCGATCTATAAAAAGCCATCAAGTCAGCAATTAACAACAAACTCTCCTGAAACTCCATTTCCAGTAGCCATCGACCCACTTTCCCCACCGTGCTCTACCTCACTCCGGCCGTGACAGGGCCTGAGTTCCGCCCTCCGTGGAAGGATGTCCGGAGGTGAAGTTCCAAGGTCCATCTTGGCCTTGCATCACCGCCGTCGCCACATGGAGCTCCGGGAAGACCTCCCCATCGAGAGACAACCTGCAGAGTCATACACACTGCAAATCTCAGGTATGCCTCCATTCTTTCTCATTTTATTTCTCGATATTTGTGTAACACTTAGACCACTTAAGCACGTAAGTAGTATCATCTAATCATCCTTTTAATCACGTACCAATTCACACCCTTTAGATTCGTTTCGAAATCACTCAAAATCATCTCCATTTCTCTTCATTTTCATTCTTATCATATTTTTTGGAAACTCATTATTAGATCTGCAAAGTTTTAATCTTCTTGGCCGATTTTGTTGCAAATCGAGCACCCAAATTCTTCATTTGCATGTCTTCTTCATATCTAGAGCATCAAATCTTCCATTGGAGCATCATCTTTGTCGATTCGTGACAAATCTTTCAAGAGCAGTGCATCTGCAACTCTAGTACACCATCGTAGCCCAACCGCCTTCTTCGACGATGATTTCCATCCACATCCGCCGACCTCGACACCTTGCCCACCCCAGGCGAGCTCGAGGGGTGAAGGAGTCACCCCTCTGGCCCTGCAGGCAGCCGTATCTCGCTGTAGTTTGCCGGGAATAAATTGGAGAAGGAAGCACTGCCGCAACCTTTGAAAAGAAGGAAGAACAGAGCAAGAACTCCAGAGTCTACAGGCTGGCGACACGTGTCCGATTTTGATGGCTCTGATCGCACTGTACGTTCTAATCCTGGTCGTCGAGCTCAAAATAGTGGAAATATTGCAACTTAAACCCACCACAGTTCCAGAACTTCAAACCCGCTCCAGAAGTTTCCAGATTTGCATTTAAATCTTCGTATAGGGACCTAAATGCGAAACATTTAGTTATTCTTTCTGTTTAGTCCCTCGTCAGGGACCTCTTTGTAACAGACAATTTATACTTTTCTTACACTTATAACCCTTAACTGTAGGATTATTTTGGAGCTTATTTTGATCTTGTTTTTCCTCAAATTTTCTAGGGTAGTTACATAACTACCATAGTCAGATTTCTTGATAGTTTTCGCGTAATTTTTTCCTGTACTTTGCTTGATTTGATTTTTCAAAAGTTGTGTTTTTTTGAAGCGCTTTTCTTACATTTTCAAGAAGTAATAAAGATCGTTATATTCTTTTCTTTTCTTGAAGCCGCAATATAGGTATTCTGCCTCCTTGAGTTCGACCTAGGGTAATTTCCCAGGATAAATAAAAAGTTTAAGGATAAAATAGGAGAGAAAAATCATTTCCTTCATTCATGTTTCTCTCTCTTCTATTTTATCCTGATTTAGTTTGATCGATCGAAATCCGATCTTCGCGGTTCTTTCTACACCGACAATACTTTTTCACAGGTTGGATTTTTGTTCATAAAAATGGCATCGTTGTCAGGGAGGCATTAGCTTGTTAGCAATGTGAGCCCGAGGCGAACCATTCTTGCAATAAATGTTATTGTAATAAATGATTTATCAATAAAAGTTATTGACTGTTTTTCACTCCCTTTCTGAGATTGAATGATTGGATGCACTATTAAGTCCCTCTATACAATAAGGGTTATGTTCCATGGCCAACTTGATAATCATATAGTTGTTGATTCATTGATTGAATAATAGAGGCTGATGCTTGGATGAATATCTAAGGAGTTAGATAGAGGACTGATCAAGCATCATCAAATGATTGTTAAGTGATGATCTCTAGCCTGAGTAGGAGATGGCAATCCTTTCTCATTTGGTTGATATCTGACCGACCTCTTGATGCAGGTCCTCTTCATTGGAATAGTGATTCAGAGGTGTCAGATTAGTTGAGTCAATGGGTTGACTTAACGAGATCGAGATAACCAAATACCTATGTTGAATACTGTCACTGCATAGGCATGCATCCTCTAACCAGAGACAGATGTGTTACTATATGTCTGCATATGTACATTTGGCAGACCAATAGGTTGATGACCTAACGAAGGTCTATACACCGACGAGCTGGTGTGCATGTAAGGACATATGAGCAATATGGTCTCTCAAAGGGATCACACAGGTTCACATGTGAACCAGAAGACATGAGCTCACTCATGAGGTATTGGGACTGATCAAATTCCATACATGGTCATCATGCTTTGGAAGCATGACATGAATTTGAAGGCAAGATATATGCTCAGGGAAAGCATATGATCTATACCAAATCCCAATGACCAAGATTGAGAAACTTGGTGATCAAACCCTGAAGATGATAGTGTAAAATTGATCTATATCTTAAGGATGATCATATGTCTTCCAGTATGCATGATGTACATGTGTTGGGAATACCTGAGGGTGATGTGATCATAAACGATTGTATAACCATGACGCTTCCATTCCGAGGGAGTGATGAAACAGGTTTGGATTTTAATGACTCCTCTCAGTAGAGAAGTGGCCTAATCTTAGTCCATGTATTGGACATTGATTTGAATGAGATTCAGATGCAATGAGAAGATTAGGTTTACGGTCTTGATTTAATCAAGCATCTATGGGAAGTCCATGAGATCTAGAATTGAGATGTGATCTCAATATCCAAGTCACTATACTTGGAACAATACAATCACCATGTCCTTATCTCCAAGTATCTGCGGAGAAATCACATTATTCTTGAAAGGGTTCAAGAATAATTCCATAGTTGAATTATATCAAGGCATTGAGAAATTGATAATTAAATGTTATTTAACTATCTTGATGCATGTGGAAATTATCCAATATAACTAAATGTGATTTAATTATTGTGGATAAGAATAATGTGGATAGCAATATCCAATTATTTATAATATATTATAAATGTGATTTATAATGTATTAGAGAGAGCTAATTATGATTTATATTTGTTAATTAATAATTAGTGTGAATTGGATTCACATTGTATAATTAATTGATAATGTAAATTAAATTTTATTTTGGTATGTGAATGTGATTCACGAATTTCCAATGGCAAGATTGCATTATTCTCAAAATTAATTATGAATTATTTTTGAAGAACAAATCACAACAAAAGTTGGGATAATAATGGAGATTTTCATGGAGATATGCAATCTCATGAGATTTCATGAGATTGCCTCCACATGGAAACAAGTGGACGTCTACCAAGTCCTATATGGAATTGGTGGTCGTCCACTATATTTCATGGGGAGATGTCATCTCCATGATAATTATCTCCTTATTTGTTTGATTTAATTTAGGATTGAATTATATTTGATTTATCAAATATATTTGATCTAAATTAAATTATTAGTTGTTGACTTTTATCAACAACAATCATGACCATTGGATTAAACATAAATCAATCTCATCCATTGATTTTATGTATCCCATGGATTACGATCCATGGATCCCAAAACCCTATAAATAGAGAGGAATACCATGCTCTCTAGGATTATGCAATAGAGACACATCTCTCTCTCCCTCTTCCACACATTAAGCCTCTCTCCTTCTCCTCTTGGTGGCCGTCCACCAAACCCTAGAGGAGAGCCGTCGTCGTCGCTTCACCACCGCTCCGCCTCCTGGACGCTCTTCGGTTCTCCATATACTTTGGAGTGCTACGCTCACGAAGAAAGTGTTCGATCTCGTACGATGAGATCAGGAGTTCACCGTGCTTGGACCAACTTGTTGGATTGCGAGGATCACACGACTCATCCCCGCGCTCGCAAGCGTCTTCTCTGACGATCGAATTTGAGACAGGATGTCTCTTTTCGTAGAGACTCGATCAACCACGCTACAAGAGGTATTATTTTATACTTGACGTGGCTCTAGATGAAATGATCCGAGAATCGTTCTTGGATCATGTGGTTTCATCGCTCACAAAATTTTTAAATTCTGCTACATAGAACAACTAGTTCGACTAGTCGTTCTTCGTCATAAACGATACGATGCTCATGCTTCCGTGATGCGCTTGAGGATTATCCCATATCCTTCAAGTGGTATCAGAGCCTTAGGTCGAAGGTTTTGGATACGATCCGTAAACTTAGGACGACTTGGGTTCGTTAAGGTCGTGAAAATTTTTGTCGCATTTGATTTTCGCACATCTGTTTAGTGAATAAATTTGGCCCTGTTTGAAATGTTTAAACACGAATTAATCAAGTGAATTTTGTTTCCCCACTAAATAAGGAAACCATAGGATTTGAGTTTACGTACTTTGGATTCCGTTTTCTCGAGATATGATTGTTTTAATGAACATGTATTCACTGTTGCGGGAACTGCGACTTTTAACATGATTAACGAGTTAATTACTATTTTGATCTTCCTATAAATGCGTGAAATATCACTCAGGTTCTGTCCTAAACCAAATTTTCAATCGTTGGAAACTGATTTTGTCTAATTTGGATTTTAATTGTTGGAGATATGTTAATTTTAGTAAGCAGGGGTCATTGCTGAAATTACATTCCTAATCAAGAGCCATGTGATTGTCAATTAATGAAATTAATTATTAATTTCCTGAAATAATTCTGGAAAATATTTGAGAAATATTTAGTGATGATTATTTCCTTAATTAACATGGCCTCAACCAATAAATTGATTAGATTTGATCTAGATCACAATTGGAAACACAATCAACAACACTTCATGCTTGAATAGGATTGGGAATTTGTCTAGCAAATTTCCTTATAATAGAAAATATTTTGATTATTACTATATGATATAATTTTGATTGAAGAACCGATGATCATCTCAAGTACATATTGATCTATTTGGCATTATCCTTTCCTCAGGTGGATATGGTGTCTAGTCGGGGAGCATTGGGGTAGCGGGTCGCACCCGTTGCGGTCCGTCCCACTTCCGTCGATACTGGCCATGACAACGGGTAGGGACTCGATAATGCCGGAGAAATCAAGGTGTATTTTTCTAATTATTAAAATTCGAATTAATGCTTTGAGAAAATACCATATATATTCAAGTAAAACAATCAACTTTATTGATTGAATTGGATTGATAATTGATTTAATGAGATTGAATTAATTATATCCAATTAAAACACTCTATTATGAATAGATGTGTATTTCCCTTGGAAGAATTAATTATATGAATATGATTCATAATAAATAATTAAAATTTTAAAATGAGGTGGAGGATCACATAAGTGACATCCATGGTCTCTCGTCAAGGCGAAGGGTTTCTGTCGCATGGGATTGCATATAGGAGACGCCTGTCCGAAGTGACAGCTCCTATATGTAAGCGCATCTGGATCGGGCTCTTTGCTTCTCGAAAGAGTAAGGCCGTATGCATAGTGACCCCAATATCAGCTCCTCATAATATTGGAGCGATATTGGATTGCGCATAGCGAGTACTATTCATGTTGACGGTTGGTTCAGTTAACGACGAGTCAACATCACCTTAGGGGTGGTGGGCCCGGGTGTTAAAGACCAAATTGGGAAATGCAAGTTGGACTTGCAAGGCGGAATGTGTTCCCACTTCTCTTTATTGGAGTCGCAGATTCTCATATTATTAGGATGTGACAAAGATAAGAGGAGATCCTAGTTCTTGCTAGAGATATAGCGGTAAGTATATATCTTGCTTTGAAAGAAATTAAGGGAATGAACTTTCAAAGTTGACAATGCAAGAATAATTTGATTTTAAATACCTTAATCAAATATCATAAATTTGAATATATGATTATATGTTCTAATATAGTGCATTCTTAATTTCAGAAAATGAAGTCCATGAACCCACTAAGCAGACTTCTGGAGGTCAACGAGTTGACCAGACCAAATTACTTGGATTGGATCCGTAATTTGGAGCTTGTTCTCTCGGTTGAGCGCATAAGTTATGTGCTCACAGAAGACAAGCATGAAAGCCCTAAATTGAAGGAAGACAAGCAATACAATGACAAGTATGATGAAGATCATATCTTGACTAGATGCTATATCCTGGATTCTCTCTCCAATGTTTTTTAGAAGCAACATGTGGAGATGAACACATGCCAGGAAATAATGCAGAATATGAAAGATATCTTTGGTGACATTAACCACACCCAGCATTACAACATTATGAAAGAACTCGTTTGCTGCATGATGCAGGAAGGAACTTCAGTCTGAGAACATGTACTCAAAATGTTTGGGTACTTGTCTGAGCTGGAGACCCTTGGGGCAAACATGGATGCATACATGCAAGCTGATTTCATTCTGCTATCTTTGCCCAAGTCTTTCAATAATTTTGTCGTTTCATTCTACATGAACAAGTTGGACTTGACGAACGTTGGACTTCTTGCTGCATTAAAGTCTGCAGAAGACTTAATGAAGAAAGATGGTCTCGTTGGCATTGCAATGGTTTCATAGGTCAAAGGGAAGCGCGGACGGAAGCAAGATTCTCGGAAGGGCTCGGCCAATAAGAGAAAGAAGACTCAAGGCGTTGGCTTATCTTCCAATACACCCACATTTATAGCATCGAAGAAAACCGACGTCTGTCACCACTGTAAGAAGCCAGGGCACTGGAGGCGTAACTGCCCAGAATACCTGAAGTCGGTCGACAAAGGTAAAGCCCCAGCAGGTATGAAATCTACTTTCATCATTGAAACTAGTTTTCTCATTGGACGAGAAGGAAGTTGGGTTGTAGATTCTGGTGCTTCTGTTCATGTATGCAATTTGTTCCATTTGTTTCAGAAAACTAGAAATCTAGAAGAAGGGGAGATAGTCATCCAGATGGGATCTGATGCAAGTGTTGCAACAGTTACCGTCGGAACCTGTCAACTATCATTATCTAGTGGTAGAGTCCTAGTACTTAAAGAGTGTCTTTATGTACCTGAAGTCAGAAGGAATTTGATATCTGTATCTAAACTATTTAGAAGTGGATATTCATTCCTTTTCTGTAATAAATTAGTCATAAATCGTTATGATAAATATATTGCAGATGGTATTTTGACTTCTGGTGGACTCTATGAATTGTGCATTAATAAATATATCATGAATGTTACAGCCACTAACAAAAATCCTAAAAGATCCAGGGGGATAAAAATCTTTCGAATGAGATTTGGCATCAAAGGCTTGGTCATTTATCTGTTGATAAGATCAGTTGATTGATAAAGGATGGACCTTTGTATTTTCTACAGGTTCAACCTTTGCCTACCTGAAAACTTTGCACTCAAGGTAAAATGACTAGAATGCCTTTCCGTAACAAGGTTACAAGATGTGAAGGTATTATTGACCTAATACATACCGATGTATGTGATCCCTTCAGTACCACGACTCGAAATGGATATCGTTATTATTTGACGTTTATTGATGACCATTCACGATATGGTTTTGTCTTCCTATTATGTTATAAATCTGAAACCTTTGAAAAGTTCAATGAATTCAAGGCTTTAGTTGAGAACCAAACCGATAGGAAGATTAAACGGATTCAATCTGATCGAGGTGGTGAGTACCTCTCAAACGAATTCAAGGAATATCTTAAAGAGAATGGAATTGTCTCCAATCTCACTCCTCTTGGAACTCCCCAACTTAATGGTGTTGCTGAAAGATGCAACAGGACTATCATGGATATGGTTCGTTCAATGACGAGCAAAGCACATTTACCACTTAGTTTCTGGGGATATGCAGTAGAGACTGCAATATTTATCTTGAATAAGATTCCTAGCAAATCTGTACCTAAGACTCCTCATGAGCTCTAGTATAGAACCAAACCTAGTGTTAATCACTTGAGGGTTTTGGGTTGCTTGGTCCATGCGATGAACGTGGACGCAAGTAAGCTAGAATCTCACTCTCGTGCGTGTTACTTCATTGGGTATGTTAAAGATGGTATTGGATACCAGCTATATGACCCTGAGACCCAAAAGGATTTTGTCTCCAGAGATGTGAAATTTCTGGAGAATGATTTCCTTAAAGGTCAAGACAAAAATGAAGTAAAGGAACTCATTGAATCCCTTGAGGATTCTGAGCCTCCTGAGCCAGAAACTGAAGAGAAAAATAAAGATGAAACACCCATACCTCTTCGAAGGAGTTTGAGGGTGGTTGCACCACCTGAAAGGTATGGATTCCAAGTTTCAGGTGAAACTGAGAATAATCCTTCTTCATTTGATGAAGCACTCGCAGATCATGACTTGGATAGATGGATGCTAGAAATGAAGTCAGAAATTGACTCCATGCATAAGAATGGTGTATGGACCCTAGAGGATCCACCTAAAGGGGTAAAATCCATTGGGTGTAAATGGATGTTCAAGAGAAAAAGGGGACCTGATGGAAAAATAGAGACTTTCAAGGCACGACTTGTAGCCAAGGGCTACACATAGAGAGAAGGCATCAATTACGATGAGACATTCTCTCCTGTGGCTATGCTTAAATGCATCAGGACACTGCTAGCTATAGCTGCATATCTTCACTACGACATCTGGCAGATGGACACCAAGACGGCTTTCCTCAATGGATACCTCGAGGAGGATATCTATATGGAGCAGCCCCAGGGCTTCATAACTGAGGATGGCAAAGTATGCAAGATGAAGAAATCCATCTATGGGCTCAAGCAAGCTTCACATAGCTGGAACATCAGATTTGATGAAACCATAAAGAGTTATGATTTTGTGCAGAATCCTAATGAACCTTGTGTGTACAAGAAGCTTAGTGGGAGCGCCATTATGTTCATCGTTCTTTACGTAGATGACGTCCTTATCATTGGGAATGATACATGGATGATGACCCGTGTGAAGATTTGGCTATCCCATACCTTTGAGATGAAAGATCTTGGAGAAGCCTCTTACATCTTAGGCCTGAAGTTGTTCAGAAACTGAGAAAAGAGGATATTGGGACTGTCATAACATGGATACATTAAGAAGATTCTTGAACGATTCCGTATGGATAGTTCTAAGAAAGGTTTCCTTCCCTTAAGGCATGGTATCCACCTGTCTAAAGGGATGGCTCCTCAAACTGTTGAGGAAAAGAAAGCCATGGCTGGATTCCCTTATGCATCAGCTGTAGGAAGCTTAATGTATGCCATGATGTGTACTAGGACAGATATCTGTCATGCAGTGGGAGTGGTAAGTCGTTACCAATCCTGCTATGGAGAGCAACATTGGAATGCAGTAAAGAACACATTCAAATATCTAAGACAGACGCAAGATTACATCTTGGTCTATGGAGATGGTGATCTCCAAGGCTTGGGATATACAGATTCTGACTTCCAATCGGATATTGATGATCGAAAGTCAACATTAGGGTTTGTATTCCTGTTAAACGGTGGTGCTGTAAGCTGGAGGGGCAAGAAGCAACGCACTACAGCAAATTCAACAACAGAAGCCGAGTACATTGCCGCATCAGATGCTGCAAAGGAGGCGGTGTGGTTGCGCAAGTTCATCCTGGAGCTTGGCGTAGTTTCCTCTGATACTCCCATCCTGTTACTCCGCGATAACATGGGAGCCATTTCCCAGGTGAAGGAACCTAGATGGCATCAAAAGAGCAAGCACGTGGAAAGGAAATACCACATCATTCGGGAGATTCAAAAGAGTTGTGATATCATCATCACCAAGGTGGCCTCCGCCGACAACATTGATGATCCTCTTACCAAACCTCTGACACAGAAGGTTTTCGACCAACATGTAATGAGTATGGGTTTAAGGATTGTTCCTGAATGATTCTGAGGGCTAGTGGGTTATTGTAATAAATGATTTATTAATAAAAGTTATTGATTGTTTTTCACTCCCTTTCTGAGATTGAATGAATGAATGCACTATTAGGTCCCTCTATATAATAAGGGTTATGTACCATGGCCAACTTGATAATCATATAGTTGTTGATTCATTGATTGAATCATAGAGGATGATGCTTGGATGAATATCTAAGGAGTTAGATAGAGGACTCATCAAGCATCATCAACTGATTGTTAAGTTATGATCTCCAGCCTGAGTCGGAGATGACAATCCTTTCTCATTTGGTTGATATCTGACTGACCTCTTGATGCAGGTCCTCTGCATGGGAATAGTGATTCAGAGGTGTCAGATTAGTTGAGTCAATGGGTTAAAATCCTTATTTAAAAGGCTTAATTATATGTGTATTTAAAATATGTATTTAAAATTTATATAATACTTATTTAAAATTCTATGTGCAAAATTCATTTAATCCTCGTAAAATTCTTTGTATATAAAATTTGTAAAATACATTTGTTTTTAATCCAAATAAAATATGTGTAATTTATCTTGTAAAATTCTTGTACATAAACTTGTTTTTAAAAATTACAAAATTCATAAAAAATGCAAATATAAAATTCATAAAAATTACAAAATCCTGAAATCCATAAAAATGGGTAAAATTCAGAAAATATACTTCGCAAAAACATGGTTGCATTTGAATTAGCATTTTTCAGAATAAGTTTGATTGCTAAAACCAAAGATTGGAAGCAGTCTAAAGGAAGGAGCTTGATTATGGACTTTAACTCTTAATGTAAGGAGCCTAGTTAGGAACTGGAATTTAGACTCTTCAGGTCTTTGGCTTAAATCTTTGGGTTCCATGAGACCATGTTTGGGAAGTCAACTCAAAGGAGCCTAAGTAGAACACATGGTGTCATCCATTCAACTCTTCATCGGTGAACCAATTTTGGACACATACACTTTGCACTTAGCTCGACTTGCATGGGGGTGCGAAGGGCAATCCATTTGAGTGGTGCATTTTCATCCTTGTTTAGTGGCCATGACATCTAAAGATGGGAGAGATTGGAGTTGCAATACTTGCTTCGGATGTGGCAAGGATCTAATGGCACAATTTTTCCAAGACCTCAAAAAATGGACGGAATGAAAAGATGCAATATTCGTCGAGGCACGAAAAGATTGATGCAGTGCAAACAACATTACACAGTCAATTCCAAGAAGAAGCCTCCAAATACAATACGACCACAATGGTCCGAGCTTCCACCAAAAAGCATGCACATCTTAGTGGAGACTTAGCTACATTGACTGGGCTTCACAAGGAGATGCGCCTACACGGGTCGCACTCCAGTTCTTTTCTCATTCCTCTACTTCCTCTCTATATTCTATTGTGGACACAACACGATCTGACCTTAGAAGGGAATACCCCCCTCCTCGAGGAAAGAACAACTGGATGAACAACTAATGGGAGTGTATTATTGGGATGGGCGGTTTCTTCGCTTCTTTCAAATGGGAAGAGCTAAAACAATTCACACACTGTATAGATTGATTTCAAGGTTGACAATCTGTTCCCTGAGACCAAGTCAACATGGACTGGTCGATAAACAAATAAGTGGGGGAGATAAGGAAAGAAAACAAATAAAAATAATTAATTTCACATTTCACACACTCTTCATTATTTATTCAATAAATATCAAAACTTCAATGATTTTTAGTTAATTCATATGAACATATTTTTCTCCAACCTCTACTCCTAAATATTCCTAAAAATATATAGAAAATATAAAATAAGTTAAAAATATTATCTTGTATGTATGCCAAGAAATCCAACTTGCAAATTGTCAAAATCTCAACTTCCGAACATCATAACTTTCTCCTACGGACTCCAACTTCACTCTACTCACCTTTAAAGTTCATAAAATAATATTCTCTAATTAATGGAGGTGTATTTACTAAAATCCGAGTCCGTTTGCAAAAAGTCGGTTATGGGACCTAACCACATCTGGTTTTTGGGTGGTTTATTTTATCTAGAACACAATATTTATTTTTTAAAGATTTTATAATTTTTAATTATTTTCTTGATCTTGTATTTTAATGTAATTTATTTCATAATTTTCTAGCATTATTTATTATTTTAAATACATCAAAAACACTAAATGATAGGTAAAATTGAACTGCATAACTTATATCCATATTTATTAATATATTTAAATTAATTTATAAAATCTACAAAAATTCATACATACTCTATTATTATTCTAATAATTAATAAAATATGAAAATGGTATACTATTTATTAATTTATTAAATTAAAAATCAATTATCTATTTCTCAAGTATTATTTATATTTATTTATTAATATAATATTTATATTTCATAACTTATTTATTATTTATAAAAACTAATTATATAATAATTTAGATAATTTATAAAATAGCTTATAAATTAAGTATTAAATAATAAATAAGGTTATTTTTAATAGGTATAAAAACAAAAAGTATTGTCAGCACGTGGTCTGCCAACCAGGTGCTGACACGTGTCAGCACCTAGTTCATCTTCTTCAAGAAGGCAGGTTGTTCATTTTATTCCAACGCCCAACCTTCAACCAATTCTCCCACGCTCATTCTTCCTCCTAAACCCGATCTAAACCCTCCATCTCCTATTCCCTATAACCACAATCCACACCGGCCAATGATTCTCAACTAACCCTCCTTTGATCGATCTATAAAAATCCATCAAGTCAGCCATTAACAATAAACACTCCTGAAACTCCATTTCCAATAGTTGTCGGCCCACTTTCCCTGCCGTGCTCCGCCTCACTCCAGCCATGATAGGGCTCGAGGTTTGCCCTAGGTTTAAGAAGGACATCCAGAGAGAAGTTCCAAGGTCCATCTTGACCTTACATCACCACCGCTGTCACGTGGAGCTCCAGGATGACTGCTCTGTCGAGCGAAAACCTGCAGAGTCATACATGTTGCAACTCCCAGGTATGCCTCCATTCCTTCTCATTTTATTTCTCGATATTCGTATATAACTTAGACCGCTTAATCGTGTAATTAGTACCATCTAATCATCCTCTTAATCGCACACCAATTTACACCCTTTAGTTTCGTTCTGAAATCACTCAAAATCATCTCCATTTCTCTCCATTTTCATTCTTATCATATTTTCTAGAAACTCATTATTATATCTGTAAAGTTTTAATCTTCTTGGTCGATTTCATTGCAAATCGAGTACCCAAATCCTTCATTTGCAGGTCTTATTCATATCTGGAGCATCAATCCTTTAATTGGAGCATCATCTTCGACAATTCGTGCCAAATCTTTCAAGAGCAGGGAATCTAAAACTCCAGTACACCTTCACAGCCCAGCCGCCATCTTTGACGATGCTTTCCAGCTACCTCCGCCGACCTCGACACCTTGGACACCACGGGCGAGCTCGAGGGGTAAAGGAGTCACCCCTCTAGCCCAACACAAGGACGGATCTCACCGTCGTTCGCCAGGAAAAATTGGAGAAGGTAGCGCTGATGAATACCCATTCATCACTCTTTATTCTTTTATTTTTGCTACAAAAGCTATGCAAAACACATGTATATAGGTATAAATAGAATAATATCATATTGCATGCATTGTGAAAATATGCATAATTAGCATGTTTTTGTGCATAAATAAAAGAATAAAGAAATAAAAGAAAAAGAGGGAGATATTTAGAATAAATATTGAGCGACCTAATCCCAAGGGAGGGCTCAGCATGGGCCTGACCGCAAAAGAACCAAAGTAGAGGGAGATAGGGTCAAGCTCAATTTTGTGTACATATACCTGTATATAAATAAAAATATTTTCCTCTTAATAAAAATAAAAATGGGTGTTTATTTACTTGTACAAATTTTTAAATACAAAATTAAAGTAAAAATGAAAAAAAAATAAAAGAAAAATAAAAATAAATAAAATTCCCTTCTTCATTGTACATAGACCATGTGTATAAAACCACATATCTATTTATTTTCCTCTTGTAAATAAAAAATTAAAATCCCATAAGAATATTTTCAAATTCTACATTTCATGGTGTAAATAAATAAAATAAAAATTAGAAAAATAAAAATAAAATAAAAAGAAATAAAATAAAAATCAAAATCCACATTGTATATATACCATATAAATATGTATATATATATTTTTTAACCTCTGTAAATAAATAATAAAAATCAAATAAAAATACCCTTTTATTACAAATTTTATTCTATAAATAAATAAAATTTAAAATTGGAACAAATTGTCTAAAAATAAATAATTAAAAATCAAAAATAAAAAATACATATGTATATACCTGTATATAATAATAATATTTTGTAAATACATAAATTATATTTCAAAAAAATAAATAAAAATCACAAAAAAATAATTTAAAAATAAATAAGCATTTTTCATGTTTTGACTTTTTTGAAATAAGGCCATTTATTATTTTAAATTGAATTTCCAAATATTTATTAAGTGGCGTGATCTGATTGGTCCACGGGGGATGTTGACCCCCGGTCAACTCTCCCCTGGACCATTTCCCCCGCGGATCTCGCACGTGACCCGACTTCAACTAATTTCCCAAACCAGATCTGACCACCATTTGCGCAAATCCCGGGTCCTGATTGCACCTGAACCTTCCCTGATCCATGCTTGGAGATTTGCCTCGGGGTCCGCGCTCCGAATCACTCGCCCGACCCTCTTCTTCTCGGAACTCTAGCAGTACATAAGCCACCTCCGCCTCACTTTTCACTCCATCTTTGGCATTGCTCCTTCATCCCATGACCTCCACTAGACTCCCCAGAGTGACTGTTGAGTGAGGTGAGTGTCGAAGAGAGGAGAGGAAGCTTCCCGTCACTGATCCGGTGACTTCTGCCACCGTGCGCCGCCGCGAGGTGCGCCCGAGCCTCGGGCCCCGATGTCCCTTCGAGGATACTACCCAGAGCTTCCTGAGCTCATCCCCAGTCGGCTCCCGTCATCAGGTAGACTCGATCACCTTCTATTCGTTGTCCATTTTGATTCTCGTCTTTTAGCTCCGCCAGCTCCGCCCTAGTGGCCGGAGCTCCGCCAGTCCCCCTTACACGTATCGATACCCTCGTCGACTCATCGCCACCCTTCCTCCACAATCTGATCACCTCGGTTCTGACCACCCGAGCCAGGATCGAGCTGGGCTCCTTCCGCCGCCTTCGCTAGAGCCCTCATCCGCCCCAACGTCGCTTCTTTCAGCATCTTTGCGAATAACCCCCGCCGAAGCACTCCTTCGAGTGAGACCTTTCTTCTGCAGGTGAATAAAGAGTAATACCCCCTTGGCCGAGCTTACACACCTTCACCGGAGCTCCTCCAGGTCGCTCGTCCCTCACCGGACGATCTGACCGTTGGCTGCTCCATCAGAGGTGACCACCCGACGCGGACCTTCATCGCGAGCAGAACCATCCTCCCCGATCGTTCATCGGCTTGCTGGATCTTCTCCGGTAAGCCGAGGAACCTCAGCCAGGAGGAGTTCTTCCTCATCCATCGCCAGCTGTCGGATTCCCCAGCCGCTCAAAATATCATCCTCGCCGTCCATCCTCTGCGGTGTCAGACCGTCAGATCGTGGTCTGACAGACATGTGCTGCCCACGTTCGCTCGATCGCCCCCACCGTTGGATCGTCCATGTGTCTGCACCAGAGCCGCACATCAGCAGCCACTCCCACCTCGACATCTGGCACCTCACGTGCCCCAGCACGCGCCTTGGCTGGGTAATTGCACCCACACCCCTGCAGTTTCTTGTTGTTCTAGTTTAGTTTATTAAATAAATTTTATATCTTGGACTTATTGCACTTAGGACCTTAATATTTCTGGTATTTACATTTTCGTCCCTGCCTGTGTGATACACGTGCTTCGTCACATGCTTTTTGGACAAATTACATTATATGGGCTTGTAGTTTCTTTGTGTTATGAAATGAAATTTATTTTCTGATATTTGCATCCATACCCTTGTGAATGATTTTATTCAACATGTGCTGAATTAGTTGGGTATTTTGCAACTTATTCCCTGGGATTTTAGCACATGTTGCTAATAAGCCCCTAGAATTAAGTTTTCTTATATCTACGTCCCTCCGTGCCCAGCACAAGTGCATCGCACGTGCGTTCTTGGAGTTTTTGCACGAGGGACCCCACACTTTCTGGTTTTGTCACTTTTCAGCCCCTGCAAATAATTTTTATTACGTATAGGTCCCTGTGCACTATGAGACCTTGTGCTAATTAAATAAAATACCAAATTAGGTCCAAATCGTGTGAAAATTGGGTACGTGGTTCCTGCCTCTATGTAAAATTTTCACCAAAAAATTGGTATATTTTTGACATGTTTTGGTATTTTTTAAAATTCAAAAATCATTGTTTTTGTGTCTGTCCAGATTAGAAAATCATAAAAAATATAAAAACTGTTTTAAAAATTCTAAAAAATTAAGTTTAGTTTGTTTTTGTGTGTTTGATTTTCTGTGCATTCTTGGCGATTTTTGGATATAGAAAAACCCTAAAAATTAAAAAACACTTAAAAACTCATAAAAAATCTAAAAAATTATAGAAAAACAAAAAAAATACAAACTTTTCTTCTGAATTTTCTTTATTGTTTCTATTTTTCATAAAAATACCTCCAGGCTTTTACAGATCAATTTGATATTTTAAATTGATCTTCCAAGCCTGACTGGACAGCAGATTCCTGTTTTTACCTTCTTCTATTTTTAGAAAATTCTATAAAAATTATAAAAATCTTAAAAATTCACCAAAAACAATAAAAATAAAACATAAAAATATTTTTGTTTGAATTTTTGGAGCTTTTTAGAGTGTTTAAATAATTTGTTGATTGTGATTGTTTTTGTCTTTTTATTATTTTCCTCCATTATTAAAAATCAAAAAAAATAAAAAAATATTTCAAAACCGCCAAAAATATTTGTTTTTATTTTATTTTGTTCTCTGACTACTTCGTACGCCACGAGGCCAACTCGTGCTCCCTGAGTCCGACCCTGGGTGCTACGCCAGGCTAATCTCATAGCCAGGACCGCTATTTTTGTTTTTATTGTTTTATCTTGCTGATTGGTGGTCTGCTTCTCTTTTTCCTGATTGACCGATTTCTCTCTCGATTCGGGTCGCAACGACCCGAGAGTGATTATTTATACATGATCCAGATTGATTGAGAGATTTTTGTGTCATCAAAATGGCGCTGTTGCCGGGGAGCACGACTTAGTAGTCGATTTTATTTTCATTTTGTTTTATTTTCTTTTTCGCGGCTTTCTGCGGCTTTTTCTTCGTTCCCGGCTTTTGTGGCTTTTTGTTTGTCTTTTATTTTCATTTTCTTTTATTTTCTTTTATTTTGTTTTTGGTTGTTTTGAATGTTTATCTTTATTTCCTATTTTTGCACATATACCCTATTTTAGTTATTAGTTGTGTTTATCTAGCTTGACACACTTGTTGTTTACTTGCGAGGGCCCGAGGACCGATGCAGCTCCTCTCGAGGAGCCGATGCAACTGCGGGAATCGGAGGCGGCTCCCTTCTGCACGGAACCGTAGGAGAGCGCGAGGAGGCAGCAGAATGCGGGAGTAGTGTAGTTTTAGATTAGTTTTATTTCCTACATATTTGTACTATTGTAATAATACCGGGACTAGAGACCTTGGACACTTAGACTCTCGGGGTCGGTTTCGCCGAGCACCGGTGTGCTCGGCGGACCCCATTGGCCTTTTCACGGCTTTTTACGCGGTTTTTATCATTTATTTCCTACCTTATTGATTCTCGCGGATTGCAACCTTAGCTTAGGATTTTTGCTTGATTGTGCCGTATTAAATAGGATCCAAACACCTAATAAATCTGCCTGTACCTATAGATCGTTAATTGAACCAAAATAAAAACTTAATAAAAAGACTACTTGGTAACTTGAGGGGTCCTGCGCCGCTAGAGGTCCTATACAGTGCTGGCAGGTCTCGTTGTGGCGGGCACCGATCGGTTTCCAAGACCGGACACCAACCCCTCCTGTTGACCATTTAGCCGTTGTTCTTTCGAGTAGAACTGCTTGTTAGGGCCCAGATTTCTACTTGCATCATTTAGGTAGTTTTAATTCTGTATTTCAATTATGCGCGGATCATATTGCATGTAGACTGCTGGAGTCAGGTACGCCTTCTATCTTATGCATGCATCATTAATTTCACGCACATCGGCTTTTTCGACTTCTCCCCCCATTTTTGGACTTAAATAACTAGGAGAACCGAAAAATTCGTTAGGCGATTGTTTTATTTGAAAAATACCTAAAAATCAAAACCATAAAATTGTGACTGCTAACTCTACTTGACCCTAAAAGACACTCACCAGAAAAATTTATCTTGGGAGAGCATCCCCCTCCTTGTCTGGTTTGCATGTGCGAGAGAGTGACCCGCACCCTAAGATAGATCCACATCTGGACCCCTTTCAGACTACTGCTTCTGTGCTAGTCGTTCTCTAGTGAGGATCGCTCCGGTCTCCGGTAAAGCGGGCCGCGATATCCTTAACAGAGCGAGCCGATCGGGTAGCCGGTAAATGGTCCGTGACTTGTATTGGCTGGGAAAGATCTAGTTCGGGATCGAGACAATCTCCTGGGGGAATCGGATTCCCAACAGGTCACGTAACCTCTCTACTATCTTGACTTGATCACCTAATAAAAACTGACAAGATAATTGACCGAACTCTTACGGTCTTCAGCTCGCGTTGAGTAGGTGAATCTGGGGTTGTGTTGCTCATCATAGTTATTTCCAGATCCCATCCGCCTGACTCGCCAGATCAAGATGATGGGCAGGAGGTCCCTTAGGCAGCCTCTGGCTACACCGCTTTTCAACACTTCCGCCCATTTATCTAGGTTGGTTCATGAGAGCCGAGACCCGCTCTCTAAACCCGAGTTTGATTCCTCCCTGTTCCCCCTCGACCACCCTTCTACCAATCCAGAGATACCAGTGCCAGATGAGAGACCACAGTCAGATGATTTATCGGCACCTGAGTTTGGGTCTTTTGCCTTTGTAGAGACCATGGCCGACAACAGCGACGACCGCACTAGAGGTCCTCGAGCCGAGCAGACATTCATCATGGACCAGGGTGCGATCAACTCCACCCTGATCGCCTCTCTAGAGACAGTACAACAGCAACTGAGGGATCAGGGAGCCTTTATGATTGAGATGAGGAGAAAGATGGAGCAGATGAGAGCCGACCGCGACCAGCACGGGCCCGGAGACGGACCGAGGAGACCCAATGATGCGGCAGCTGCCGCAGCTGCCGCAACCGCAGCCGCCGCAGCAGCAGCAGCACCAGACCAGTCGAGACCGATGCGGGAGTTGCACAACCCCAGATCGACTTTGACGCACCGTTGGGTGGTATTACCAGCTATCGTGGGGGACTTCAAGTTCCACCCGAACACCCTTCAACTCCTTCCTTGGTTCCATGGGCTCGCCACTGAGGAGCCCCATCTTCACCTCCAAGAGTTTCTGATGATCTGCAGCACTGTCCACGACCGTCAGGTGGACGAGGATACGATTCAGATGATTGCCTTCCCCTTTTCACTGACAGATAGAGCAACCACCTGACTGAAGCACGTGGGGAAGTTCGTGTACACCTAGGAGCTGCTCCGCACCGAATACTTGAACAATTACTATCCACTCATGCAGATGAACGCAGCGAGGGCCCTGATCAGCAACTTCTCCCATCTTCCCAATGAGCAATTCCACGAGGCATGAGAGAGGTTTAGAGAGCTTACCGACAAATGCCCGCACCACGAGATCTCGAAGCCGAACTTAGTTCAGAGCTTCTTCTGCGGGCTGACAACAGAGCTACAGGGCCTGGTAAATGCTTCATGTGGCGGGTCCTACTTTGCCAAGGATGAGGATCAGGTTTCGTCCATCTACGAGGAGATGGTTGAGAACTATACAGTGATGTCCCAGACCCGTCTCTACACTCAGGGATGCCCCCACCCACAGACCGTGCAGTACCAGAGGATCGCACGGGAAGACACCGGTCCTTCCACTTCGTCAGCGGTAGTCGCACAGGCTGAGTCCACATCCTCCGACATGGGCATTATCAACGAGAAGCTGGACCGGATGGAGATCATAGAGAAGAAGCAGTGCCAGGGTATCACGTAGATGGATCAGATGTCACAGACGTTGAGTGACTTGAAGACACAGCTCATGTGTCTCCAGGAGGCACAGACAACTTCTCAGCCACGTCTTCAGTCATGAGGAGATCTGAGTGGCACCACAGCTCGTCCCAGCGCTCTAGCTCCAGCCAGCCTAGACAGGTCCATCTTGTACATGCAGAGCCGTACCAGCAGCCGCAACCTTACTACCAGTCACCACAATCCCCAGACACTCATAAAGTGGTCTACCAGCCAGATCAGCCTCTGGCCGTACTCCCGCCACCCTCCTACAAGCCCGAGCCGTTGATGGACGTCAATGGTATTTGGTATGACCATCCCCAGCCCGGTATCCGACGAGACCATCCCGGATTCCGTTGGTCAGCCGGAGGTACCAGTTCCCAGCAGCAGCCTCCAGCTCAAGGTGGCCAGTACGACCATTAGCGAGATCACCAGTAGCAGCAGCCCCCAGTACACCAGCAGCATCAGCAGTCATTCCAGCCCCATCCACAGTAGTATGGTCCTCGTCCCTATCAGCAGGGACATTCTTGGAGGCGTGATCAGCCTCACCAGCAGCAGTATCATCCCCAGCAATATCCCTCTCACCCGCAGCACCAGCCCTAGCAGCAGCCTCACTACCAGTGAGGCCACCTGTCAGGTTCTCATGGGCCATCCTATGAGAACCCCGCCTCAGACGATCTAGCCCACCTCTTGACCGAGCAACAGGCTACTTTCAGATGGGAGATGGACGAGTTCCGCCAGGAGATGCGAGAGATCATGAGAGGGAAGGCCGCCATACCTGCCCAGAGTGAGCCCAACCTGAACAACCTTAAGAGGAAGTCAGAGCAGGTAGATTTCACAGAGTATGCCACACCTAGTGATGCATTTGGTAATATGTCTGCATATCTTTTTGATACTAACTTTGTCACACTTAGGAGCGGTAGGATGCCAGCAGGCGGCGCCTCGTCTAAGCGACATCACCAGGCCACTTCCAAAGTGCCTGACGAGGAGGAGCGCAGCACTGATGTCGCGAGAGATGATGACGGTGGTGCTGATGCCACCATGGATGTTGATCCCACCGACGGTACTGATGTCGTCGCTTCACCAGATGGAGGTGTTGGACATGCGAGCCCACAGCGAGCCATTATGCAATTAATGTTATTGCAATTCACTCCTTAATCTGAAATAAAGAGTACATAATTTGCATAATAGGTCCCTTAGTACAATTAGGGTTATGTACCATGGCCATCTTAATGATCATACAGCTGTTGATTCATTCATTGAGTCATAGAGGCTGGTGCTTAGATGAATATCTAATGAGTTAGATTGAGGACTCATCAAGCACCGTCAAATGATTGTTAAGAGATGATCTCCAGCCAGAGTAGGAGATGGCATTCCTATCTCAGTTAGGTTGACATCTGACCGACCTATTGATGCAGGTCCTCTGCATAGGAATAGAGATTCAGAGGTGTCAGATGAGTTAGGTTAAAAAGTAGACTTAACGAGATCGAGATAACCAAAGTCCTATATCGTATGCTGTCATGATATACGCACACATCCTCTAACCGGAGACAGATGTGTTACTATATGTCTGAGTATGTACATTTGGTTGACCAATAGGTTGATGACCTAATCAAGGTCTATACACCGACGCGCTGGTGTGCATATAAGGGCATATGAGTTATACGATCTCTCAAAGGGATCATACAGGTTCAGTTACTGAACCGGAAGACATGAGCTCACTCATGAGATATTGGGAAGAATCAAATTCCATGCGCATGGTCGTCTCGCTTTGGAAGCTTGACTGAATTTGTAGGTTTGATATATACTTTTGGAAAGTATATGATCAAGACCTAGGTATGATATATGCTTTTGGAAAGTATATGATCGATATCGACTCCCAATGATCGAATGAGAAACTTACTGATAAAACCCTGAAGTAGACAGTGTAAAGTTGATCTAATACTTCGGGTTTATTCTGAGTCTTCTAGTATGCAGGATGTACATGTATTGGGAATACCTAAGGGTGATGTGATCACAAACGATTGTATAACCATGACGCTTCCATTCCTAGGGAGTGATGAAACGGGTCTGGATTTTAGTGACTCCTCTCAGTAGAGAAGTCACCTAATCTTAGTCCAAATATTGGACATTGATCTGAATATGATTCAGATCCAATGAGAAGATTAGAATTACGGTCTTGATTTAATCAATCACCTATGGGAGGCCCGAGATCTGGATTTGAGATGTGATCTCAATATCCAAGTCACTATACGTGGAACAATACAATCGCCCTGTCCTTATCTCCAAGTATCTGAGGAGAAATAGCATTGTTCTTAAATGGTTTAATAACAATTCCATAAGATCTAAGCAAAGAGAAGTTGATGATTAAATGTGATTTAATTATCATGATGTATGAAGAATTATCCAATATAATTAAATGTGATTTAATTATTATGGATAAGAATAATGTGGATAGTAATATCCAATTATTCATAACATGTTACAAATGTGATTTATAATATATTAGCGAGAGTTAAATATAATTGATATTAGTAGATTAATTATTAATGTGTATTGGATACACATTGTCTAATTAATTGAAAATGTAAATCACATTTTGTTTTGAGTTGTGAATATGATTCACAATATTCCAATGTCAAGATTGCAATATTCCCAAAATTAATTGAGAATTATTTTGGTGAATTAAAATACCAACAAATTGTTGTTGGAAAATAAGTAGAGAAAAAATCAAGGAGATGTGCAATCTCATGGGAATCCATGAGATTGCCCTCCCATTAGGAAAGGAGGGGGCGGCACCAAATCCCTTGTGGGATTGGTGGCCGTCACCTCCCTCTAAAGGGGAAGGTTGATCTCCTTTGCATTCTCTCTCCTTATTTGATTGATTTAATTTGGTATTAATATTTATTTGATTTATCAAACATATTTTATCAAAATTAAATCATAAGTTGTTGGTTTTTTCCAATAATAATCTTGACCATTGGATTGACATAAATCAATCTCATCCATTGATTTTATATGTCACATGGATTGAGATCCATGGATCCCAAAACCCTATAAATAGAGAGGCATACTTTGCTCTCTCTTTACATGCTATTGTAGCACTCCTCTCTCTCTCTCTCTCTTTCTCCATACTCGACAGCCCCCTCTCCCCCTCTTCTTGGTGGCCGTCCACCATACCTTGTTGGGGAGAATCGTTGACGCCTGCACCATCGTGCTGCCGCTTCGACGCTCTGCGGTTCTTCCTCTACTTGGAGTGCTTCGCTCACGAAGGAGACGTTCGATCTCGTGCGATGAGATCAGGAGCAACCATGCTTGGATCAACTTCTTGGATTGCGAGGACTACGCGGTTCATCCCCGCGCTCGCAAGCAATCTCTTCGACGATCGGACTTGAGACAGGAGGTCTCTTCTCTTAGAGACTCGATCAACCACGCTTCAAGAGGTATTGCATTATACTTGTTGCGGTTATAGATGAAACGATCCTAGAATTGTTCTTGGATCATGTGGTTTCATCGAATAAAATTTTTTAAATTCCGCTGCACCGAACAACTAGTACGACTAGTCGTTATTCGTCGTATCCGATACGACGCTCACGCTTCCGTGATGCGCTTGAGGATTTCTCCGTATCCTTCAAGTGGTATCAGAGCCTTAGGTTGACGGTTTAGAATATGATTCACAAATCGAGGATGACTTGGGTTCGTTATGGTTGCGAAAGTTTTTTATCGCATTTGATTTCATAGATTTGTTTAGTAAATACTTTCGGCCATGTTTAAAATGTTTAAGCACGAATTATTTACTAGGATTTTGTTCCTCTTTAAATAAGGAAACCAAAGGATCTGAGTTTGCGTAAATCAGATTTCTTTTGCTCAAGATATGGTTGTTTTAATGAACATGTATGCACTGTTGCGAGAACTGTAGATCTGAACGTGATTAAAATGTTAATTACTGTTTAGATTTGCCTCGAAATGCGTGAAACATCACTTGGATTCTATCCTAAATTAAATTAGCAATCCATGAAAATTGATTTTGTCTAATTTGGATTTAATATGATTGAGATATGCTAATTTTAGTAAGTAGGGGTCACTGCTGAAATTACATTCCTAATCAAGAACCATGTGATTGTCAATTAATGAAATTAATTGTTAATTTCGAGAAATAATTATGGAAAATATTTGAGAAATGTTGGAAGATGATTATTTCCTTAATTGACTTGACCTCAACCAATTAATTGATTAGATTTGATCTAGATCATAATTGGAAACACAATCATCAAACTCCTTGCTTGAATAGGATTGGGAATTTGTCTAGCAAATTTCCTTATAACCAAAATTGTTTTGATTACTATATGGTATAATTTTGGTTGAAGAACCAATGATCATCTCAAGTACAAATTAATCAATTTGGCATTATCCTTTCCCGAGGCGGATATGGTGTCTAGTCGGGGATCGCTGGGGTAGCGGGTTGCAACGTATGCGGTCCGTCCCACTCCCGCCGGTACTGACCATGACAGCGGGTAGGGCCGGGATAATATCCGAGGGATTAAGTTGTATTTTTCTAATTATTATAATACGAATTAATACGTACTTTGAGAATAATACCATATATATTCAAGCATAACAATCAAGTTTGATCGATTGAATTAGATTGATAATTAATTTAATATAATTTAGATAATTATATCCAATTAAGAACACTCTATTATGAATAGAGTTATTATTTCCCTTGGAAGAATTAATTATGTGAATATGATTCATGATAATTAATTAGAATTTGAATATGATATGGAGGATCACATAAGTGACATCCACGGTCTCCCGTCAAGGCGAAGAGTTTCGTCGCCAGATATTATATGTAGGAGACGCCTGTCCGAAGTGACAGCTCTTGCATATGATCCATTTGGATCGGGCTCGTCGCTTCTAAGTATGTATGCGTAGTGACCCCAATATCGGGTCCTTATATTATTGGGGCGATATTAGATTGCGCATAGCGAGTTGTATTCCTGTTGACGGTTGGTTCAATTAATGACGGGTCACCATCACCTTAGGGGTGGTGGGCTCGGGTGTTAAAGACCGAATTGGAGATGCAAGTTGGACTTGCAAGGCGGAATGTGTTCCCGCTTCTTTTTATCCGAGTTGTAGGTTCTCATATTATTGGGATGCAACAAAGATAAGGAAGGAGATCCCACATCTTGCTTGAGATATAATGGTAAGTATATATCTTACATTGAAAGTGATTTAGGGAATGAACTTTCAGTGTTGACATGGCAAGACAACTTTGATATAAAATTCCTATATCAAAGTAAATAATATATTTAAATATATTTATGCAAAATTTCTTATTTCAGATAATCCTTCATTAAACCCACTCAATATTATACTCAATAATAACCAGTAAAATATCACGGATTGAACCCTTGATCCATATATTGTACTTGCAAGTGGACACATAATGTATGTGGTTGCAATGTGCAAGTTTCCTCATAATAATGAGGAATGATAATTAAATAAGACAATAGGACTAAAACCCTAGGGTTTGTATGTCTCTATAAGTCTTGATCTCATCGAATGTACTTTGGAAGTGACATGTCGATGATGATCGTAATTATCAAATAATCCTTATAAAATCAATAAAGATATTCTGGCATACATATGCGCTCTTGACATTTAATCATGAATGACATGGTTCTCTACATCATGTAGAATGGTAGCTCCATAAGAGATGATGTATTCAAATTGTTTGAGCACTTACCTGAACCTATGTTTTAATAGTTTAGATGGATGTAGATGATGAGTGTCATCATTCTACTGTCTATACTCTAGTCATTCATGAAGCTTCATAATATTCATATTGTATGAATTGGGTGAAGCATGTATAAATGTCGAAATGCTCTTAGATTAAATTCTTTTGAATTTAACATAAGAGGTCCTTAGTCTTAAGCAATGGTTTTTTTATAGATAAAGGGAGCGCAGTGGAAGCATGGGTTGGACCCAAGCGAGAAGTATAATCAAAGAGTTGACTGTACTTTTGTGACTTCCATATAACATCCAAAGAGTTGGATGAATGCCAATACTGCAATATGTTGATATGTTGATAGTATGACTATCAAATCTGTTTAGAATCCTTAGAGAAGGAATCAGATAACACATCAGAATAACCTACATATAATCATTGAAATTGACTTACTTATTTGATAAGGTAAAGTCTAATAATTGTATCTCAATCTTCTAATGACACTTGCAATTGGTTGCATATGTATTAGAATATTAGAAATTTGATCTTAAGGTTTATTGGTCATCCATGTTGAACGTGATGCAAGTGTTGCAACAATTTCCATTGGATCAATAGATTTCATATTTTCAGTGGGAGCCCTTAGTCTTAGAGAATGTCTCTATGACATTTATATTAGAATACACTCATTGTTTATTTCTAATTGTTGAATATAAACATGAATTCTGTAATAAATCTATCATAAAGAGTTATGATGGAGATATTTCAGATAGTAATCTAAAATCTAGTGGACTCTATTAAATTAGAAAATTAATGAATGGTTCATTAAGATTTCTAATACTGAAAATTAAACCTTTAAAGATCAATAGGAGGACATAGATCATTTGACAATGATCTGGCATCACGTTTTGGACATATGTCTATTGATGAGATCAATGGACAAGTAAGATATGAAACTTTAGAATGTCTAAAATTTCAAAACCTGCATACTTATGAATATTGTATTCAAAGTAAAATTGTCCAATATACCCTTCTTTGGGAAAGGTGTAAGATGTCAAGGTATTCATGATCTCATACATATTGATGTATGTGAATCATCTATATCAGAATAAATATTAATATGGATATGTGATATCTATTAATGATTATTTGTGATATGAGATTTCTTCTCTTCACATAAGAAACCTTTGAAATGTTCAAAGATTTCTCAATTTTGGTTTAGAACCAAAGTTTGAAGGAAGATGAAATGAATTTGATCTAACCAAGGTAGCTTGTACCTATTAGATGAATTCAAGAAATACCTTATGGAGATGTGAATATCATTCCTATCTCAATCCTCCTAATGAACCTTAACTCAATGGAGTTGTAGGGAGATACAATTGATCATGTGTGATATGATTTGATCAATGATTAATCCTAGCATTATTATCTCTTAGTTTCCAGATATATATATATATAGTAGAGACTACAATGTATATCCTTGATAAGGTTCCATGCAAGTAATCTGGAATCTGGCACTGGAAAGTGCTACTTCATTAGGAAAATAAAGGATGGTATTGGATACCTACTTTATGACCTTGAGATTCTTAATAGATCTCATCTTTGAGAATATGATTCTTATAAGATGACTCTCTTGAGAATCAAGATGAAAATGAAGTAAATGAACTCATTTGATCTTGAGAAGATATTGAGGCTCCTGAAATGGGAAACTAAAAGAATAATTGAAGATGAAACACTAATACTTCTTCAAATAAGTTTGAGGATATATTCCATGTGTCAGTTAAGTCTGAAAATGATCGGACTTCATGTGATGAAGCTCCTGAGGATCATGACATGGAAAGATGGATATTAGCAATAAAAGTCTAATGTAGACTTCATATACAAATGTTGTATATGGACCCTCGAGGATCCACCTATATGGGTCAGACCCATTAAGGTGTAAATGGATCATCAAGAGAAAGAGGGAACCTGATGAGAAGGTAGAGACCTTCAAAGCACGGTTCGTACCCATGAGCTACACACCAAAGAGAAGACATCGCTTGCGATGAGACTTGCTCTCCAGTGACCTTGCTTTAACCCATCAGAATACTGCTAACTGTAGCTACACAACTTGACTATGACATCTTCATGATGTAAGTCAAGATTGCATTCCTCTACGAATACCTCTCTGAGGATATTCATATGAAGTAGCCCCAGGGCTTCATGGTTGAGGAAAGCAAGGTGTGCAAGCTAAAGAACTCCATCTTTGGACTCAAATAAGCTTCCTGTAGTTGGAACATAAGATTTAATGAAATTATAAATGTTATGATTTCTGATAAAAATCTTGATGGACCATGTGAAGCTTAGTGGGAGTGCCATTGTGTTCATCGTGCTAAATGTAGATATTATCCTAGTCATTTAGAATGATCTAAGGATGATAATAATAAGTGTTTTATAATTTGGTTATCCTATACCTCGAGATATGATCTCAAGGATACCTCTTAGTTCTGAAGTCGTTCAGAAGCAAAGAGAAGAGGGTATTGGGACCGTCACATTAGTAGTACACCTTGGACTTATTCCATTCTCTGGAAAATTCTGAGAAAAGCTTCCTTCCCTTAAGATGTGGTAATGACCTGTCTAGAGGGATAGCACCTCAAAGAGTTGTTGAAGTGAAAGCTAGAACTGCTTGCACTTGTGCATCAATTATGAGAAGCTGAATGTATGCTAGATGTGTACAAGAACCAGATGTCTACCATGCAGTGGGAGTAGTAAACTGTTACTAATCCTACTATGGAGATAAAACACTTGATTGCAGTAATAATAATATCTTCAAAGATGATGAAACTCAGAGATAGTGATCTCAAAGTCTTATCTTAAAAAGTTTAAGATCTTGTAGATAGTGATCTATAAGGGTCTTAACTATAGATACCATAGGAGATAGAGATCTCCAGAAATGAAGGTATTCTAATAAGGATTATGGGAATACTGGTTATGATAATTAATAAGATGTAGTGTCAAGGACATTATAACCGACAAAATTGAGTATTGGTTGCATAGGATGCAACATTCGCATTGGATGCGAGCACTGTTACTAGGAGATATGCAAGTGCCGTAAAAGGACTTGGCATAGTCTCTTGGGAACAGAGTGGCTGATCAGCTTACCTAGCTATATTCTAAATAGCCTATGATTGTCACATGAGTGTGGGTTTAAATGATTAGCCCATTAATGGCTCTTTGGGCTAGTGGGAGATTGTTGGACATGCGAGCCCACAGCGAGCCATTATGCAATAAATGTTATTGCAATTCACTCCTTAATCTGAAATAAAGAGTACATAATTTGCATAATAGGTCCCTTAGTACAATTAGGGTTATGTACCATGGCCATCTTAATGATCATACAGCTGTTGATTCATTCATTGAATCATAGAGGCTGGTGCTTAGATGAATATCTAATGAGTTAGATTGAGGACTCATAAAGCACCGTCAAGTGATTGTTAAGAGATGATCTCCAGCCAGAGTAGGAGATGGCAATCCTATCTCAGTTAGGCTGACATCTGACCGACCTCTTGATGCAGGTCCTCTGCATAGGAATAGAGATTCAGAGGTGTCAGATGAGTTAGGTCAAAGAGTTTACTTAACGAGATCGAGATAACCAAAGTCCTATATCGTATGCTGTCATGATATAGGCACACATCCTCTGACCGGAGACAGATGTGTTACTATATGTCTGAGTATGTACATTTGGCAGACCAATAGGTCGATGACCTAATCAAGGTCTATACACCGGCGCGCTGGTTTGCATATAAGGGCATATGAGTAATACGATCTCTCAAAGGGATCATACAAGTTCAGTTACTGAATTGGAAGACATGAGCTCACTCATGAGATATTGGGAAGAATCAAATTCCATGCGCATGGTCGTCTCGCTTTGGAGGCTTGACTGAATTTGTAGGTTAGATATATACTTTTGGAAAGTATATGATCAAGACCTAGGTATGATATATGCTTTTGGAAAGTATATGATCGATACCAACTCCCAATGATCGAATGAGAAACTTACTGATAAAACCCTGAAGTAGACAGTGTAAAGTTGATCTAATACTTCGGGTTTATTCTGAGTCTTCCAGTATGCAGGATGTACAAGTATTGGGAATACTTGAGGGTGATGTGATCATAAATGATTGTATAACCATGACGCTCCATTCCTAGGTAGTGATGAAACAGGTCTGGATTTTAGTGACTCATCTCAGTAGAGAAGTAACCTAATTTTAGTCCAAATATTGGACATTGATCTGAATGTGATTTAGATCCAATGAGAAGATTAGATTTACGGTCTTGATTTAATCAATCATCTATGGGAGGCTCGAGATCTGGATTTGAGATGTGATCTCAATATCCAAGTCACTATACGTGGGACAATACAATCATCTTGTCCTTATCTCCAAGTATCTGAGGAGAAATAGCATTGTTCTTAAATGGTTTAAGTACAATTCCATAAGATCTAAGCAAAGAGAAGTTGTTGATTAAATGTGATTTATTTATCATGATGTATGAAGAATTATCCAATATAATTAAATGTGATTTAATTATTATGGATAAGAATAATGTGGATAGTAATATCCAATTATTCATAATATGTTATAAATGTGATTTATAATATATCAGAGAGAGTTAAATATAATTTATATTAGTAGATTAATTATTAATGTGTATTGGATATACATTGTCTGATTAATTGAAAATGTAAATCACATTTTGTTTTGGGTTGTGAATATGATTCACAATATTCCAATGTCAAGATTGCAATATTCCCAAAATTAATTGAGAATTTTTTGGTGAATTAAAATACCAACAAATTGTTGTTGGAAAATAAGTAGAGAAAAAATCAAGGAGATGTGCAATCTCATGGGAATCCATGAGATTGCCCTCCCATTAGGAAAGGAGGGGGCGACACCAAATCCCTTGTGGGATTGGTGGCCGCCACCTCCCTCTAAAGGGGAAGGTTGATCTCCTTTGCATTCTCTATCCTTATTTGATTGATTTAATTCGGTATTAATATTTATTTGATTTATCAAATATATTTTATCAAAATTAAATCACAAGTTGTTGGGTTTTTCCAACAACAATCTTGACCATTGGATTGACATAAATCAATCTCATCCATTGATTTTATATGTCACATGGATTGAGATCCATGGATCCCAAAACCCTATAAATAGAGAGGCATACTTTGCTTTCTCTTTACATGCTATTGTAGCACTACTCTCTCTCTCTCTTTCTCCATACTCGACAGCCCTCTCTCCCCCTCTTCTTGGTGGCCGTCCACCATACCTTGGTGGGGAGAATCGTCGACGCCCGTGCCATCATGCTGCTGCTTCGACGCTCTGCGGTTCTTCATCTACTTGGAGTGCTTCGCTCACGAAGGAGACGTTCGATCTCGTGCGACGAGATCAGGAGCAACCGTGCTTGGATCAACTTCTTGGATTGTGAGGACTACGTGGTTCATCCCCGCGCTCGCAAGCAATCTCTCCGACGATCGGACTTGAGACAGGAGGTCTCTTCTCTTAGAGACTCGATCAACCATGCTTCAAGAGGTATTGCATTATACTTGTTGTGGTTATAGATGAAACGATCCGAGAATTGTTCTTGGATCGTGTGGTTTCATCGAATTAAATTTTTTAAATTCCGCTGCACCGAACAACTAGTACAACTATTCGTTCTTCGTTGTATCCGATACGACGCTAACGCTTCCATGACGCGCTTGAGGATATCTCCGTATCCTTCAAGAGGAGGTGGTACTGACGCCATCAGTGTTGCCGAGCCAGAGCGCGGTGCTGATGCCACGAGTCGACATGCTGAGAGTAGTGCTGATGCCACCGTTTTTACTTCTGATAGTCCTTTAGTCTTTCCATCTGTTCTTGTATCTCAGGACACTTCTGGCAATAAAGGAAAGGGTTTATTTTCTTCTGATCCACCTGTGGTGCTTGATGTATGTCTGGATTCCGCTGGACTTAAGCAGCCTAGACCCTCTCCTAGTCCTTCATCTGAGAAGGACCCTGTGATCCCCTTCCCTAGAGCACTTCATATGGGAAAGGGGAATAAAATAGAAAATCCCAAAAAGAAGCAACAGGAAGAGTTCAGCCAGCAGATGATCGACAGATTCCACATTCAGCTGACTATTCATGAGGCCTTGGAGCACATCCCTCTACTCCAGAGATTGCTCAGAGACAGGACCACAGTTAGGAGGAAGAGGAGGAACCATACGTCTAAGATCCATGTGCTTACCAGGGCCACGTGTTTCACGATCCAGAACCGTCTGCCGGCCAAGAGGCCAGATTCAGGAGCCCCATATGTCAGATGCCATATCCGAGAGCAGAGGTTCGACCGCACTCTATTAGACAGCGGTTCTTCGATCAACCTACTTCCGCAGCCCTTCTCGATTGCTTCGAGTTGGGCACTCTACGACAGAGCAGGGCAGTCCTTCAGTTTGCTGATCGATCTGTCCAGAGGTCGAAGGGGTTAGGGACGTTGTCGTCACGATTCAGAGCCTGCAATTCCCCGTGGACTTCGTTGTGTTGGACATGGAGATCCCTGAGTCTGTGACTGATACCCCCATCATTCTAGGTCGCCCGTTCTTGGCCACAACCAAGGCAGTGACCGACCATGATAGCGGGAAGGTATACTTTCGCGTCAAGGGCGAGAGTGTACAAATAGAGACGGTCGAGGACATCAGAGTCAGAGATTCAGCATGCTCAGAGCCGACCACTGATTCAGAGCAGATGACAGATGCAGGGGCAGACAACCACAAGGACTGTGATTTTGTGATCACAGATGACGAGGTAGTTTGGGCAGTCCCAGATGCACATGCCATCCTCTCACCTTCAGAGTTCACTGATGCAGAGATGCCAGTAGAGGAGATCTTAGAGAGTGCATTCCTGGTCCAGGATACTTTTCAGTCGGCAGAGCCGATTCTTGACCACGAGACAGAGTTTTTCTGTGATGATGATACAGATCCCTCGGAGTCAGATTTTGATTGGGCAGAGTTTGATGATCTCATACCATGTCTGAGTTCCACTGAGCCTGCAGTTAGGTAGGAGGTAGATGCCATGCAGAGCAGAGACAGTCCAGCAGAGCAGCCTTCTCCAGATACTGATAGTGAGCGATAGTTTCTGTTCTCCCATGCGGATTTGGCAGCATTCACTCAGAGCTTTCAGAGGCCAGATCCGCCATCACCTACTTGTCCAGAGCTGAAGCCACTTCCTGCGTCGCTGAAGTATAGGTTCCTTGCGGGTGAGCATGAGATGTACCTAGTCATTATCTCCACCGATTTGACTGGAGAGCAGGAATCCCGTCTGATGGGGGTTCTTGAAAAGAACCGCAAGGTGATTGGAGCACTGATTTTGTCTACCACTCTCCTACTCCAAGTGGCTCAGTCCATTGCATGTGGTGCCCAAGAAGACGGGCATCGCTACAGTTGTCAGCGAGTCTGGAGAGGAGATTGCTACCCGGGTACCCACTTCTTGGCGGGCCTGCGTGGATTACAAACGACTGAACCAGGCCACCAAGAAGGATCATTTCCCCCTGCCCTTTATAGATCAGATCATTGAGAGACTGGCAGGGAAGAGCCACTACTATTTCTTGGATGGGTACTCCGGCTACAATCAGGTGGCCATCGCGCCCGAGGACCAGGACAAGACTACCTTCACCTGTCCCTTCGGCACATATGCTTTCAGACGCATGCCATTTGGGCTATGCAACGCCCCTGCGACTTTTCAGAGATGCATGTTGTCTATCTTTTCGGACATGGTGGGGGAGTGCTTGGAGGTCTTCATGGATGATTTCTCGATCTACGGCGACGGATTCGACTCCTGTCTTGACTGCCTAGACCGAGTCCTTCAGCGATGCATTGAGGTTCACCTAGTGTTGTCTTGGGAGAAGAGTCACTTCATGGTGACTCAGGGGACGGTGCTTGGCCATATCATCTCCAACAAGGGCATGGAGGTTGATCCAGCCAAGGTAGATGTCATTACAAAACTCGCACCGCTGTCCAACTTGCGGCAGTTACGGTCTTTTCTGGGGCACGTCGGTTTCTATCGGCGCTTCATTCATGATTTCAGTAGGATTGCCCGACTGTTGATTGATCTGCTGACAAAAGACACCAAGTTCCTTAGCGATGACAAGTGTCTTTCGTCGTTCGAGACTCTCAAGAGATGTGTTGTAGAGGCTCCTGTTCTCCATCCGCCTGATTGGTCTCTCCCATTCGAGATCATGACAAAAGCCTCCGATTTTACCGTAGGGGCCGTGTTGGGACAGAGGAGGGATGGAGTCCCATTTGCCATTCACTACGCTAGCCATACATTGGATGCCGCGCAGCGGAACTACACAGTCACTGAGAAGGAGATGCTAGCCGTAGTTTTTGCCTTAGATAAGTTCAGATCTTACATTATCGGATCTAGAGTGACCATCTATACTGACCATACCGCCATCAGGTACCTCATGGAAAAGAAGGATGCTAAAGCCGGATTGACCAGATGGATCCTTCTACTTCAGGGTTCGACAAAGAGATTAAGGATAAGCTTGGAGTTAAGAATGTGGTGGCATATCATCTCTCCCAATTAGAGCATCTTGAGGATTCTGAGCATACTGAGCCAATTTGTGAGACCTTCCCAGATGAGGCGATCCTTGCTATCGCCTCTCTCCCGTGGTACGCCGATATTGTGAACTTTCTTGTTGCTAAGAAAGTTCCACAAGATTGGCCCAGGCAGAGACTTGAGACCTTCCTCGTGAAGGCCAAGTTCTACCACTGGGAGAATCCCATCCTTTACCATGAAGGAGGGGATAGCGTCTGGCGTAGGTGCATTCCTCAGGAAGAGCACCATAGCGTCCTCACGTACTGCACAAAGCTTTAGGCAGGAGGACATCACTATGGGAGGAGAACGGCACAGAAAGTGCTCTAATCCGGCCTATGGTGGCCTACCCTCTTCAAGGACTCTGATGAGTTCGTGAAGAGGTGTATTGACTGTCAGAGGATGGGCACTTGTGGATAGCGTGATATGATGCCGATGCAGCCCATTCACTTCTGTGAGGTTTTTGACGCATGGGGCATCGATTTCATGGGTCCATTCCCTAGGAGTAAGGGATTCGAGTACATACTGTTGGCTGTAGATTATGTTAGTCGTTGGGTTGAGGCCATCCCCGCCTGAACTGCATATGCTAGGACTGTTTGCATATTTTTGAGGAAGCATATCATTTCACAGTTCGGGGTACCTCGAGTGTTGATATCTGACGGGGGGTCTCATTTCGTCAACGACAAGGTAAAGGCCCTTGCTAACGAGTTCGACATAGACCATCGAGTTGACACTCCATACCACCCTCAGACGAATGGTCTTGCCGAAGTGTCGAACAAGGAGATCAAGACTATATTGCAGAAAGTCGTCCGCCCTGACTGAAAGGATTGGTCACAGCTTTTGTACTCGGACTTGTGGGCATATAGGACATCTTTTAAGACACCTTTGGGCACATCTCCCTTTCGCCTCGTTTATGGCAAGCCATGCCATTTACCTGTTGAGTTGAGGCATAGGTCACTTTGGGCTGTCACTGATATACTTTTGGATCCAGATAGTGTAGGAGATTAGAAGAGGGTAGAGTTAGCAGCCTTGGAGGAGCTTCGTGATACCGCCTTCTCAAACAGCCTACAGTACAAGGAGAGAGTGAAGGAGTGGCATGATTCTCATATCAGCCACAAGCATTTTGAGCCCGGACAGAGAGTATGGTTGTTTGATGCTAGGCTCCGTCTATTTCCAGGGAAGCTACAGAGCAAATGGAAGGGACTGTATTTGGTGAGAAAGGTACACGACAATGGGAGTATTGACATATCTGAGTTGTCTTCTGAGAGTACCTTTCGAGTGAACGACCAGCGACTCAAGCCATTTCTAGATCATGAGCCGCGGGTCGTTGATGTTGCCCCGATTCACTTTGCGTGAGATGTGATCTTTTGACTCACATCTATTGCATCTCATGCCTAATTATCGCTGTTCTTCCGACCTGTATAGATCCAGATGTCCATATCATTCTATTCTTTAGTCCCACATCCCTTTTCTCATCTTATGATTATGCTATAATTAGGGTATACTTTACCCTAAGTATAGGGGGGATGTAGGACTCTCGGGTATTCTTTTGATTCATTTCTACCTCTGTTTTTGCTGCCTATACATAGGGATATTTTACCCTAAGTATAGGGGGGGGGGTAGACCCTGTACATTCTTCACTCGGTTTTCCCTTCGTCTACAGCTTGCTATACTTAGGATTATTTAATCCTAAGTATAGGGGGAAATGCCGAGACCCTCTTGATTTTCTATTCTTTCATTCGTCTTCGTATATAGCCTTTCTTTTCACTTCCCTATACCAAGCACGAGTTATGTCTTCTTCATCGTTCTTGACTCTGAGGACATCGTTCGAGCTAAGTATAGGGGGGTGTGTATATATTTCATATATACTTTAGCCATAACTCGTACTTTGTGTGAATGTGTTAATAAATAAAAATGGCTAAAAATCCAAAAATCCATAAAAATTAAAATTTTTTCCTTGTAAATAAACATTCTTTTATTGCACATACATAGCTATTGTACAAAATTATTTTTGTAAAATTGTTTTCAAAAACTTTTTGTGTAAATAGTGTGTAAATATGTGCATATCAAAATTATGTATATAGTACAAAATTTTTCCAAAATGTTTTGAAAATAAAAAGTTTGCAAAAACCTTGTGTAAATGTGTGTAAATATTTTGCAAAACTTGCATTCATGCATACATTCATGATTTCAAAACATTTTTCAAAAATTTTGCATAAGTGTAAATATTGTGTAAAGAGCATCCTTGTATATATTTGTATAGTTTTTCCTGGATTATAGTTGACATTTAAACTAGCCTAGAATTAAATTGGGAAATAGAGCTTGATTAAGATCTTAATCCACCTAATTATAAGAGGAACCTTATAGGGCTTAGGGTTAAGGCTTTTCAGGTCCATGGTGACTTTATTCTTTGAGTCCACTAGCCTATGATCACATGTCATCTCAATCACTCTAAGTAGAGCACTTAACAACACACACATGACTCATATAGACAATGGCTTGACTTGGACCCAAACTTTACACCGAGCTCTCTACGGATGAGGTGGTGAGGAGGCTGTCTTCCTTGACTTGGGGTAGCATATGAGGGTAGTACTTCTAGGCAGAATGTCTCTTCTTTTTATAGTGAAGGAAGTGCGTCTCAACTTGGTCTGGTTGCCATGAGGTCTAACGACAGGAGTTGTGGGTTGCAATAATGCTTCAAAAGAGGGATAGTCTACTTGCTCAAGAGGAAAAACTCCTTATGTACATATGCTGCACCTTGTAAATATGATTGTACAGATGCACTTGAAAAAAATGCAAAAAGAAAATAACTCCAAAAAAGTGGTGGGTCTGATAGAAAATGATAATCCCACCGGAGTATGTATATAGTGCAATAAGCAAAGCTTGAGATTCATGTTCCATCTTATGTAGCTTGCAGTAGGGAGACTTAGCTACACTGGTTGAGCTCCCAAGGATACATGCCTACACTGGCCATGGTCCATTCTCTTCTTACCCCTCTTCTTGAGCCGGTTGAACTTGAACTTAGAAGGAAATACCCCGCTCCTGAAGGAAAGAGTGGCCAGATTAGGGTCATAGAGTTACCTTGTTGGGGAGGGTTGTCAAGTTGCTACTTCTAAGGTGGAGAGCTATACATCACATACACTGTACAAGGAAAGATTCATGGTCTTCAGGGTTTGTGTATGTAGACATGTTCTGATCTGGATTGTTGAGGAGTCTTGACTATAGATTAGTGGTTCTTAGAGGCTGTTGAGTCATAAACCTAAGTCTAAATAAGGTTCCGACACATTAATAATCCAAAGATCTGATCGAGCTCCATATTTCAATTTAATGAATGCAAGTTTAATATTCAACATTAATCCATGCATTTTCCCTTCTTTTTCTTTTTCTTTTTCACTTCTTTTTCAAATAAGTGTTTGCTAAGGGACTTGCAAAGTTAAGTATAGGGGGGAGATGAATACCCATTCATCACTCTTTATTCTTTTATTTTAGCTACAAAACCTATGCAAAACACATGTATATAGGTGTAAATAATATTAATTATCATATTGCATGCATTGTGTAAATATGCATAATTAGCATGTTTTTGTGCATAAATAAAAGAAAAAGAGGGAGATATTTCGAATAAATATTGAGAGACCTAATCCCAAGGGAGGGCTCAGCATGGGCCTGACCGTAGAAGAACCAAAGTAGAGGGAGATAGGGTCAAGCTCAATTTTGTGTACATATACCTGTATATAAACAAAAATATTTTCCTCTTAATAAAAAAAATGGGTGTTTATTTATTTGTACATATTTATAAATACAAAATTAAAGTAAAAATGAAAAAAATAAAAGAAAAATAAAAAGAAATAAAATTCCCTTCTTCATTGTACATAGACCATGTGTATAAAACCACATATCTATTTATTTTCCTCTTGTAAATAAATAATTAAAATCCCATAAAAATATATTCAAATTCTACATTTCATGGTGTAAATAAATAAAATAAAAATTAGAAAAATAAAAATAAGATAAAAAGAAATAAAATCAAAATCAAAATCCACATTGTATATATACCATGTAAATATGTATATATATATCTATTTTTTAACCTCTATAACAAATAATAAAAATCAAATAAAAATACCCTTTTATTCCAAATTTTATTCTATAAATAAATAAAATATAAAATTGGAACAAATTATATAAAAATAAATAATTAAAAATCAAAAATAAAAAATAAATATGTATATACCTATATAATAATAATATTTTGTAAATACATAAATTATATTTCAAAAAAATAAATAAAAATTACAAAAAAATAATTTCAAAATAAATAAACATTTTTCATGTTTTGACTTTATTGAAATAAGGCCTTTTATTAATTTAAATTGCATTTCCAAATATTTATTAAGTGGCGTGATCTGATTGGTCCACGGGGATGTTGACCCCCGCTCAACTCCCCCCTGGACCATTTCCCCCGCGGATCTCGTACGCGACCCGACTTCGACTAATTTCCCAAACCAGATCCGACCACAATTTGCGCAAATTCCGGGTCCTGATTGCACCTGAACCATCCCTGATCCATGCTCGGAGATTTGCCTCGGGGTCCGAGCTCCGAATCACTCGCACGACCCTCTTCTTCTCGGACCCCTAGCAGTACATAAGCCACCTCCGCCGCACTTTTCACTCCATCTTTGGCGCTGCTCCTTCGTCCCAGGACCTCCACTACACTCCCTAGAGTGACAGCTGAGTGAGGCGAGTGTCGAAGAGAGGAGAGGAAGCTTCCCGTCACTGATCCTGCGACTTCTGCCGCCGTGCGCCGCCGCAAGGTGCGCCCGAGCCTCGGGCCCCGACGTCCCTTCGAGGCTATGACCCAGAGCTTCCTGAGCTCATCCCCAGTCGGCTCCTGTCATCAGGTAGACTCGATCACCTTCTGTTCGCCATCCATTTCGATTCTCGTCTTTTAGCTCCACCAGCTCCGCCCTAGTGGCCGGAGCTCCGCCAGTCCCCCTTACCCGTACCGATACCCTCGCCGACTCATCGCCACCCTTCCTCCACGATCTGATCACCTCGGTTTTGACCACCCGAGCCAGGATCAAGCTGGGCTCCTTCCGCCGCCTACGCCGGAGCCCTCATCCGCCCCCACGTCGCTTCTTTCATCGTCCTTGCGAATAACCCCCGCCGGAGAACTCCTCCGAGCGAGAACTTTCTTCTGCAGGTGAATAAAGAGCAATACCCCCCTTGGCCGAGCTTTCACGCCTGCGCCGAATCTCCTCTAGGTCGCTCGTCCCTTGCCGGACAATCTGACCGTTGGATGCTCCATCGGAGGTGACCACCCGATGCGGACCACCATCGCGAACAGAACCATCCTCCCCGATCGTTCATCGGCTTGCTGGATCTTCTTCGGCTAGACGGGGAACCTCAGCCAGGAGGAGTTCTTCCTCATCCATTGCCAGCCGTCGGATTCCCCAGCCGCTCCAGATATCATCCTCGCCGTCCATCCTCTGCGGTGTCAGACCGTCAGATCGTGGTCTGACGGACACGCGCCATCCACGTTCGCTCGATCGCCCCCACCATTGGATCGTCCAGGCATCTGCACCAGAGCCGCACATTAGCAGCCACTCCCGCCTCGACATCTGGCACCTCACGTGCCCCAGCACACGCCTCGGCTGGGTAATTGCACCCACACCCCTGCAGTTTCTTGTTGTTCTAGTTTAGTTTTTTAAATATATTTTAGCTCTTGGACATATTGCACTTAGGACCTTAGTATTTCTGGTATTTACATTTTTGTCCCTGTCTATGTGATACACGTGCTTCGTCACGTGCTTTTTGGACAAATTACATTATATGGGCTTGTAGTTTCTGTGTGTTATGGAATGAAATTTATTTTCTGATATTTGTATCCATAACCCTGTGAATGATTTTATTCAACATGTGCTGAATTAGTTGGGTATTTTGCAACTTATTCCCTAGGCTTATAGCACATGTTGCTAATAAGCCCCTGGAATTAAGTTTTCTAACATCTAGGTCCCTCCATGCCTAGTATACGTGCAACGCGTGTGCGTTCTTGGAGTTTTTGCACGAGGGACCCCACACTTTCCGGTTTTGTTACTTTTCAGCCCTTGAAAATACTTTTTATTATGTATAGGTCCCTGTGCACTATGAGACCTTATGCTAATTAAATAAAATATCAAATTAGGTCCAAATCCCGTGAAAATTGGATACGTGGTTCCTGCCACTGTGTAAAATTTTCAGCAAAAAATTGGTACATTTTTAAGGTGTTTTGGTATTTTAAAAAATTCGAAAATAATTGTTTTTGTGTCTGTCCAGATTAGAAAATCATAAAAAATATAAAAACTGTTTTAAAAATCCAAAAAAAATAAGTTTTGTTTGTTTTTGTATGTTTGATTTTCTGTGCATTTTTGGCGATTTTGGATATAGAAAAAACCTAAGAATTAAAAAACACTTAGAAACTCATAAAAATTCTAAAATAATATAGAAAAATCAAAAAAATACAAACTTTTCTTCTGAATTTTCTTTATTATTTCTATTTTTCATAAAAAATACCTCCAGGCTTTTACAGATCAATTTGATATTTTAAATTGATCTTCCAAGCCTGATTGGACAACAGCTTCCTGTTAAAATTCTATAAAAATTATATAAATCTCAAAAATTCCCCAAAAACAGTAAAAAACCTTTAAAACATAAAAATATTTTTGTTTGAATTTTTGGAGCTTTTTAGAGTGTTTAAATAATTTTTTTATTGTGATTGTTTTTGTCTTTTTATTATTTTCCTCCATTATTAAAAATCCAAAAAAATATAACAATATTTAAAAACCACCAAAAATATTTGTTTTTATTTTATTTTGTTCTCGGACTACTTCGTAGGCCGCGAGGCCAACTCGTGCTCCCTGAGTCCGACCTTGGGTGCTACACCAGGCTAATCACATATCCAGGACGACTATTTTTGTTTTTATTGTTTTATCTTGTTGATTGGTGGTCTGCTTCTCTTTTTCTTGATTGACCGATTTCTCTCTCGATCCGGGTCGCAATGACCCGAGAGTGATTATTTATACCTGATCCGGATTGATTGAGAGATTTTTGTGTCATCAAGCGCCCCTACAACCTTTGAAAATAGGGAAGAACTGAGCAAGAACTCCGGAGTCTACAGGTTGGAGACATGTGTCCGATTTGGACGGCTCTGATCGTGCTGCACGTTCAAATCCTGGCCGTCGAGCTCGAAACACTAGAAAAATTTCAACTTAAACCCACTGCAGTTCCAAAATTTCAAACCCTCTCTAGAAGATTCCAGATTTGCATTTAGGTCCCTGTGTAGGGACCTAAATGCAAAACATTAGTTTTTCTTACAGTTTAGTCCCTAGTCAGGGACCTCTTTGTAACAGACAATTAATACTTTTCTTACACTTATTCCCTTGAACTGCATGATTATATTGGACCTTATTTTGATCTTATTTTTCCTCAACTTTTCTAGGGTAGTTACACAACTACCATAACGAGATTTCTTGATAGTTTTTGCATAATTTTGTCATGTATTTTGCTTTATTTTATTTTTCAAAAGTCATGTTTGTTTGAAAATATTTTCTTACATTTTCAAGAAGAAATAAATATTGTGAAATTCTTTTCTTTTCTTGAAAGCCGCAATATAGGTATTCTGCCTCCTCGAGTTTGACCCATGGGAACATACATGGATAAATAAAAAGTTTAAGGATAAAATAGGAGAGAAAACTCATTTCCTTCATTCTTGTTTCTCTCTCCTCTCTCCTATTTTATCCAGATTTAGTTTGATTGATCAAAGTCCGATCTCTATGATTCTTTCTACATCGATGCGACTTTTCTCCGTACCGGATTTTGGTTCATCACCAACCCATAAGAAAAAGAAGAAGAGTCAAGGTGTTAGCTCATATTCTAATGCTTCCCCACTAGTGGCATTAAAGAAGACCGACATTTGTCATCACCTCAAGAAGCTGGGGCACTGGAAGCATAATTTCCCAGAGTACCTCAAGTCAACAAATAAAGGTAAAGTCCCAGCAAGTATAAAATCTGCTGTCATCATTGAAACAAATTTTCTTGTTGGATGAGAAGGTAATTGAATCATCGATTCTGGATCTTCTATTCATGTATGCAACTAGTTGCATCTACTATAGAAAATTAGGAATCTTGATGAAGGGGAGATAGTCATCCGAATGGGATCTAATGCAACTATTGCAACGGTCGTCGTCGGGACCTGCATACTATTGTTTTCTAGTAGGAGAGTCCTTATGCTCAAAGAATGTCTTTATGTACTGGTTGTTAGAAGGAATCTTATATATGTATCTAAGATAATTAGAAATGGATATTCGTTTTTAATCTGTAATAAACTTATCATAACTCATTTTGATAAACATATTGAGGATGGAGTTCTAAATCCTAGTGGACTCTATGAATTATGCATTGATGAAAATGTCATGGATGATACTACCACTGATAAAAACCCCAAAACAACTAGGGAGGATGGAAATAATTCTAGCAATGCCATCAAAGGATTGGTCATTTATCTGTTGATAGGATTAATAGATTGATAAAGGACGGACGCTTAGATTTTCTACAGGTCCAAACTTTTCCAACTTCCGAACATTATTTTTGATGTAAAATGAATAGGACGCCTTTTTGTAACAAGGTTACAAGTGCGTAGGTATTCTTGACCTAATACATACGAATGTATGCGATCAAATGGATATCGATATTATTTGACATTTATTGATGACCATTCACGATACAAGTTTATCTTCCAATTACGTCATAAATCTAAAAGCGTTGAAAAGTTCAAATAGTTCACAGCTTTGGTTGAGAACCAAACCTATTGGAATATTAAACAGGTTCAATCTGACCAAGGTAGCGGGTACCTCTCATATGAATTTAGGGAATACTCAAAGAGAGAGGAATCGTATCCAATCTCACTCCTCCTGGAATCCCCAACTTAATGGTGTTGTTGAAAGACGCAACATGATCAACATGGACATGATCCGTTCAATGATGAGTAAAGCACATTTACCACTTAGTTTCTAGGGATATGTAGTAGAGACTGCAATATATTTCCTAAATAAAATTCTTAGCAAATATGTACCTAAAACTCTTCTTGAGCTTTGGAATGGAATCAATCCCAGTGTTAGACAGTTGAGGGTTTGGGGTTGCTTGGTCCATGCGAAAAACGCCATGAAAGTAGGATAGAATCTTGCACTCGAGAGTGCTACTTCATTGGGTATGTTAAGGATGGTATAGGATACCAACATTATGACCATGAAACTCAGAAGGTCTTCATCTCTACAGATGTAACATTTCTGGAGGATGACTTCCTTAAGAGTCAAGACAAAAATAAAGTAAAGGAACTCATCGAATCCCCTAAGGATACTGAGCTTCCTGAACCGAAGACTAAAGCAGTAACACCCATATCTCTTTGAAGGAGTTTGAGGGTGGTTGCATCACCTGAAAGGTATGGATTCCATGTGTAAGGTGAAACTAATAATGATTTAACTTCATTTGATAAGGCACTCGTGGATCATGACATCCATAGACAGATGCTAGCAATGAAGTTTGAAATAGACACGTTGCATAAGAATGGTGTATGGACCTTGGAGAATCCACCGAGAGGGGTAAACCAATTGGGTGTAAATTGATATTCAGGAGAAAGAGGGGACCTAATGGGAAGGTGGAGACCTTTAATGAACGACTCGTACCAAAGTATACAGACAGAGAGAAGGCATCGACTACGAAGAGACATTCTCTCCTATGGCTATGCTTAAGTCCATTAGGACACTGCTAAATATAACTACATATCTTGACTACTACAACTGGTAGATGGATGTCAAGACGGCTTTCCTCAATGGATACGTCTAGAAGGATATCTATATGGAGCTAAAGGATATGGAAAAATCCTTAAGCACAACACAGAAGTGTGGAGATCACAACATATGCGATCGGGAGCGACTAGTCGCACTAGTTGCTCAGGGCAACAAAATTTAAAAAAATAAGCTGATAAAACCGCAAGATCCAAGAACAATTCTCGGATCATTTCCTCTAAACCACAAACAAAATATTAGGGTTACCTCTTGAAGTATGGTTGCGATCGAGTCTCTAAAGGAAGAGACCTCCTATCTCAAGTCTGATCCGACGGAGGAGACGCTTGCGAGCGCATTGATGAAACACGTGCTCCTCACAATCCACGTTGATGATCCAAGCAGTGAATCTACTGATCTCATCTTACGAGATCCGATGTCTTCTTCATGAATGAGGCACACCAAAGGAGACTGATATCCATGAGAAATTGATCCGGCAACATAACGGTGATGTGACGGATACGAGGATCTCTAGGTCAACAAGTGGACGACCACATTGTTAAGATAGAGAGGGGACGACAATGAGAAATTAGAGAGAGAGAGAGATTCTTTGTACTCCACACTGTCTGTATTTTTGTAAAATAAAAGGCTATGACTACCCATCTATTTATACTATTTTGGATCTCCATGGATCACAAACCATGTGCTCACAAAATCAATTGTTGAGATTGATATGTGCTTTCAATCAATGGCCATGATCTTGTTGTGATTTAATTACCAACAACAAATTTGTTGGATTTTAGTTAACTTAAATAAATAGAATTCAATCAATATATTTCAATTTAAATCACACAACATGGGATGAAAATAATTGGAATGAATGGATCCCCATTCCATATATGGGGTGTACGGCTACTACGTTGAGAGAGCTCAACTTGGGCATCCACCCGTGTATGGCAAGGAGGATTCATCATTCCAATTTTGTTGAGATATTATTCTCCAACAATAATTCCACATATGCAATAACTTTAATTGCATAATTATGCACCAAAATAATTTAAAATTATTTTGTGACAATTACAATCATACCATTGAACGAATGTGAATCTTATTCACATATCCAAAATAAAATATAAATTACATTTACAATTAATTATTCAATATGAATCCAATTTACATCAACTATTAATTTATAAATACAAATTACAATTATCTCTCTCTAACATATTATAAATCACATTTATAATATCCATGAATAATATGGATAGTTCTATCCAAAATATTCAAATCCCTGATAATTAAATCACATCTAGTCATCCCAGATGTCCATTCTCATGAGACCAAATAATATGAATCACATTCACACTATTTATAATAAATAAATTACATTTAATTATCCATTTTTGATATATTCTCAGATACATTATTAACAATAAATTATTCTCGAACTCTTTCAATAACAACGTGCTTTCTCCATAGATACTTGGAGATAAGGATAGGGCGATTGTACGTTCCACGCATAGTGACTTGGATATTGAGATCACATCTCAAATCCTGATATTGGGGACTTCCCATAGATTCTTGATTAAATCAAGGCCGTAGATCTAATCGTGCCATTGTATCTGAATTACATTCATATCAATGCCCAACATTTGGACTAAGATTAGATTACTTCTCTTTGAGAGAAGTCATTAAAATCCAGACAGGTTTTTTGACTCCCTCGGAATGGAAGCATCATGATTATACAATCGTTTATGATCACATCACTCTCAGCTATTCCTAATACATTTACATCATGCATACTGAAAGTCCTCGAATAAACATGAAGTTTTAGATCTCTTGTAGATTGTCTCCTTCAGAATTTTATCATTAAGTTTATCATTTGATCATTGTGAGTTAGTATTGATCACATACTTTCCAAAAGAATATGTCATACCATTTTATTGATAATATACTTTCCGAAAGTATACATCAAACCAATAAATTCAGTCAAGCTTCCAAAGTGAGACAACCGTGCACAGATTTTGATTCCAATATATCATGAGCGAGCTCAGTCTTCCGGTTCAGTAAATGAACCTATTTGATCCCTTTGAGAGATCATAATTACTCATATGCCCTTGTATGCACACCAGGACACCAGTGTATAGACCTTGATTAGGCCATCAACCTATCAGTCTGTTAAATGTACACACTTAAACATATAATAATACATCTATCTCCGGTTAGAGGATGTGTGCCTATATAGTGACAACATACAACATAGTTCTTTAGTTATCTTGATCTCGTTAAGTCAACTCTTTGACCTAACTTTTCTAACCCCTCTGAATCTCTATTCTTATGCAGAGGACCTGCATTAAAAGTCTATTAGATATCTTCCCATTAGAGGAAGGATTGACATCTCATACTAAGGCTGGAGATCATCTATTAATAATCATTTGACGGTGCTTGATGAGTCCTCAATCTAACTCTTTAGATATTCGTCCAAGCACCAACCTATATGATTCAACAATTGAATCAACAACTGTATGATCATTGAGATGGCCATGATACATAACTCTAATTGTACTAAGGACCTATTATGCAAATTAAATATTCTTCATTTCAGATCATGGAATGATATATGCAATAACATTTATTGCATAATGGCTCGCCGTGAGCTCGCATGTGCAACAATCTCCCACTAGCCCAAAGAGTCAATAATGAGTTAATCTTTAAACCCACACTCATGTGACAATCATATGCTACTGAATATATACAGATAAGATGATCAATAGCTCTATTTCCGAGAGACTACACCAAGTCCTTTTACGGTACTTGCATATCCTCTAGTAACAGTGCTCGCATCCAATGCGGATGTTGCATCTTATGCAACCAGTACTCAATCTTGAAGCAGTTACAATGGCTTTGACACTACAACTAAATAGTTATAACCAATATGTAATTTCTATTATTCTTATCATAATACCCTGATTCCTGGAGATCTCTATCTCCTAAGACTAAGATCCAATCTTATGCCTTATAATGCATCTACAGTTATGATCTTTTGGATCACTATCTATAAAGTCATAATTTCTGGAAGATAAGACTTAGATATCATTATCTTTAAAGTCTTGTCATCTTTGAAGATATTGTTATTACTGCAATCAAGTGTTTTATGTCCATAGTAGGATTAGTAACAGTTTACTACTACCACTACATGGTAGACATCTTGCTTTTGTACACATCTAGCGTACACTGAGCTTCCCAAAGTTGATGCTCTATGGCATGTAGCTTTGGTATTCACATCCTCAACTCTTTTATTTGATATCTCTTTAGATAGGTTAGTACCATATCTTAATGGAAAGAAGCCTTCCTTGGTTTTTCCAAGAATGGAATATGTCTAAATTGTACCACTAATGTGACGGTACCAATGCCCTCTTCTCTTTGCTTCTGAACAACTTCAGAAAATAGATCTAAGAGGTATACTTGAGATCATATCTTAAGGTATGGAATAGCCAGAGCACAAAACACTTGTTATTATCCTTATATCATTCCAAATGATTAGTAATTCTTCTACATTTAGCACGATGAACATAATGGCACTCCCACTAAGCTTTACATGGTTCATCAAGATTCTATCTGAAATCACAACTTTTATAATTTCATCAAATCTGATCTTCCAACAACTAGAAGCTTATTTGAATCCATAAATGGAGTTATTCAGCTTGCACACCTTACTTTCCTCAACTATGAAGCCCTGGGCTACTTTATATGAATATCCTCGGAGAGGTATTCATAAAGGAATGCAATATCAACTAGCATCTTTTAGATGTCAAATTCAAGTTGCGTATCTATAGTTAGCAATATTCTGATGGGTTTATGCATGGTCACTAAAGAGCAGGTCTTATTGCAAGCAGTGTCTTCTCTTAATGTGTATCTCGTGGATACGAGTCGTGCTTTAAAGGTCTCTACCTGTTCATCAGGTTGCCTCTTTCTCCTGATGATCCATTTACACCTAATAGGTTTTACCCTTATAGGTGGTGAAGGATATGGTTAGATCCTCAAGCGCATCACGGAAGCGTGAGCGTCGTATCGAATACGACGAGGAGCGACTAGTCAGACTAGTTGCTCGATGCAGCGGAATTTAAAAAATTTTATACGACGAAACCACATGATCCAAGAACACTTCTCGAATCGTTTCGTCTAAACCACAAACAAGTAATAGGATTACCTCTTGAAGCGTGGTTGCGATCGAGTCTCTAAACGAAGAGACCTCCTGTCTCAAGTCCGATCCGACGGAGGAGACGCTTGCGAGCGCGGGGATGAACCATGTGCTTCTCGCAATCCATGTTGATGATCCAAGCGGCGGATCTCCTGATCTAGACACACGAGATCCGACGTCTTCTTCACGAGCGAGGCGCACCGAAGGAGACGGAGATCCACGAGCAGAAGAACGGGCAGCATAACGACGATGCCGCGGCGATGGAGAACCTCTCCATGGCATCCATGGTGGACGGCCATGAGAGGGAGAGAGAGGGATGACGTCTCTTGAGAGAAAGAGAGAGAGAGAGAGAGATGCTTCTCAAGCATTGTGTCTAAAATAGAGAGCATGGTATGCCTCTCTATTTATAGGGTTTTGGGATCATTGGATCTCAATCCATGTGACATATAAAATCAATGGATGAGATTGATTTATGTCAATCCAATGGCTAAGATTGTTGTTGGTAAAACCAACAAATTTAGATCAAAATATATTTGACAAAATCAAATACAAATTAATCCAAATCAAAACCAATAAATAAGGAGAGAAGATACATGGAGATTTCATCTCCATGTACCTTCCAAAGTGGACGGCCACACATTCCTTATAGGAATGATGTGCCGCCCCCCTCTTTCCATGGAGAGAGCAATCTCATGGAAATCCATGAGATTGCATATCTCCTTGAAAATCTTCTCTATTTATTTCCAACAACTTTTGTTGGCTTTTTATTCTTCAAAAATAATTCACAAATATATTTGAGAATATTGCAATCTTGCCATAGAAAAAATGTGAATAAATTCACAACCCAAAACAACATATAATTTACATTGTTAATTAATTATACAATGTGTATCCAATACACATAATAATTAATCAACACATGTAAATTATAATTAACTCTCTCTAATACATTATAAATCACATTTATAATATATTATGAATAATTGGATATTACTATCCACATTATTCTTATCCTTGATAATTAAATCATATTTAATCATCTTGGATCTCTTTATCTCATGTGTTCAAATAATATGAATCACATTCACTTTATTCACATCTTTGATAATCAAATCACATTTAATTATCTAAGATAACTCTCTTTATAATATGAATCAAATTCATATTAATCTTGATAATTAAATCACATTTAATTATCCATTTTCTCAATGCTCGGATACATATATCAACAATAGAATTATCCATGAACTCTTTCAAGGATAATGCGCTTTCTCCGCGAATACTTGGAGATAAGGACAGGGCGATTGTATTATTCCACGTATAGTGACATGGATATTGAGATCATATCTCAAATCCAGATCTCGGGCCTCCCATAGATGCTTGATTAAATCAAGACCGTAAATCTAATCTTCTCATTGAATCTGAATCACATTCAGATTAATGTCCAACATTTGGACTAAGATCAGATTACTTCTCTACTAAGAGGAGTCACTAAAATCCAGACCCGTTTCATCACTCCCTAGGAATGGAAGCGTCATGGTTATACAACCGTTTATGATCACAACACCCTCAGGCATTCCCAATACCTGTACATCCTGCATACTGGAAGACTCAGAATAAACCCGAAGTATTAGATCAACTTTATACTGTCTACTTCAGGTTTTTATCAGTATGTTTCTCATTCGATCATTGGGAGTCGGTATTGATCATATACTTTCCAAAAGCATATATCATACCTAGGTCTTGATCATATACTTTCCAAAAGTATATATCAAACCAACAAATTCAGTCAAGCTTCTAAAGCGAGACGACCGTGCGCACGGAATTTGATTCTTCCCAATATCTCATGAGTGAGCTCATGTCTTCCGGTTCAGTAGTGAACCTGTATGATCCCTTTGAGAGATCGTATTACTCATATGCCCTTATATGCACACCAACGTGCCGGTGTATAGACCTTGATTAGGTCATTAACCTATTGGTCTGCCAAATGTACATACTCAGACATATAGTAACCCATCTATCTCCGGTCAGAGGATGTGTGCCTATATCATGACAGCATATGATATAGGACTTTGGTTATCTCGATCTCGTTAAGTCAACTCTTTGACCTAACTAATCTGACACCTCCGAATCTCTATTCCTATGCAGAGGACCAGCATCAAGAAGTCGGTCAGATATCAGCCTAACTGAGAAAGGATTGCCATCTCCTACTCAAGCTGGAGATCATCTCTTAATAATCATTTGACGGTGCTTGATGAGTCCTCAATCTATCTTATTAGATATTCATCTAAGCACCAGCCTCTATGTTCAATAATTGAATCAACAGCTGTATGATCATTAAGATGGCCATGGTACATAACCCTAATTGTACTAAGGGACCTATTATGCAAACTATGTACTCTTTATTTCAGATTAAGGAGTGAATTGCAATGACATTTATTGCATAATGGCTCGCCGTGGGCTCGCATGTCCAACAATCTCCCACTAGCCCAAAGAGCCATTAATGGGCTAATCATTTAAACCCACACTCATGTGACAATCATAGGCTATTTAGAAAATAGCTAGGTAAGCTGATCAGTCACTCCGTTCCCAAGAGACTACGCCAAGTCCTTTTACGACACTTGCATATCTCCCAGTAACAGTGCTCGCATCCAATGCGAATGTTGCATCTCATGCAACTGATACTCAATTTTGTTGGTTATAGTGTCCTTGACACTACATCTTATTAATTATCATAACTAGTATTCCCATAATCCTTATTAGAATACCTTCATTCCTGGAGATCTCTATCTCCTAAGGTATCTAGAGTTAAGACCCTTATAGATCACTATCTACAAGGTCTTAAACCTTTGAAGATAAGAATTTTGAGATCACTATCTCTAAGTTTCATCATCTTTGAAGATATTGTTATTACTGCAACCAAGTGTTTTATTTCCAGAGTAGGATTAGTAACAGTTTACTATTCCCACTGCATGGCAGACATATGGCTTTTGTACACATCTAGCATACACTTCAGCTTCGCGTAACTGATGCATAAGTGCAAGCAGTTCTAGCATTCTCTTCCTCAACTCTTTGAGGTGCTATCCCTTTAGATAGGTCAGTACCATATCTTAAGGGAAAGAAGCCTTTCTTGGAATTTTCCAGGAAATGCAATAAGCCCAAGGTGTACTACTAATGTGACGGTTCCAATACCCTCTTTTCCTTGATTCTGAACAACTTCAGAATTAAGATCTAAGAGGTATCCTTTGAGATCATATCTCTAGGTATGAAACAACCAAATTTTAAAACACTTTTTATTATCCTTATATCATTCCAAATGATTAGAATAATATCTACATTTAGCACGATGAACACAATGGCACTCCCACTAAGCTTCACATGGTTCATCAAGATTCTATTTGAAATCATAACATTTATAATTTCATCAAATCTTATGTTCCAACTAGAGGAAGCTTATTGGAGTCCAAAGATGGAGTTCTTCAGCTAGCACACCTTGCTTTCCTCAACCATGAAGCCATAGGGCTACTTCATATGAATATCCTCAGGGAGGTATTCATAGAGGAATGCAATCTTGACTCGCATCGTGAAGATGTCATAAATAAGTTGTCTAGCTATAGTTAGCAATATTCTGATGGGTTAAAGCAAGGTCACTGGAGAGTAAGTCTTATCGCAAGCGATGCCTTCTCTTCGGTGTGTAGCTCATGGCTACGAACCATGCTTTGAAGGTCTATACCTTCTCATCAGGTTCCCTCTTTTTCTTGAAGATCCATTTACACCTTAATGGGTCTGACTCATATAGGTGGATCCTCGAGGGTCCATATACAACACTTGTATATGAAGTCTACATTAGACTTTTATTGCTAACATCCATCTCTCCATGTCATGATCCTTAGGAGCTTCATCACATGAAGTCCGATCATTTTCAGATTTAACTGACACATGGAATCCATCCTCAAACTTATTTGAAGAGGTATTAAGGTTTCATCTTTAACTATCTATTTTTAGTTTCCGATTTCAGGAGCCTCATTATCTTTTCAAGATTAAATGAGTTCCTTTACTTCATTTCCATCTTGATTCTCAAGAGAGTCATCCTATAAGAATCATATTCTAAAAGATGAGATCTTTTTAAGAATCTCAAGGTCATAAAGTAGGTATCTAATACCATCCTTTATTTTCCTAATGAAGTAGCACTCTCTGGTGCTAGATTCCAGCTTACCAGCTTGGGACCTTATTAAGTGTATAATGTAGTCTCTACCACATATACCTGGAAACTAAGAGATAATTATGCTAAGATTAATCATTGATCAAATCATGTCACACTTGATCAATTGCATCTCCCTACAACTCTATTGAGTTAAGGCTCATTAGGAGGGGTGAGATAGAAATGATATTCACATCTCCATGAGGTATTCCTTGAATTAATCTAATAGGTACAAGCTACCTTGATTAGATCAAATTCATTTCATCTTCCTTCAAACTTTGGTTCTAAACCAAAATTGTGAAATCTTTGAACATTTCAAAGTTTTCTAAGTGAAGAGAAGAAATCTCATATCACAAATAATCACTAATAGATATCACATATCCACAATGTTTATTCTGATATAGATGATTCACATACATCAATATGTATGAGATCTTGAATACCTTAACATCTTACACCTTTCCCAAAGAAGGGTGTATTGGACATTTTTATTCTTGAATACAATATTCATAAGTATGTAAAATTTGAACATTTAGACAATCTAAAGGTTCATCTCTTATCAGTCTATTGATTACATCAACAAACAAATGTCCAAAACATGATGCCAGATCATTGTCAAATGATCTTTATCCTCCTATTGAACTTTAAAGGTTTTAATTTTCAGTATTAGAAATCTTAATGAACCATTCATTAATTTCTAATTTTGTGGAGTCCACTAGATGTTAGATTACTATCTGAAATATCCCCATCATAACTCTTTATGATAGGTCTATTCCAGAATTCATGCTTATTCCCAACATTTAGAAATAAACTGAGTGTATTCTAATATCCATGTTACAGAGACATTCTCTAGGACCAAGATCTCCCACTGAAAATATGAAGTCTATTGATATCATGGAAATTGTAGCAATACTTGCATCACTTTCAACATGGATGATCAATAAACCTTAAGATCAAATTTCTAATTCATATGCAACCAATTGCAAGTGTCATTAGAAAATTGAGATACAATTATTAGACTTTATCTTATCAAATAAGTAAGTCAATATCAATGATTATATGTAGATTAATCTGATGCACTATCTGATTCCTTCTCTAAGGATTCTAGATAGATTTGATAGTCATACTATCAACACATCAACTTATTGCAGTATTGGCATTCATTCAACTCTTTGAATGTCATATGGAAGTTACAGAAATACAGTCAACCTGTTGACTATATTTCTTACTTGGGTCCAACCCATGCTTCCACTGCGCTCCCTTTATCTATAAGCAACCATTACTCAAGACTAAGGATCTCTTATGTTAAATTCAAAAGAATTTAATGTAAGAGTATCTCAACATTTATACATGCTTCGCCCAATTCATATAATATGAATATTATGAAGCTTCATGAATGACTAGAGTGTAGACAGTAGAATGATGACACTCATCATCTACATCCATCTAAACTCTTAAAACATAGGTTCAGGTAGGTACTCAAACAATTTGAATACATCATCTGTTATAGAGCTACCATTCTACATGATGTAGAGAACCATGTCATTCATGATTAAATGTCAAGAGCACATATGTATGCCAGAATATCTTTATTGATTTCATAAGGATTATTTGATAATTACGATCATTATCGACATGTCACTTCAAAAGTACATTCGATGAGATCAAGACTTATAGAGACATACAAACCCTAGGGTTTTAGTCCTACGGTCTATTTAATTATCACTTCTCATTATTATGAGGAAACTTGCATATTGCAACCACATACATTATGTGTCCAATCGCAAGTACAATATCTGGATCAAGGGTCCAATCCATGATATTCTACTGGTTATCAATGAGTATAACATTGAGTGGGTTTAATGAAGGATTATCTGAAATAAGAAATTTGCATGAGTGTATATTTTTATATATATACATATTATACTTTGATTTAGAAGTTTTTATATCAAAGTTGTCTTGCCTTGTCAAAGACACTGAAAGTTCATTCCCTTAATCACTTTCAATGTAAGAGATATACTTACCATTATATCTCAACAAGATCTGGGATCTCCTCTTTATCTTTGTTACATCCCAATAATATGAGAAACTGCAACTCCAATGAAGAGAAGCGGGAAAACATTCCGCCTTGCAAGTCCAACTTGCATTTCCCAATTCGGTCTTTAATGCCCGGGCCCACCACCCCTAAGGTGATGTTGACCCTTCATCAATTGAACCAACCGTCAACAGGAATAGAACTCGCTATGCGCAATCCAATATCGCCCCAATAATATGAGGATCCGATATTGGGGTCACTACGCATACGGCCTTACTCTTTCGAGAAGCAAAGAGTCCGATCCAGATGCGCTTGTATATAGGAGCTGTCACTTCGTACAGGCGTCTCCTATATACAATCCCTGGCGACGGAAACCCTTCGCCTTGACGGGAGACCATGGATGTCACTTATGTGATCCTCCACCTCTTATTCAAATTTAATTAATTACTATGAATCACATTCATATAATTAATTCTTCCAAGGGAATTATCAACTCTAATCATATTAGAGTATTTTTATTGGACATAATTAACTTAATCATATTAAATTAATTATCAATCCAATTCAATCAATCAAACTTGATTGTCTTACTTGAATATATATGGTGTTATTCTCAAAGTACGTATTAATTTGTATTTTAATAATTAAAAAAATACATCTTAATCCCTCGGACATTATCCCGGCCCTACCTGCTGTCATGGCCAGTACCGGCGGGAGTGGGACGGACCCCATACGTTGCAACCCGCTACCCCAGCGATCCCCGACTAGACACCATATCCGCCTCGGGAAAGGATAATGCCAAATTGATTAATTTGTACTTGAGATGATCATCGGTTCTTCAACCGAAATTATACCATATAGTAATCAAAACAATTTTGATTATAAGGAAATTTGCTAGACAAATTCCCAATCCTATTCAAGCAAGAAGTTTGATGATTGTGATACCAATTAAGATTTAGATCAAATCTAATCAATTAATTGATTTGGGTCAAGTCAATTAAGGAAATAATCATCTTCTTATATTTTACAAATATTTTCCATAATTATTTCGTGAAATTAACAATTAATTTCACTAATTGACAATCACATGGTTCTTGATTAGGAAAGTAATTTCAGCAGTGACCCCTACTTACTAAAATTAGCATATCTCAATCAATTTAAATCCAAATTAAGCAAAGTAAGTTTCCATAGTTTGCTAACTTGATTTACAACAGAACCTATGTGTTTTGCACGTATTTCTAGGCGTCTCTAAACAGTAATTAACTCCTTAATTACGTTTAGATTCGCAGTTCCCGCAACAGTGCATACATGTTCATTAAGACGACCATATCCCGAGCATACAAAATCCGATTTACGCAAACTCAGATCCTATGGTTTCCTTATTTAATGAGGAACAAAAAACAAGTATTAAATTCGTGTTTAAACAATTTAAACAGTGCCGAATTTATTTACTAAACAGATCTGCGAAATCAAATGCGATAAAAACTTTCGCGACCATAACGAACCCAAGTCGTCCTCGGTTAGCGAATCATATTCTAAACCGTCGACCTAAGGCTCTGATACCACTTGAAGGATATGGTTAGATCCTCAAGTGTATCACGGAAGCATGAGCGTCGTATCGAATACAACGAGGAGCGACTAGTCGGACTAGTTGCTCGATGCAACGGAATTTAAAAAATTTTATACGACGAAACCACATGATCCAAGAACACTTCTCGAATCGTTTCGTCTAAACCACAAACAAGTAATAGGATTACCTCTTGAAGCATGGTTGCGATCGAGTCTCTAAACGAAGAGACCTCCGGTCTCAAGTCCGATCCGACGGAAGAGACGCTTGGGAGCGCGGGGATGAACCGCGTGCTTCTCGCAATCCATGTTGATGATCCAAGCGGCGGATCTCCTGATCTCGACACACGAGATCCGACGTCTTCTTCACGAGCGAGGCGCACCGAAGGAGACGGAGATCCACGAGCAGAAGAACGGGCAGCATAACGACGATGCCGCGGCGATGGAGAACCTCTCCATGGCATCCATGGTGGACGGCCATGAGAGAGAGAGAGAGGGCTGACGTCTCTTGAGAGAAAGAGAGAGAGAGATGCTTCTCAAGCATTGTGTGTAAAATAGAGAGAATGGTATGCCTCTCTATTTATAGGGTTTTGGGATCATTGGATCTCAATCCATGTGACATATAAAATCAATGGATGAGATTGATTTATGTCAATCCAATGACTAAGATTGTTGTTGGTAAAACCAACAAATTTAGATCAAAATATATTTGACAAAATCAAATACAAATTAATCCAAATCAAAACCAATAAATAAGGAGAGAAGATACATGAATATTTCATCTCCATGTACCTTCCAAAGTGGACGGCCACACATTCCTTATAGGAATGATGTGTCGCCCCCCTCTTTCCATGGAGAGAGCAATCTCATGGAAATCCATGAGATTGCATATCTCCTTGAAAATCTCCTCTATTTATTTCCAACAACTTTTGTTGGCTTTTTATTTTTCAAAAATAATTCACAATTATATTTGAGAATATTGCAATCTTGCCATAGAAAAAATGTGAATCAAATTCACAACCCAAAACAACATATAATTTACATTGTTAATTAATTATACAATGTGTATCCAATACACATAATAATTAATCAACACATGTAAATTATAATTAACTCTCTCTAATACATTATAAATCACATTTATAATATATTATGAATAATTGGATATTACTATCCACATTATTCTTATCCTTGATAATTAAATCATATTTAATCATCTTGGATCTCTTTATATCATGTGTTCAAATAATATGAATCACGATCACATTATTCACATCTTTGATAATCAAATCACATTTAATTATCTAAGATAACTCTCTTTATAATATGAATCAAATTCACATTAATCTTGATAATTAAATCACATTTAATTATCCATTTTCTCAATGCTCGGATACATATATCAACAATAGAATTATCCATGAACTCTTTCAAGGATAATGCGCTTTCTCCGCGAATACTTGGAGATAAGGGCAGGGCGATTGTATTGTTCCACGTGTAGTGACATGGATATTGAGATCATATCTCAAATCCAGATCTCGGGCCTCCCATAGATGCTTGATTAAATCAAGACCGTAAATCTAATCTTCTCATTGAATATGAATCACATTCAGATTAATGTCCAACATTTGTACTAAGATCAGATTACTTCTCTACTAAGAGGAGTCACTAAAATCCAGACCCGTTTCATCACTCCCTAAGAATGGAAGCGTCATGGTTATACAACCGTTTATGATCACATCACCCTCAGGCATTCCCATTACCTGTACATCCTGCATACTGGAAGACTCAGAATAAACCCGAAGTATTAGATCAACTTTATACTGTCTACTTCAGGGTTTTATCAGTATGTTTCTCATTCGATCATTGGGAGTCGGTATTGATCATATACTTTCCAAAAGCATATATCATACCTAGGTCTTGATCATATACTTTCCAAAAGTACATATCAAACCAACAAATTCAGTCAAGCTTCTAAAGCGAGACGACCGTGCGCACGGAATTTGATTCTTCCCAATATCTCATGAGTGAGCTCATGTCTTCCGGTTCAGTAGTGAACCTGTATGATCCCTTTGAGAGATCGTATTACTCATATGCCCTTATATGCACACCAGCGCGCCGGTGTATAGACCTTGATTAGGTCATCAACCTATTGGTCTGCCAAATGTACATACTCAGACATATAGTAACCCATCTGTCTCCGGTCAGAGGATGTGTGCCTATATCATGACAGCGTATAATATAGGACTTTGGTTATCTCGATCTCATTAAGTCAACTCTTTGACCTAACTAATCTGACACCTCCGAATCTCTATTCCTATGCAGAGGACCTGCATCAAGAAGTCGGTCAGATATCAGCCTAACTGAGAAAGGATTGCCATCTCCTACTCAGGCTGGGGATCATCTCTTAATAATCATTTGACAGTGCTTGATGAGTCCTCAATCTAACTTATTAGATATTCATCTAAGCATCAGCCTCTATGATTCAATAATTGAATCAACATCTGTATGATCATTAAGATGGCCATGGTACATAACCCTAATTGTACTAAGGGACCTATTATGCAAACTATGTACTCGTTATTTCAGATTAAGGAGTGAATTGCAATGACATTTATTGCATAATGGCTCGCCGTGGGCTCGCATGTCCAACAGGTGGATCCTCGAGGCTCCATATACAACACTTGTATATGAAGTCTACTTTCTACTTTATTGCTAACATCCATCTTCCCATGTCATGATTCCAGAAGCTTCGTCATATGAAGTCAGATCATTATCAGACTTAACTGATACATAAAATCCATCCTCAATCTCATTTGTAGAGGTATGAGTGTTTCATCTTAAATTATCCTTTTAGTTTCCGATTTCAGGAACCTAATTATCTTCTTAAAATTAAATGAGTTCCTTCATTTCATTTTCATCTTAATTTTCAAGAGAGTCATCATCTAAGAATCATATCCTTAGAGATGAAATCTTTTAAGAATCTCAAGGTCATAAAGCATGTATCCAATACCATCCATTATTTTCCTAATGAAGAAACACTCTCCAGCTTACTAGTATCCACGACAAAGTATGGACCAAGTAACCCTAAATCCTCAAGTGTCCAACACTAGACTAGGTTCAAAACCATAGCTTATGAAGGTTTTCAGGTTTAGATATGCATGGAATCTTATTAAGGATATATATTGCAGTCTCTACTACATATATACCTAGAAACTAAGAGGTAATTAAGCTAAGAGTCATCATTGATTAAATCATGTAACACATGATCCAATTGTCTCTCCATACAACTCTATTGAGTTTAGATGTATCAGGATAAGTGAGATAGGAACGATATTCATACCTCCATAAGATATTCTTTGAATTCATCTAATAGATATAGGCTAACTAGGTCAGATCAAATTCATTTCATCTTCCTTCAAACTTTGATTCCAAACCAAAATTGTGAAATCTTTGAACATTTCAAAGGTTTCTAAGGTGAAGGAAAGAAATCTCACATCACATAAATTGTTATTTTATACCATATATAATTAATGTTCATTATGATATAGATGATCCACATACATTAATATGTATGAGATCTTGAATACCTTGTCATCCTACACCATTCCCAGAGAAGGGTGCATTGGACATTTTTACTTTGAATACAATATTCACAAGTATATAAGATTTTGAATATTTAGATAATCTAAAGTTCAATATCTCACTAGTCTACTGATATCATCAATGGACATATGTCCAATGCTTGATGCCAGATCATTTTCAAATGATCGTCATCCTCTTATTGATCTTTTAAGGTTTAATTTTAAGCATTAGAATTATTAATGAACCTTTAATTAATTTTCTAATTTGGTAGAGTCCTCTAGATGTTAGATTACTATCTGAAATATATCCATCATAACTCTTTATGATAGATCTATTCCTGAATTCATGTTTATTTCCAACATTTAGAAATAAACAATAAGTTTATTCTGATATCTAGGTCATAGAGACATTCTCTAAAAATAAGGGTTCTCCCACTGAAAATATGAAATCTATCTATCAAATAGAGATTGTTGCAACATTTGCATCTGTATCAATGGATGTCTATTAATCCTTAAGATCAAGTTTCTAGTCTTCTAAAACATATGCAACCAGTTGCAAGTGTTATTAGAAGGATGAGATACAATTTTAGATTTTTATCTTATCCACTATGCAAGTCAATTTAACTGATTATATGTAGATTATTTTGATGCAATATCTGATCCATTCCCTAAGGATCTTAGATAGACTAGATAGTCATACTATCTATACATCGGCCGTCGCAGTATTGGCATTCATCCAACTCATTGGATGTCATATGTGTCGAAACCATAGAAGTACAATCAACTTTTTGACTATGCTTCTTACTTGGGTTAGACCCATGCTTCAACTACGCTCCCTTTATCTATAAACAACCATTGCTTAAGACAAAGATTCTCTTATATTAAATTCAAAAGATTTCAATAAAAGAATATTTCAACATTTATACATGCTTCATTCAATTCATACAATATGGATATTATGAAGCTTCACGAATGACTATAGTATAGATAGTAAAATGATGACACTCATCATATCAACATCCATCATAACTCATAGACTTTGGTTTAGGCAGGTACTCAACCAATTCGACTATGTCTTATCATATCGAGCCACCATTTTGCATAATGTAGCAAACCATGTCATTCATAATTAAATGTTGAGAGCACATTTGTATGCCAAAACATCTTCTTATATTTTATAAGGATTATTTCACAATTACGATCATCATCAACATGATACTTCCGAAGCACACTCTATGAGAAATCAAGACTATAGAGACATCAAACCATGGGTTATTTTCCTATTGTCTATTTAATTATCGTTCCTCATTTTTATGAGGAAATTTTCACATTGCAACCACTTACAATATGCGTCCAACTGCAAGTACAATATATTTATCATAGATTCAATCCATGATATTTTACTAATTATTATTGAGTATATTATTGAGTGGGTTTAATAAGGATTATTTGAAATAAATTATTTGCTTAAATAAATAAATAAGTAAATATTACTTTAATTTAGGAATTTTATATCAAAGTAGTCATGCCTTGTCAACACTGAAAGTTCATTCCCTTATTCACATTCAATGTAAGAGATATACTTACCAATATATTTCAAGCAAGATCATGGATCTCCTTTCTTATCTTTGTTACATCCCAATAATATGAGAACTTACAACTCGAATAAAAAGAAGCAGGATCTCATTCTTCCTTGCAAGTCCAACTTGCATTCTGAATTCGATATTTAACACCCGAGCCCACCACCCCTAAGGTGATGTTTACCCGTCGCTAATTGAACCAACCGTCGACATCATTAAAACTCGCTATGCGAAATCCAATATCACCCCAATAATATGAGGACTCGATATTGGGGTCACTACGCATATGGCCTTACCCTTCGAGAGGTAAGGAGCCCGATCTAGATGTGATTGTATGCAGGAGCTCTCACTTAAGATAGGCATCTCCTACATACAATCCCTCGTGACGGAACCGTTCACCTTGACAGGAGACCTTGAATGTGACTTATGTGATCCCCCATATCATGTTCAAATTTTAATTAATTATTATGAAGCATATTCACATAATTAAATTTTCCAAGAGAGATACTACTTTATTCATATTAAAGAGTTTAATTTAATTAGATATAACTAATTTAATCATATTTAATCAATTATCAATCCAATCAACCAACCAACAAACAATTTTTAATTTGTTTCTTGAAAGATGGTATAATCTCAAAATACATATTATTCAAATTTTAATAATTAGAAAAATATATCACAATCATTTCAAGCATTATTCTTTCCTTATCCATTGTCATGGCCAATACTGATGTGAGTGAGACAGACCGCTCACGGAGCAACCTGCTACCCCAACGATCCCCGATGAGAGACCATATCTGCCTCAAGTCAGGATAATGCGAATTTATCATTCTGTACTTGAGATGATAATTGATCTTTCAACCAAAGTAATAAAGTATAATATTTATAAGAACATTTTTTATTAAAATTATAAGTAGATTTTCTAAACAAATCCCCAATCTTTTTAAAGCAACTATGTTTTTTTGGAATTGGTGTAACCAATTGTGATCAAGATCGATTATCTTATCAATTTTGGTTAAGGCAATGTCATTCAAAGAAATAATCATCATTATTAAATATTTCACAAATATTCAACAATAATTATTTCAAGAAATAAATAATTATTTTTCGTTAATTTAATTAAATAACAATCACAAGGTTCATGATCAAGTATGTAATTTCCAGGAGTGACCCATACTTACTAATAATAGCACAACTCGATCAAAGAAAATCCAAATCATGCAAATTAGGTTTCTTTGATTTGTCAATATAATTTATAAAAGAACTCAGGTGATGTTCACTAAATTGATTATAACTTGAGCAAACGGATTCCAAATCAATCAAACTCAAGTCCCATGATTTACTTATTTAATAGAAAACATAGTACAACTGATAATTTTGAGTTTAATTATAATTAAATAGGGCGAAAAAAAACGCACAAAATAGGGCTATGTGAACAAAATGTAATAAAAAAATTCACAGACCTTAAAGTGCCCATGTCGTCCTAGGTTTATGGATTGTATCCAATACCTCCGACCTATGGATCTGATACAACTTGAAGGATATGGAAAAAATACTTAAGTGCATCACAGAAATGTGAAGATTGCATCATATGACGTCGGGAGCGACTAGTCGTACTCGTTGCTCGGGGCAACATAATTTTAAAAAATAAACAAACGAAACCAAAAGTTTCAAGAACACTTCTCAGATTGTTTTATCTAAAACACAAACAAGATATTAGGGTTACCTCTTGAAATGTGGTTGCGATCAAGTCTCTAAAGGAAGAGATCTCCTGTCTCAAGTCCGATTCAACGGAGGAGACACTTGAGAGCACGTTGATGAAACACGTACTCCTCGCAATCCATGTTGATAATCCAAGTCACTATTCTCCTAATCTCATCTCACAAGATCTGACGTCTTCTTCACGAGCGAGGCAAATCAAAGGAGACAATTATCCTCAAGTAGTCGATCCATCATCATAACGGGGATGCGAAAGATATGAGGATCTCTAGGTCAACAAGTGGACAACCACATTGTATATGTTGTTGTAAAATAAAAGGCTAGGGCTACCCTTCAATTTATACTATTTTAAATGTCCGTGGATCACAATCCATGTGCTCACAAAATCAATGGTTGAGATTGATTTGTGCTTTCAATTAATGGCCATGATCTTGTCTTGTTTTAACAACCAATAACAAATTTATTGACTTTTAATTAAATTGAATACAATAAATCAATCAATATATTTCAATTTAAATCATGCAACCAAGGATGGAATTAGTTGAGTTCTATTCCATATGTTGGATGGACGACCACCATGTTGAGAGAGCTCAACATGGTTGTCCACCCATACATGGCGAAGAGGCTTCATCATTACAATTTGTTGAGATATTATTCTCCAATAATAATTCCACATATGTAATAACTTTAATTGCATAATTATTAATCAAAATAATTCCAAATTATTTTGTGATGATTTCAATCTTGCCATTGAAAGAATGTGATTCTTATTCACATATCCAAAATAAAATATAAATTGCAGTTACAATTAATTATTCAATATGAATCCAGTTTACATCAACTATTAATTCATAAATACAAATTACAATTTTATCTCTCTAACATATTATAAATCACATTTATAATATCCATGAATAATATGGATAGTTCTATCCAAAATATTCAAATCCCCAATAATTAAATCACATTTAGTCGTCCCAGATGTCCATTCTCATGAGACCAAATAATATGAATCACATTCAAATTATTCATAATAAATAAATCTCATTTAATTATCCATTTTCTATCAATTATCAGATATATTATTAACAATAAATTATTCTTGAACTTTTTCAATAATAACGTGCTTTCTCCATAGATACTTGGAGATAAGGACAGGGCAATTGTACGTTCCACGTATAGTGACTTGGATATAGAGATCACATCTCAAATCCAGATATTGAGGACTTCCCATAGATTCCTTATTAAATCAAGACCGTAGATCTAATCGTGCCATTGTATCTGAATCACATTCATATCAATGCCCAACATTTGGACTAAGATTAGATTACTTCTCTTTGAGAGAAGTCACGAAAATCTGGACATGTTTTTTTGACTCCCTCGGAATGGAAGCATCATGATTATACAATCGTTTATGATCATATCACTCTCAACTATTCATAATACATTTACATCCTTCATACTGAAAGACTTCGAATAAACCTGAAGTTTTAGATCTCTTGTAGATTGTCTCCTTCAGGGTTTTATCATAAGTTTATCATTTGATCATTGTGAGTTAGTATCCATCATTTACTTTCCAAAAGCATATATCATACCTAGGCATTGATAATATACTTTCCGAAAGTATACATCAAACCAATAAATTCAGTCAAGCTTCCAAAGTGAGACGACCGTGCACAGAATTTGATTCCAATTTTTCATGAGCGAGCTCATGTCTTCCGGTTCAGTAAATGAACCTATTTGATCCCTTTGAGAGATCATAGTTACTCATATGCCCTTGTATGTACACCAAGACACCGGTGTATAGACCTTGATTATGCCATCAACCTATCAGTTTGTTAAATGTACACACTTAAACATATAATAATACATCTATCTCCGGCTAGAAGATGTGTGCCTATATCGTGACAGCATACACCATAGTTCTTTAGTTATCTTGATCTGGTCAAGTCAACTCTTGTACCTAACTTATCTAACCCCTCTGAATCTCTATTCTTATGCAGAGGGCCTGCATTAAAAGTCGGTTAGATATCTTCCCATTATAGGAAGGATTGGCATCTCATACTCTAGCTGGAGATCATCTATTAATAATCATTTGACGGTTCTCAATGAGTCCTCAATCTAACTCATTAGATATTCGTCCAAGCACCAACCTATATGATTCATCAATTGAATCAACAACTGTATGATCATTGAGATGGCCATGGTACATAACTCTAATTGTACTAAGGACCTATTATGCAAATTAAATATTCTACATTTCAGATCATGGAATGATATTTGCAATAACATTTATTGCATAATGGCTCGCCGTGGGCTCGCATGTGCAACAATCTCCGACTATCCCAAAGAGCCAATGATGAGTTAATCTTTAAACCCACATTCATGTGACAACCATAAGCTACTGAATATATCTAGATAAGATGATCAATAGCTCTATTTTTGAGAGACTACACCAAGTCCTTTTACGTACTTGCATATCCCCCAGTAACAGTGCTCGCATCCTATGCGGATGTTTCATCCTATGCAACCAGTACTCAATCTTAAAGCAGTTACAATGCCTTTGCTACTGCAACTAAATTGTTATAACCAATATGTAATTTCTATTTTTCTTATCAGAATGCCCTGATTCCTGGAGATCTCTATCTCCTAAGACTATGATCCAATATTATGCCTTATAAAGCATCTGCAGTTATGACCTTTTAGATCACTATCTATAAAGTCCTAATTTCTTGAAGATAAGACTTAGATATCACTATCTTTAAAGTCTTTTCATCTTTGAAGATATTGTTATTACTGCAATCAAGTGTTTTATCTCCATAGTAGGATTAGTAACAATTTACTACTCCCACTACATGGCAGTCATCTTGCTTTTTTACACATCTAGCATACAATGAGATTCCCCAAAGTTGATGCTCTATGGCATGTAGCTTTGGTATTCACATCCTCAACTCTTTGATATGATATCCCTTTAGATAGGTTAGTACCATATATTAAGGGAAAGAAGCCTTCCTTGGGTTTTTCCAAGAATGGAACATGTCTAAAGTGTACCACTAATGTGACGGTACCAATGCACTCTTCTCTTTGCATCTGAATAACTTCAGAAATAATATCTAAGAGATATACTTGAGATCATATCTTAAGGTATGGAATAGACAGAGCACAAAACACTTGTTATTATCCTTATGTCATTCCAAAGTATTAGTAAATCTTCCACAAACACGATGAACATGATGGCACTCCCCCTATGCTTCACATGGTTCATCAAGATTCTATTTGAAATAATAACTTTTATAGATTCATCAAATCTGATCTTCCAACAACTAGAAGCTTATTTGTATCCACAAATGGAGTTATTCAGCTTGCACACCTTACTTTCCTCAACTATGAAGCACTGGGTTGCTTTATATGAATATCCTCGGAGAGGTATTCATAAAGGAATGCAATATCAACTTCCATCTTTTAGATGTCAAATTCAAGTTGTGTATCTACATTTAGAAATATTCTGATGGGTTTATGCATGGTCACTAAAGAGCAGGTCTCACTGCAAGCAGTGTCTTCTCTTAATGTGTATCTCGTGGATACGTGTCGTGCTTCAAAGGTCTCTACCTTTTCATCAGGTTTCCTCTTTCTCTTGAAGATCCATTTACATCTGATAGGTTTTACCCTTATAGGTGGATCCTCGAGGCTCCATGTACAACACTTGTATATGAAGTCTACTTTATACTTTATTTCTAACATCCATCTTCCCATGTCATGATTCCAGAAGCTTCGTCATATGAAGTCAGATCATTATCAGACTTAACTGGTACATGGAATCCATCCTCAAACTCATTTGCAGAGGTATGAGTGTTTCATCTTAAAATGTCCTTTTAGTTTCCGATTTCAGGAACGTGCTTATCTTCTTAAGATTAAACGAGTTCCTTCATTTCATTTTCATCTTATTTTTCTCAAGAGAGTCATCATCTAAGAATCATATCCTTAGATATTAAATCTTTTAAGAATCTCAAGGTTATAAAGCATGTATCGAATACCATGCATTATTTTCCTAATGAAGCAACATTCTCCAGCTTACTTGTATCCACGATAAAGTTATGGACCAAGTAACCCTAAATCCTCAAGTGTCCAACACTAGACTAGGTTCAAATCCATAGCTTATGAGGGTTTTCAGGTTTAGATATGCATGGAATCTTATTAAGGATATATACTGCAGTCTCTACTACATATATACCTAGAAACTAAGAGGTAATTTTGCTAAGAGTCATCATTGATTAAATCATGTAACACATGATCCAATTGTATCTCCATAAAACTCTATTGAGTTTAGATGTATCAGGAGGAGTGAGATAAGAACGATATTCATACCTCCATAAGGTATTCTTTGAATTCATCTAATAGGTATAGGCTAACTAGGTCAGATAAAATTCATTTCATCTTCCTTCAAACTTTGGTTCCAAACCAAAATTGTGAAATCTTTGAACATTTCAAAGGTTTCTAAGGTGAAGGGAAGAAATCTCTCATCCCATAAATTGTTAATTTATACCATATATAATTGATGTTCATTATGATATAGATGATCCACATACATTAATATGTATGAGATCTTGAATACCTCATCATCTTACACCATTCCCAAAGAAGGGTGCATTGGACATTTTTACTTTGAATACAATATTCACAAGTATGTAAGATTTTGAATATTTAGATAATCTAAAGTTCAATATCTTACTAGTCTACTGATATCATCAATAGACATTTGTCCAATGCTTTATGCGAAATCATTTTCAAATGATCTTCATCCTCTTATTGATCTTTTAAGGTTTAATTTTAAGCATTCGAAATTTTAATGAACCATTAATTAGTTTTCTAATTTGGTAGAGTCCTCTAGATGTTAGATAACTATCTGAAATATATCCATCATAACTCTTTATGATAGATCTATTCCAGAATTCATGTTTATTTCCAACATTTAGAAATAAACAATAAGTTTATTCTGATATCTAGGTCATAGAGACATTCTCTAAAAATAAGGGTTCTCCCACTGAAAATATGAAATCTCTCTATCAAATAGAGATTGTTGCAACATTTGCATCAATATACATGGATGACTATAAATCCTTAAGATCAAATTTCTAGTCTTCTAAAACATAAGCAACCAGTTGCAAGTGTTATTAGAAGGATGAGATACAACTTTAGATTTTTATCTTATCCACTATGCAAGTCAATTTAACTGATTATATGTAGATTATTTTTATGCACTATCTGAGCCATTCCCTAAGGATCTTAGATAGACTAGATGGTCATACTATCTATACATCGGTCGTCGCAGTATTGGCATTCATCCAACTCTTTGGATGTCATATGTGTTGAAACCATAGAAGTACAATCAACTCTTTGATTATGCTTCTTACTTGGGTTAGACCCATGCTTCAACTGCGCTCCCTTTATCTATAAACAACCGTTGCTTTAGACAAAGATTCTCTTATATTAAATTCAAAAGATTTCAATATAAGAATATTTCAACATTTATACATGCTTCATTCAATTCATACAATATGGATATTATGAAGCATAACGAATGACTGGAGTATAGATACTAAAATGATGACACTCATCATATCTACATCCATCATAACTCATAGACTTTGGTTTAGGCAAGTACTCAAACATTTCGAGTACGTCTTCTCATATCGAGCCACCATTTTGCATAATGTAGCAAACCATGTCATTCACAATTAAATGTTGAGAGCACATTTGTATGCCAAAACATCTTCTTAGATTTTATAAGGATTATTTCACAATACGATCATCATCAACATGATACTTCCAAAGCACACTCGATGAGAAATCAAGACTAGAGAGGCATCAAACCATGGGTTTTTGTCCTATTGTCTATTCAATTGTCATTCCTCATTATTATGAGGAAATTTTTACATTGCAACCACTTACATTATGCATCCAACTACAAGTACAATATATTTATCATAGATTCAATCCAAGATATTTTACTAGTTATTATTTAGTGTATTATTGAGTGGTTTTAATGAGGATTATTTGAAATAAAATATTTGCATAAATAAATAAGTAAATATTACTTTGATTTAGGAATTTTATATCAAAGTAGTCCTGCCTTGTCAACACTGAAAGTTCATTCCCTTATTCACGTTCAATGTAAGAGATATACTTACCATTATATTTCAAGAAAGATCATGGATCTCCTTTCTTATCTTTGTTACATCCCAATAATATGAGAACTTACAACTCGAATAAAATGAAGCAGGAACTCATTCTACCTTGCAAGTCCAACTTGCATTCCCAATTTGATATTTAACACCCGAGCCCACCACCCCTAAGGTGATGTTTACCCGTCATTAATTGAACCAGTCATCGACATCATTAAAACTCGCAATGCAAAATCCAATATTGCCCCAATAATATGAGGACTCGATATTGGGGTCACTACGCATATGGCCTTACCCTTCAAGAAGTAAGGTGCCCAATTTAGATGTGATTGTATGCAGGAGCTCTCACTTCAGATACGCATCTCCTACATACAATCCCTTGTGACGGAACCGTTCACCTTGACAGGAGACCTTGGATGCCACTTATGTGATCCCCCATATCATGTTCAAAATTTAATTAATTATTATGAATCATATTCACGTAATTAAATTTTCCAAGAGAAATACTACTCTATTCATAATAGAGAGTTTAATTTAATTAGATCTAACTATATTAATCATATTTAATAAATTATCAATCCAATCAATCAACCAACACACAATTTTTAATTTGTTACTTGAAAGATGGTATAATCTCAAAATATGTATTATTCAAATTTTAATAATTAGAAAAATATATCACAATCATTTTAAGCATTATCCTTTCCTTACCCGTTGTCATGGCCAGTATAGATGGGAGTGAGATAGACCGCTCACGGAGCAACCTGCTACCCCAACGATCCCCGGTGAGAGACCATGTCTGCCTCAAGTCAGGATAATGCGATTTTATCATTTTGTACTTGAGATGATAATTGATCTTTCAACCAAAGTCATACCATATAATATTTACAAAAACATTTTTGATTAATATTATAAGGAGATTTTCCAAACAAATCCCCAATCCTGTTCAAGCAACTATGTTTTTTTGGAATTGGTGTAACCAATTGAGATCAAGATCAATTATCTTATCAATTTTGGCTAAGGCAATGTCATTAAAAGAAATAATCATCATCATCAAATATTTCACAAATAATCAACAATAATTATCTCAAGAAATAAATAATTATTTTTCATTAATTTAATTAAATGACAATCACAAGGTTCATGATCAAGTATGTAATTTCCAAGAGTGACCCATACTTACTAAAAATAGCACAACTCGATCAAAGAAAATCCAAATCATGCAAATTAAGTTTCATTGATTTTTCAATTTAATTTATAATAGAACCCATGTGATGTTCAACCATTTATAGGTGAATTAAAATCATAATTAACTCTTCAATTACATCAAGATTTGCCATCCCCTAAACAATGGTTACATATTCACTAAATTGATCATAACTTGAGCAAACAGATTCCAAATCTATCTAACTCAAGTCCCACGATTTCCTTATTTAATAGACAACATAGTAAAGTGATAATTTTGAGTTTAAACTTATTTAAATAGGGTGAAAAAAATGCACAAAATAGGTCTACGTATACAAAATGCGATAAAAAATTCACAAACCCTAAAGTGCCCATGTCGTCCTAGGTTTTTGGATTGTATCCAATACCTCTGACCTATGGATCTGTTACAACTTGAAGGATATGGAAAAAATCCCTAAGCGCATCACAGAAATGTGAAGATTGCATCATATGCGGTCGGGAGCGACTAGTCGCCCTCGTTGCTCGGGGAAACATAATTTAAAAAAATTAAACCGATGAAACCAAAAGATCCAAGAACACTTCTAAGATTGTTTTATCTAAACCACAAACAAGATATTAGGGTTACCTCTTGAAATGTTGTTGTGATCAAGTCTCTAAAGGAAGAGACCTCCTGTCTCAAGTCCGATCCGACAGGGGAGACACTTGAGAGCACGTCGATGAAACACGTACTCCTCGCAATGCATGTTGATAATCCAAGTCACTATTCTCCTGATCTCATCTCACGAGATCCGACGTCTTCTTCATGAGCTCGGCGAACCGGAGGAGACAATTATACTCAAATAGTCGATATGTCAGCATAACGGAGATGCGAAAGATATGGATCTCTAGGTCAACAAGTGGACGGCCACATTGTTGAGATAGAGAGGGGACAACCATGAGAAATTAGAGTGAAAGAGAGATTCATTATATTCCACATTGTGTATGTTGTTGTAAAATAAAAGGCTAGGGCTACCCTTCAATTTATACTATTTTAAATGTCCATAGATCACAATCCATGTGCTCACAAAATCAATGGTTGAGATTGATTTGTGCTTTCAATTAATGGCCATGATCTTGTCTTGCTTTAACTACCAACAACAAATTTATTGACTTTTCATTAAATTGATTACAATAAATCAATCAATATATTTCAATTTAAATCATGCAACCAAGGATGGAATTAATTGAGTTCTATTCCATATATGGGGTGGACGACCACCATGTTGTGAGAGCTCAACTTGGTTGTCCACCCATGCATGGCAAAGAGGCTTCATAATTACAATTTGTTGAGATATTATTCTCCAATAATAATTCCACATATGTAATAACTTTAATTGCATAATTATTAATCAAAATAATTCCAAATTATTTTATGACAATTTCAATCTTGCCATTGAAAAAATGTGAATCTTATTCATATATCAAAAATAAAATATAAATTGCCGTTACAATTAATTATTCAATGTAAATCCAGTTCACATCAACTATTAATTCGTAAATATAAATTACAACTATCTCTTTCTAACATATTATAAATCACATTTATAATGTCCATGAAAATAATGGATAGTGCTATCCTCATTATTCACATCCTTGATAATTAAATCACATTTAATCATCTCAGATGTCCATTATCATAAGCCCAAATAATATGAATCACATTCACAGTAGTTGTAATAATTAAATCAAATTTAATTTTCCATTTTGCTAAATGCTCAAATAAATTATCAATAATGTAATTATTCTTGAACTTTTTCAAGAATAATGCGCTTTCTCTACAGATACTCGGAGATAATGACAGGGCGATTGTACGTTCTACATATAGTGACATGGATATTGAGATCACATCTCAAATCTAGATCTTGGGGACCACCATAGTTTCCTGATTAAATCAAGGTTGTATATATAATTGTCTCATTGTATCTGAATCACATTAAGATCAATGTCCAACATTTGGACTATCACTTCGCTGTGAGAGGAGTCACTAAAATCCATACCTTTTTCACCACTCCCTTAGAATGGAAGCATCATGGTTATACAATTGTTCATGAACATATCACCCTTAGGTATTCCTAATACATGTACATCCTGTATACAGGAAGACCTCGAATGAACCTAAAGTTTTAGATCACTTTTAGATTGTTTCCTTAAGGGTTTTATCATTAAGATTCTCATTTGATCATCGAGAGTTGGTATCGATTATATACTTTCCAAAAGCATATATCATTCCTAGGTATTGATAATATACTTTCAAAGAGTATATATCAAACCTACAAATTCAGTCAAGCTTCCAAAGTGAAACGACTGTGCATAGTATTTGATCCCAATATCTCATGAGTGAGATCATATCTTCTGGTTCAGTAAATGAACATGTATGATCCCTTTGAGAGATTGTATTACTCCTATGCCCTTGTATGCACACCAATACGCCGGTGTATAGACCTTGATTAGGCAATCAACCTATTGGTCCGCCAAATGTACGTACTCAAACATATAATAATACATCGATCTCCGATCAAAGGATGTGTACCTATATCGTGACAACATACAACATAGGTCTTTGGTTATCTCGATCTTGTTAAGTTAACTATTTGATCTAACTTATCTAACACCTCCGAATCTCTAATCCTATGCAGAGGACCTACATCAAGAGGATGGTTAGATATCAGCCCATTAGAGAAAGGATTGCCATCTCCTACTTAGGCTGGAGATCATCTCTTAATAATCATTTGACGGTGCTTGATGAGTCCTCAATCTAGCTCTTTGGATATTCATCCAAGCACCTGCCTCTATGATTCAACAATTGAATCAATAGATGTATGATCATTAAGATGGCCATGGTACATAACCCTAATTGTACTAAGGGGCCAATTATGCAATTTAATCATTTTTCCTTTAATATCAAGGAATGATATTTGCAATAAAATTTATTTCATAATGGCTCGTCGTGGGCTTGCATGTCCAACATGAGCAACCCCATGGCTTCATAACAGAGCAAGGCAAATTATGCAAGATGAAGAAATGCATATATGGGATCAAACACGCTTCTCGTAGTCAAAACATCAGATTCGACAAAAACATAAAAGTTATGATTTTGTTCAGAACTCTGATGAACTGTGTGTGCACAAGAAGCTTAGTGGGAGTGTCATTGTGTTCATCGTGTTTTGCGTAGCTGGCATCCTTATCATTGGGAATGATACATGGATGATGACTGATGAATATGTGATTCATTACCCTTAAAGTTGAAAGTATAGCATTGTTCCTGATAATTAGGAGCATATTTCCACCAATATTGCATAATTAGCATTTATGCATATATTAAAAACATCTGCATTTTAGCATTTACATCTGCACTAAATAAGAAACCAAATCAACTTGTAAAAATCACTTATCTGTATATATTTTACACTAACCCTACAACCCATAAATTCACTCTATATTGCATATAGTACTAACAATAATACAATCAAAACACCAAAAAATATGCTAACTTGTAAAATTGACAAATAAAACCCCAAACCCAGTTGGAGACCATGGAACTTAGATTCACATATCTCTATCATACAACCTCCGAAATAGGTCTACTCACTTTTAAAATAATCTACATTCAGAGACCTTCAAAATGAGACTAATTTCATTAAAATCGGAGCTCGTATGCAAAACTTGGGTTTTTGGGCCCCCATTGTACACTATATGTATGTATATTTGTACCCTTGTATTTTATTACTTTATTTGACCTCATTTCCGTTTTTGGTCAACATGAAACTTGTATATCTCATCGAGATCTACAACTTTAATGTTTTGAGTTTTTCCAAATTCGGCCATTTTCTCCCTCTTATTCCATATTCCTTTTTCAGCCAACCAGATTGGGCCACGTGGCGCCCTCTGGTTGCGCCACGCGGCCATACCCATCACGTGCCACACATACCTCTTCCTCCTCCGTTCGATGGCGCCTCTTCTCTCCAGATCTCGACGTTCACTTCGCATCTCATTTCAGTCGTCTGATCTGGACCAAGATCTCATCTGGGTGTCTCACTAGCGCCCTTACTCTCCTTTGACCACGTGTCATCTTCCTTGACCACCTCTTCGTAGCCCCGATGATCCCATCTATGCCATTCACTCCCACCTAAATCGCAACCCTTGGATCATCAGCTAAGATCTCATCCATGCCGTTACTAGCGCCCTAACCTCAGAGCGCCACATGGCCACATCTCCACCGCTGGATCTCTCCCAATATGCCTCCATCTCAGCCATTCATCTCCGATTTGATTCCAGCCATTCGATCCCCACTCTAGATTCAATCTCCACCGCCTGTTGGTGCTCAACGCTCTGCTCGCCACATGTCACGCTCAACACCCTTCGATTGCATCACTAGGATCTAATCCTGGCCCTTCTCTCGCGCCTATCTTCTGGCCGTTGGTTCACTTGATCCAACAATCCAAAAGTCGTCTTCTTCCTCCGCAAGCACCTCGCCCACCTCGCCCCACCTCGCGACGCCTCTGCCCCCTTCCTATTATTGGCACCACTCCAACCACCCTCTCCATCAACTAACCCCTCCACGACATAGCCCCGACCTCCACCATCCTTGCCAGAACCCACAACAACCATGATTCCCTTCCTTTTTGCTCCACACACACCACGAACCCCACACCTCCATCGCGTGGACATCCATCTACTTCCTATAAATACCTAATCTCCGGCCAACTTCCACCCCATCTGTCATTGCGATAGGTGTCCTAGAGCTCCTAGCTACCCTTTGGTGACAACAATTGAGTGTGTAAGCGAGCGACGACAGGTCTCCACCTCCGGCGAGATCCACGGCATACCCCTGTCATGCTGCAGCTCCTCTAGCGAGCTTCTTGAGCTCAGGCCCGCTACTGACCTTCGAGCGAAGATCGGAGCCTCTCCAGCGAGTCTCCAACCCCAGGTAGCATCATCCATTATTCCCCGATCTTCTTTCTATTTTCATCTCAATCATCTTCCATTTTTTCTGCCTTCTCTGATAGACTCCACCCTCGTTGACCATCCACCGAGCTTCGCCTTGAAGCTCTGGTCTTCGTGCATCCCTTCGTTTGCTCTGACAACCCATCGCACCTCCTCTGACCAAAGCTCTGCCTTCATAGTGGAGAAAGATCACTGGCCACCTTTCGCTCTGCCACAGGCCTCACCGCACATCCCTTGCACTCCATGAACATGGGCACCATTTGTTCTAGCATCAACTAACCCTGCAGGAACCCCTTCTTCATTGATCGGAGTCTTCACCGAGCTGCTTCGAGCTCCATCTACTCCGGCTTACAGACCACCTCCGTATCATCCAAGACCTTCGGATGCTCCGCCACGTCTCCACGATCGTTCTGATCCCTCTAGGAGTCTCCGACGAGCTTCATTAAGCACCGGGAAGGGAAGCGGAGCCAGGACCATCTTGCCGGAGCCCCACCAAGTCCACCGCAGGAGGCGACAGAATGGAGAAGATGACACACAGTTGCCGTTGGATCACTTTGATCTAACGGCCTCGATCGAGCCACGTCGCCCACTCTCTGCCTTCGTTGGATCAGGAGGATCCAACGTCCAGACACTCGCCACGTAACACCTCGTTAGCAGCTCCAGCCTCAGCTATATCAATCTCGATCCAACGGCCAGCATCTGTCGACGTTGCCATCTGTTTCGAGCTCCAAATACTGTTGGATTCATCTTAATCCAACGGCAAGTAGCGTGCCACGTCTCCATCATCAGCAACTGTTGGATCTCTCCTGATCCAACGGTTCAGCATGCGCCACGTACGCCCTCCGAGCCTCTTCCCCGACCCTAGGCTCGGAGCCACCGAAGCAGACCCAAAGCAAAGTCTGAGCCTCCAGAGTCGCCCGAACCTTCTACGCCTTCGGAGCCTAGCTCATCACGTGTCTCGCACGTGAGGGCTGGGTAAATTTCATCGAGGCCCTTACAACTTTCAGAAATTACAAATCATCCCCTACCAGGCGCGTCACGTGAGGAGGACGTGTTCCAGTGGGTATTTTGCATCCATACCCCCAACATTATAAGTATTTGCACTTTAGTCCCTGTATGCACGTTTTATTTTAAGAAATTTTAATTTTTTATTTTGCAATTTGGTCCCTGTGTTTGCACGCATATTTAGGTGTCCATTTCTCATCATTTTTAAATTCCAAAAATTACATGTTGTAGTTTAACTTGTCCTTTATATGTGTGAGCACGTGTCAAAATTTTCTGAGCATCAAGGAATTAAATAATATTATGTTTATGGAATTTGACATATTTTGTCCACCGTGTTCCTTTTAATTATTATTAAATTATTTGTTGCTCCAAAAAACACCATAAAATCATAGTAGATCTAGTTAAAGTTTCTTGACATTGTGCTAAAAAATGTAGCATTTGGACGCATCATGGGGCCTGAATAAATACAATAGTATTTTGCCTAATTGATTTTAATAGGTCCAATTTACACCATTTTTTAGGTTTATTAATTTTCTTGGATTCATCTCACATAGACCTATCTAGGATAATTTTTATATCTAAAAATAATATTCCTTGGTATTTATTAAAATTAATTTTGCAAAAACTACCCTGCATTCATATTAAATTCATTTTTAATCCAATTAGAGTCTAAAAATTCCAAAAAAACTTGCAGTAACTTAGTCTCATCGCATATTTCATGTTCTATTTCACTCCCGGGGGTTCTTTTCACCTTTCCCGAACGCTACTACTTCGCTACTATATATCATCATCTTCTGGCCAAGTTTCATTAATTTTGGACCTCGTTTGACTATTTTTTGTGATTTAACTTAAAATTTGGTTCGAAATTACATTGTGTTTGCTTTAATTGAATAAAGAAGACCAAAAATATTCTCCTGAAAATCCGACCATCGTAATCAACTTAAGATTTACCTAAGGAGAAAGCTGCCTCCCTAAGTTCGACCTTGGGCTTTCCCAAGTAAAATAAATTCACTATTCGCATTTAATCGAACATTAAATCTTATTGGTTTTTGACAAAGTCTCTATTACCCGGCTCAACGAATGACAAAACCTAATTCGATTGATAACTCGGTTGAAGTAGATGAAGGCACGTCAAAATGGCGCCGTTGCCGGGGAGGCATGGCTTAGGTTAATTTTTAGAGAATTTTGATTTTAGATTTTCCATCCCCGAATAGTCTGATTCAAACTTTTCTTGTGAATACTTTTCTATCATTTATTTTTGTTTATTTTGTGTTGTCCTTTATCTGACCTCCATTTATTTTCGTGCGAGGAAAACGAGGAATCGAGGGCGCTTCGCTAGGAGAACCGAGGAACTTGCATTTAAATAATTTGAGAGATTGTGAGGACTTGTAATTTCCTTTTATTTTCATTATTTTTGTATTGTTCCAATGGTTCCCGTTTGGGTTCTCATGCATGTAAGTATAGTGAAAATGTGTCCTCGTGTGCTGTTTAGATTGCTTTGCATAGAATAGGCTTGCACTTCCGTAGAGCTACTTTAGGACCTATTTGTGCTTGTAAAATTCTAGGACCACACTTCACACATAAAAGACATACTTAGATCGTAAATTTTAGCCAAATTCAATATGTTCTTCAATCGTTAATAGAATTGTCTGTCTAGGAGCGGCTTTTATCGCTTGCATTGCATGTAGTCTAAAAAAATTTCAATTCTATTTTGAATCCTCCATAAAAAGTGAAAGGATCACTATAAGTCTTCTCTACTTGACATTCATCATAGTATTATCTTGCATCGACTTTTCTCGACTCCTTCCCCCTTGGTTTTTCAATCCTAGGACAAAAGGAAATTGGGGCTGGATGATAGGCGCTTTGTGGTTGAACTAATGAAGTGATCACCTAAATTAAAACCAGGACTGCTAAATAAAATTGACCAAAAAATCAATAAAATCAGAAATTCTATTTGCGGGAGATTAACCCCGACCTTATTTTCAGGCTAAGTGAGGGTACTAGTGTTTGTGTGCACACCCTAAGGCAGAGCCAAAACTCCCCGCCTTCCATATTGCGTACCCCGATCCGAGCAAATATCATAGGCTGAATGACAGGTTCAACAGACCAGCGCCAAGTAGCCTCCGCCTACTCCGGTAGGTAGATAGAGGTGAAATTGCGGTGCACTGCGACAAGTACTAGTAGCCACGCCTGCTCCGGCAGGTAGATAGGGGCGAAGTTACAACCTTGTCAGCCTCTGCCTACTCTGTAGGTAAATAGGGGCAGGTCCTTGAACTTTCGGCTTGTGATAGGAGCGGAGAAAGGAAGGGCATTGCTATCGTTGGTGACATGTTAAACAGGGGAGACTCATCCGGCTTTGAGCCGACTGCCCTATAGGTCGTGTAACCTTTGCTACTTGTTTTAAAATTCACATTTAAAATCAACTAGATTAATCGGACTCGGTTTCGGGTCCTTCATCTATTGAGTGTGAAAATCAGGGTTTTGATTCACTTGCTTGCTTCATGTAGGAGTAATCCTATCTTACATTTATAATCCCGATTTTTCTTCTCGCCATCCAAGATGACTGAATGGGGGATATCTATTCCCGCTTCGCAAATCTTTCTTTGAGCCCCTCACCAAGTTCATCTTCACCGGCCCAAGCGCAACTTGGGCCAACCCGAGCTCATGACCCTCTTGAGTTCGGGATCCATCAGTCCTAGGGTGGTTACCTTCAAGCCAACCCTTTTCTCTCCTCTAATCTCACCAAGGAAAACCATTGCCTCGATGAGAATGTCTTCACTGATATGTCCTCTAACCTAGACCACTTTCTTTACCCAGGAGAAGAGGACAAGATGCCTCCGAAGAAACCCCTGGAAGAAGAGGACGATCCTATGCACCAAGTATTTGCCCGATTGGCTAGAGCCGAGCAACGTAATGCAGAACTTATGGCTAGGATGGGACCAGTAATCGAGGCAGAGAGAACTGACCGACCCATGGTAGATGCTTACGATCCTGCAAAAAATGAAATACATAGCTGGCTAGTACCTGAGGTCCCCCCTTAAGCGTTCGAGCTGAAGCCCCACTTTCTGAGTCTGCTGCCGACGTTCAATGGAAACGTCAACGAAAAACCATATACCTTCCTTAGAGACTTCGATCTGGTTTGCAAGAACCTTAGTCACCCTAGGGCTGGGCAAGACTACATCAGGTTGAAGGCTACCCCATTTTCCTTAGGTGATAAGGCTACTCATTGGTTGAAAATGCTCGGGGTAAGATGCACGACCTGGATGCAGTTCAAGGACCTATTCTTGAAGAAGTTCTGCATGCTCAGTAGATTAACCAAATGAGAACTAAGATCGCGAGTTTTCCCCATGGACCCAATGAACCATTCCATGAATCTTGGGATAGATTCAATGACTTAAAGTAGAAATGCCCTTGCCACGGCATTACAAAAGCGATCTTAGTCCAGACCTTGTTTTGTGGAATGACCCCGGAGAGCAGGGGTTAGTGAGTGTCGCCTATGGAGGAAGCTCTCTGAACAAGAACGAAGATGCCGTATGGAAAATTCTGGAGCAGATGGCGGAAATAGGTAGATCTTAGGCCACCAGAGCCTATCAGTTGTCTCCCTCAAGCCTATCTAATGAGACAAATAGGAGGACTGTAGCGGATCTGACGGACGACCTCATCCCCTGCATGGGGATGATAGCTGACAAATTAACCATGTTCGAGCAGATTCACAAGAGGGTCACCGACCATGAGGCACTTTTGCGATTGTCGAAACAAGTGGAGGAACTGACTGAGAAGGTAGCCAAGATATGGCTACCTGCCCCTTCTGCACCATCTGTACCTGTACACCGAGTCTATCTTGTACAGGAGCAGGCATAGGGGCCTCAGAGTAGTTGGGTAGAAGAGCAGAAGTATACTCAGCAAGAGCAGCCCGCAACCCCATAAGTGGAGATAGGATATGAGGAGCCTCTACAGGTGTTCGAGATCAACGGGTTGTGGTATAGACATGACCCCCTCGGCAGATAGTCAGGGATAGGGAACGATCAGCGACACCGACCTTCCCTAGCTTACCAGGAAACCAGCTCTGTCCCCACACCGCGCTTCCTACAGTCTCAGCCCGGTCAAGGGTACTAGCCTCAGCAGCACCAGCAGTAGTGCATGTTCCACTCGGGACAGCAGGGCCCTCCAACACCTTCCCATCAGCAGTAGAATCGGCATGGCTATTAGGGCCAATACAGAAACTCATCCTCTAGTGACCAGCAACAAGCCCCGCACACAAACGAATTGGAGTTCCTCACCTTGGCAATGCATACCCTGACTGATAGGGTCCAACAGATTCAGAATGACTACCTGGTTATAAGAACGGATTTGAATTGTGTTTCACATAACCAGGACCAACAGTTGGTGCCAAAGACCTTAATTCCCGCCCTGGTTCAGGCTTAATATAAATAGCCTGAATCAAGGCTAGAACCAACCATGAGATCAGGTATATTATTCAGATAACTCTCTATCTGAACATGAGATCCTTTCGTACAATAACGATAATCATATGTCCCTCAAGAGCGGAAGGACCGTGATTGTACCTGATCGGGCACGTGTACATGAGGAAGATGCTGGCAAACTCTACCTGAGGAGAACTTGGAGGCAGAGGAACATCACCACCACCACCACTAGCAGAAGAAGAGGACTTTTATGTCCTCGAAGAAGAAGGAGAACATCACCAACAATAAGTCCGATGAGACCGATGAGGAGTTCGCACCTCCATCTGAGGAGGATGTCCCAACAATCGTGGAATACACATCACCGGTTTCGTAGCAGAAATTTCTTTTTAGTCAGAGTTAGAGTCAGTATCAGTGTCAGAGCCCTATAAAGAACTCAATTCCTCATTTCAATGAAAATCTTTCACTTTCGGAATCTGAGTAAGCATCAATAATCCCTTTCCCACGAGCTCTTAAGGGTGGAAAGAAGAAAACTAAAAAAAATGAAAAAGATGCCCCTGAGATGGCATAGTTCTGTAACAAGTACATCAAGGTCACAATCCCTTTCGATAAGTATGTGGACATGATACCTGCATTCTAGAAATACCTTAAGGTAAGATGCACACCTACTAGGATCAGCAGGAAGACCAAAAGCTGTGTTGAGAAGCACGTTCTGTCAGTAGCCACTACTTGCGCAATAAAGAATGTGCTCGCAAGGAAACGAAGAGACATAGGTGCACATTATGTGGTGAGTCATGTCGATGACTGCCTTTGCACGCACTCTCCTTGACAACGGATCCTCAATTAACTTAATTCCTACAGCCCTCTATGAGCGGCTTAATCTTGGACCTCTTGGGAAATCCAGAGCACTACTTCAGTTTGTAGATAAATCAACCAAGAGGTCCCATGGAGAATTGAGGAACGTTATCATTAAAGTCAAGGGTCAGGATTACATGGTGGACTTCACAGTCCTTGATATGGAGACCCTTCGAAATTGGAGAGATTCCCAGATCATCCTAGGAAGGCCCTTCCTCAGAATAACATGGGCCTTATTTGATTACAAGATTAGGAAGATCCAGTTCCAAACTCCAGGTGAAGATGAGGAACTTGAGATAAAGTAGACCAGGTGGAAGAGGCCCGATTCCAAATCCAACACCGAGTACTCTTACTCAGAAGCTGATTACGTTCATGTAGACATAGTTGGGCGATGGAGGCAGAACCCAACTAGCACCAAGGAGTCCCTCGCTGCCGGAGAAGATCTTGTGCATGAGACAATCTGTGAGAGCCTTAGGAAAAATACAACGTAGAAAGCGCATCCCCCTACATCTTCAATGATGTACAGGCCCAGCTGGGCCTATCAGTCCTTCCCTCTTTAGGACTATCAGAAGATGAAGATGATGAGTCGGATGTGGCTTTTGCTAATTGCTTGGAAACCTTTGACGATCCGACTCCAGAGCTGAATGACTTGGTGGCAGCAATTTCAAAGACAGATCTAACCACTGCCACCACAGAACCAGATTTGTTTGAGCCTGACTTACTTGATGATCACACCTTACCTGAGCTCAAACGTTTATCCACAACACTGAAATACGCCTTCCTTGCGGGACAAGAGAAGAAGTATCCGGTCATCATCAGCTTGTGATTGACCGAGTAGCAGGAATCTCGATTGCTAGAGATCCTGGAGAAAAATCACAAGGCGATAGGCTGGAGCATCTCCGATCTCCATGGGATAAATTTCGCTCTGTGTTCGCACCATATCTACTTAGAGAATGAGGCTAAACCCTCTCGTGAATTCCAACGTAGGTTGAATCCAAATTTATGAGAGGTCGTGAAGAAGGAGATAGAGAAATAGTGTGACGTGGGTTTTATTTATCCCATCTATGATTCCAAATGGGTGGCACCAATCCATGTTATCCCAGAAAAGTTGGGAATTCAGACGACAACCAATGAGGATGGAGAGGAGATTATGATAAGAGTACCCACGTCGTAGCGCGTCTGTGTGGATTACAAGCGCCTAAATTCCGCAACGAAGAACGATCATTTCCCCCTACCATTCATTGATCGGATCTTAGTGAGATTAGCGAGGAAAGAATTCTTTTGCTTCTTAGACGGGTTCTCAGGCTACAATAAAGTTGTCATTGCTCCTGAGGATGAGGAGAAAACTAGGTTCACATGCCCCTTTGGTACCTATTTTTTCAGTTGCATGCCCTTTGGGTTATGCAATGCTCCAGGTACATTTCAAAGGTGCATGATTGTTGTATTCGCCGAAATGGTCGACGAATTCCTGGAAGTCTTCATGGATGACTTCTCGGTCCACGACGATTCCTTCGATTCTTGTCTTCAGAATTTGGACTGAGTCCTTAAGCGGTGTTGCAAGGTTAATCTAGTGCTCTCCTGGGAAAAAAGTCACTACATGGTGACAGAGGGCATTGTGTTGGGGCACGTCAAATCCAAGAGAGGAATGGAGGTTGACCCTGCCAAGGTGGATGTGATCAGACGAATCCATTCACCAACCAACGTGAAATAGTTGCGATCGTTCCTCAGGCATGTTGGATTTTATCGGCGATTTATCAAGGATTTTTCGAAGATTGCCCGACCACTAACCGAGCTTTTAGGTAAAGACATGGAGTTCATTGTCGATCATAAATGTCTTGAGGCCTTTAAGCAATTACAAAGTATGATCATGGACGCCCTGATCCTACAAGCCCCAGATTGGTCTCACCCTTTTGAGATCATGACGGACACCTCAGATTTCGCTGTTGGGGTTGTGTTAGGACAGAGGAGGAATGGCGTCCCGTTTGCCATACAATACGCAAGCAAAGTGCTTGATAACACTCAGCATAACTATACAGTTATGGAAAGGGGATGCTTGCAGTAGTGTTTGCCTTGGATAAGTTCAGATCACACTTAATTGGATCCAAGGTGATTGTGTTCACTGACCATACAACGCTACGATATTTAATGGAAAAGAAGGATGCGAAGGCGCATCTTCTTAGGTGGATTTTACTTATACAGGAATTTGATTTGGACATTTGTGATAAACCTGGAAAGAAGAACGTAGTAGCTGATCACCTTTTCCGTCTCAAGGATCTTGATGCTTCTGATGATACGTCGATTCGATACTCCTTCCCTAACGAGTTGATTTTTGTTATCGACTGATGAATCTTAGATTCATCTCTCTAAATCTCCTTAATTAAGCTCAGATCCCTCAAAATCATCATTATTTCTGCATTTATTCTGCATAATTAGCATCCATGCATGTTTTCATAAGAATTGCATTTTAGCACTAATTTCTACACAAAATAAGAAGCCAAAAATCCAAGCCAAAAATGACTTGTAAATAGCCTAACTTCCCAGATTTTTAACTCATTCATGCTAACTCCGAATAAACCAAAACCACTCTACTATGTACATATCACACAAGAATAAACGAAAAATACAAAAAAATAACTAACCCAAATAAGTGGACCAAAAACCCAAACCCTAGTTTCAGGATTTCCAGACTAAAAACCCCATATCTTCCCCATCCAGTGTCTATTTTCATCCTACTCACTTTTGACCTAATGTACATTCAATTACCTTCAAAATAAGACCAAGTTCAAGTGATTCGAAGCTCACATGTGAAAGTTGGGTTTTGGGCCTCTTTTGTCCATTGTGTATTTTAGCGGTTTTCGACCTGGTATTTGATGTACATATTTTCTTAATTAATAAAAATAAAAAAAATAGATTAAGGTGTCTTTATTTATCTTTGATTTTACCATATTTTTTTCGGATTTTTATCTGGTTTAAAAATGACAAAAAAATTATGAAACCCAAAATTCTAGTTATTCTATGTATTTGGGATACCCCAAAAATTTACTTCATGCATTTGATCGATTTTGGTTTTGATATCTTCATGAAAGTTGTAGATCTCATCGATGCAAGAAATTTTTGTGAAGAAACTTTTTCGATCCAAGGTCGTTAACTATTTATTTTACATTATACAGAATCTTTATTTTCGATTTTTCTGGTGCTGACACGTAGCCGCCCCTGGGGCCGCCACATGTCAGTAATTTTTGGGCTTTATATTTATTCATTTTTATAAAAATAAATAAATAAATAAAAAGGCACCGCACGTGCGTCGCAAGTGCCTCCCAGGCACGTGCTACGCACGTGCCCCGCTCCCATTCCCCCTTTGCGCCACGTGGTGACTTCCTAGCCATCCGATCATCCCCCGATCGGACGGCCCAGGAGTCATCTTCTTCTGCCCGCACCTGGACCTTTGGAACTGCCAACCGCCCTCGTGGTCTTCGCTAATAGCCAACCACCTCTGCGTCCCTCGCAGCCAACCTCCTCCGCGTCGCTTGCGGCCAACCATCTCCGAATCTCTCACGCCGCCTACCACTCACAACCTATTTAAGATATTCGACAACCCCCGGCTCAGCGATCCACCGTTCCTCGCCTCCGGTCATGACAACCAAGCACCCGACGTGATCCGAGGGCTCTCCGCTCCTCATCGCAGCCCGCTTCTCCGCAGCTGTCGTGCTCCGGCTTTCCCCCGCCGTCGAGCCCCTACTCCTCCAGGTATCCTCCTTCCCCCTCTCCGTTCTCCTGACCTTCTTCTCCATCTCCGGTCTCTCTCTCGATCAATATCTTCCCTATCGATCTTCACCAACACCTCCACGCTTCACCGACAACTACTCCGACCAACGACTCCTACCTTCATCGACTCCATCGCATGCTGGTCAACCCTCTACGACCATTGCCACCAACATCTTCAATGTACTCCGCCGGTCACTCCAACATCCATGCCTTCAAGCCATCAACCCTCGAAATCACCATCTCCGACCGTCAACGATCATCGCTGCTCCGACCATCTTCCACGACAACCTCCGCTGCCAAAGCTCCAGCATGTCGTCGACCATCTCTCCTTAGCCCGGCCCTCATCTTCACCAGGCCCAAGAGCATCGTCACACAGGAGGCACCACCGCCCAGGTGCTCCACCGTCGCTCCTCCGATGTCCCGTGGACATGTGTCGGCCAACACCAGCCGTCCGATTTTCAGGCATCATCTATCTGAGCCATTGACGCGATCGCAGCTCTCAGCCATTAGATACATCCGCCATCAACAGCCCAGACATGACCCGAGCCTACCGCCACGCCATTAGCCTAAGGCCAAGACGAGGCACAAACGCATGACATGTGGCGGTCTGGGTCCAGACCTTCCACGAGCCTGCCAGAGCACGTGGCACACATGCAAGTTGTAGCTAAGCCTCTGGAGCTTCTTCAAATTACGTCGCAGCCCCGTCGACCAGAGGGCGCCTGCCACACACGCGTCCCTCTAGAATTTTTGTAGTAAACCCCCAATGGTTTAGGTAATTACAACTAGGTCCCCGCCTGCATATTTTATATATATTTATCTTATTGCATCTGTACCCCTGCCTTTCTCCTTTATTTTAGACATCTCCATGACATAATTTTAATTATCAAAAATTGGCATTTTGTTCCTTACTTAATTCTCTACATTTTGACACATTGTGGTTATTTTTATGATCGATGGTTAATTAATGATTAATTATTTTGTGGAAAATTACAAACTTTGCCCATTTTATGCTCTTAAATTTTTTAATGATTAATCGTTGCTCTAAAAATTCCCGAAAAATCACATATTATAGAGTTTATTTTGATGACATTGTGCCAAAAAAGAATTGCATTTGCACGCATAAATTGCTTTGTAAAAATCAATTTGCATATTTCAGTGTTTAATTTTTAATAGGTATTGAAACTAGTATTTTTGAGGTTTAGGATTTTTCTAAGGTCCTTGACTTAGTGATAGATCTTAAATAATTTTATTGCTTGAAAATAATTAGGTTTAATATTTATTATAATTAAATATTGAAACTCATTTTATTTACATTTTGAAAATCATAAAAAAAATCATATTGCATCCTAAAATTCCAAAAAAAATTACAGTGCATTCATTCATCATATTTTGCATCGTGGTATATTTTTCAGAAATCATTTGAATGTATTTGACATTTTCGTCCCTAAAATAGGCCGAATTTGCCTTTTGCATCCTTTAGAGCATTAAAAATTACAAAAAAAAACACCGCCTCTAAAACCGCGCATGAATTTTGATAGACATAATTCTAGGTTGTTCCTTTGCCTCCTTGTGTTCGACCTTGAGACTTGCCCAAGTAAAATAAACATAAAACCGTATTGATTAAATTGAAGAATATTTTGTGTGGTTATTTTCTTGACTGATTCTGATTTCTGCCTACAACAAACGACAAATCAAATCATCATTTTTACGCACAAAATAAACAATCTTCTAAACAAGCGGATTTTGGACTCGTCATCGACTCACTCCCATGGTACGCCATTATCGTGAACTATCTTGTCTCCAAGAAAATTCCTGAAGATTGGCCCAACAGCCACATAGACCGACTGAAGTCGGATTGAAGACATTACCATTGGGAGGATCCGATCCTTTTCTTTAAAGGACCGCATTGTGTCTGGAGATGGTGTATTCCTCAGTTGGAATATCAGAGCATCCTTACTTTATGCCCCAATCTGGTGGCAGGAGGACACCACTCGGGGAAGAGGAGCGCATGGAAGGTACTTCAGTGTGGCTTATACTGGCCGACTCTGTTTTGCGATGCTCTCACCTTTGCGAAGCCGTTCCCAGAATGCCAGCGAATGGGAGGAAACGTTGGTTCCAAGGATGAGATGCCGATGTAGCTTGTCATCATTTGTGATGTCTTTGAAACCTGGGGCATCGACTTCAAGGGCCCATTCCCAGTTAGCCATGGATTCGAATACATCCTCCTTGCGGTAGACTATCTGTCAAGGTGGATGGAGGCTATCCCAACCTGAGCCGCAGACTGCATGACTGTATGTAAATTCATTAGAGATTACATCATCTCTAGGTTCGGGATCTCTAAAGTGTTGATATCAGATGGGGGTAGCCATTTTAAGAACAGAGATTTGAAGAAGCTCTTGAAGGATTACGACATCGAACATCCTGCCCACAAACCAATGGCATGGCTGAGGCGTCGAATAGGGAGGTTAAAACCATATTGCAAAAGCTTGTCCGCCCAGACATGAAGTACTTGTCTCAGATCTTGGATCAAGTCCTGTGGGCTTATAGGACAGCTTACAAGACACCATTAGGAACCTCCCCATTCAGGATGATATTTGGGAAGCCGTGTCATTTGCCTGCTGAATTAGTGGACAAATTAGAATGGGCAATCAAGAAGGTCAACTGGAACACACACCTAGGGAAGAAGCAATGAAAAATGGATCTGAATGAGCTTGTGGAAGTCAGAAATCGAGCATACGACAACAGTTTGGTGTACAAGGACAAGCTAAAGCATTGGCATGATAGATATATCAGACGAAAGACTTTTGTTCCTAGACAAAAGGTATGGTTGTTCAATGCAAGGCTGAAGGTTTTCCAAGGAAAGATGAAATCCAACTGGATGGGTCCATTCATAGTCCGTGCTGTGCATGATAGTGAATGTGTTGATATCTCAAATCTCACAAATGGAGCACAGATATCCCTAGTCAATGGACAACTTTTGAAGCACTTCGTTGAGCCCAATGAACATTTAGCCCATGTTGAGGAGATTGTATTCATGCACGACACAGACTCAGTCGATACACATAAAGCCATGCATGAGACCTTGCAGCGGTGAGCTCTCGCCATCGGCAGCATCTAAAAAGATTCAGACCGTGATCCTTGTATATACTCGACATTCCTGTATATTCTTTCCCTCCCTCCCACGAATCTAATCACTCGCCCCAGCTCCATACTTAGGATGACCAGATCGTAAGTATAGGGGGGGATCACCTGAGTCCAATCACTATTCACTTTACATCCCCCAGATCTCATCAGTCCTAATACTCACTCATGTCCTATACTTAGGCTAACCAGAGCCTAAGTATAGGGGGGACCGATGCCCATAATGTATATACTCATCCACTTCCCCTCTTGACCTTGTACGCCCGTTTTTGATCTTCTTCTACACTTAGGCTGCCAGAGCCTAACAATAGGTGGGCAAGACGACTTCTAGACATTTTGTTCTTTTAGCTCTCCTACGCTTAGCATGAGCTATGTCTTTTTCCTCTCTATTCGTGCTCTAAGGACATAGCACATGCTAAGTACAGGGGAGAGTGTCTATATTACATGTATAATTTACCCATAGCTCGTACTTTCACGTATTTTAGCATATTTTTGTATATATTATGCAATACCTTTTTGTTACAGCAGTAAAAACAAGTTCAAAAAAAAATTTAAAAAAATTAAAAAAAAAAACAACGGAGGGAGCAGCGGCCCCAGCCCACCGCCGCCGCCCCCCCATCTCCTCTTCCAATCGCCGCCAGCCGGCGGCCTCTACGCCGCCGCCCCCTCGCCGCGCAGCCAACAGCGGCCGCCTCCCACCGCGCGGCCACCCGCGCCCCTCCGCCGATCAGCCCTCCACCTTCCACCTCCGCCCAGCGCACGGCCACGCCCCTCCGTCGCCCACCGCGGCCGCGCCCCCGCGCTCCGCCCCTCCACAGGCTGCCGCCCCTCCGTCGCCGCTGCCCCCTCCGCGCACCGGCGCGCGCGCGGCGCCTCCGCCGTCTCCCTGTGCGTTGGGTTCCACCATCGTCACCTGCACATGGAAGAAGAAAGGTATTTTAATTTTTTTATTGTAACAATTGTATAAAGTTCTTGTGTAGTTTTTATAATTACAAAGAGGTCCTTGTACATATCTTGTTGTAATTATTGTCTTTCTGTTTTGCAAAGACAACCCTGTGTTCATGCCTTAATTTGGACTTCGTTTTTGTATCAATTTGTGCAATAAAAAATGTTTATATGTTGAGCAACTTATCCTCTGTAATGTGAGTATTTATTTGTACATCTGACGAGTCGCTGAATACGGTGTTTAATTTGGTCACGTTGTAGCACATGTACTTAGCGATTCGGTCAGAACCGAGAGAAGATCTCCGTGAAGAGTGTCTCGGCTTTAATTTATATCCCGGGCATGTCCGGGGTCGAACTCAGGGAGGCAAAGGAACAACTCGGGTTTTAATTCAAAAATAAAGGTCTAGACTTCCAACCGGTATTTTTTAGATTTTTTTATGCAAGTAGAATGCCAAAAAACAAAACGCGGGTGAATTACAACACTAAGAAAACATACAACAAGGCCAAATTAATTTTAATGGAAAAGAAGTCCAAATTAGCCAATTCGTATTTTTTCTAGAGTCCTAATCCAGAGATGAACACAAAACACATTTTTTTAGAATTTTAGGGGTTAAAATGCAATAACTAAAAATGCACACTTTTTATGGGTGTTTTTGCAATTTATCACACAAACAGTATGCAAAAATTATGAAAAATTTATTGAAATGAAAACATGATGCAAGAAGACTACATTAATTTTTTTGGAATTTTCTGACAAAGTATGAATTTTTTTATGAATTTTTTAGTGAAAATAGAGTGACAGTGAGTAAATAATTCCTATTAAATCCACGTTATCAAATTAATCAATTTACGAATTATCTCAAGTAGATATTTAGATGAGCAATCCAGGAGACTTGAAATTTCGTGAAAAGGATGTCTGTGGATTTAATTAAAAATCAAATACTATATTCACTCTACGAATTATTTCAGGCACAAGACATCTCCATTTTAGATGAAATTTGGACAGTAAGTTCAACACATTTTAAGGCATCACATATACTTTTTCTGGAATTTTTAGAGCAACCGTGTGTGAGATATAATTTTAAAAGCACGGATTGGGTAAAATACACAAAATTTCAATTTGACAATTTTAATTAATTACCCAACTACCATAAAAATACAAATAAATGTCCACAATGTAGACAATTAGTTGCTCAACATAATGACCTTTTTCATTGACTAAAAAGTTACAAGATGAATGTCCAAATTAACAGGAGAACACAGGGGTGTTTGTGCAAAGTAGAAAATGAAATTGATAATATAAAACATGAACAGGGACTGAAATGTAGTTAAAAAAACTATAAAAGAAAAATATGCAATTTTTACAATAAACAATAAAAAAAGGAAAAAGACCTTCTCCTTTCCTTGTTGCAGGTCGTGAACCCAAAGGAGAGGGCCTCGACGGGACGGCGGGCGGCCGCCGCTGGGGCTGGAGGCGGCGCCGCCTCGCGCGGCTGGGGGCGGCGAGCGCAGGGCCACGCGGCGGAGGCGGGGGTTGGTGAAGAACGGAGGGGCCGCGCGGTGGCGTCTGCGCCAGAGGAGAGGTCGGCGAGGGCTGGGCGGCAGCGCCGCGCACGGCGGAGGCACGCGGGCTGGAGGCGGCGCAGGGAGGAGGCGAGCCGCGGAGACCGCGCCTCTGTGAAGGGCGACGCCGGCCACGCGGGGTGGCGTTGGCAGCGGCGGCGCCGCTTGGAGGATGGGGGGGCGGCGGGCCGTGGCTTGCTGCTGCTCCTTTTTTTTAATTTTTTTATTTTTTTTAATTTTTGTTATGTTTACTGCTGTAATAAAGAAATCTTTTTTTTGTTTTAATTTTTTAATTTTTTTTAAAATTTTTTTATGAACAGGAAACAAATATGAATGGAAAAGGGGAAGATGATGAGTTGGTGGTGAAAGGGTTATGATGAGGATGGTGGTAATATGATGAAGGTGGTGATGATGAAATGGTGTGATATAAAAAAAAGAAAGAAATCAAATATTAGATAATCTAAAACAACAAGATAAATGAAGGGAAATACTTACCTGAAGTTTGCCGGATTTGCAGAGCAGCTACGCTGGACTCTTGTCGTCGCCTCGATCCGATTGGCGAAATGAAAATCGGAGAAGCTACGCGAGCTCGATGGGGAACTCGTGACGCGAAGCGGAGCTCCGCGGATCTCACCTGAAGGAGGTCGTCGCTTGAGGACGATGCTTCGCCGCTGTCACCAACAAAACACTCCAAGCTCTCTCCTTATTCTATAAGAATGGTGGATGCGAAAAAATGAGGATGTACAAATGAATATAAAGAGAAGAGAAAGAGAGGTTAGAATGGTGGTGGTGTTGAATGGGAAGTTGTATTATTGGTGGAGTTGAATGGGAGGTTGGTGGAAGAATATGGAGTGGAATGGGAGTTATTAAAAATGATGGAGTTGAATAGAAGTTGGTGGTAGAGAAGTTATTGTAGAGAATGGGAAAAAATAAATACATAAATAATGATATAAAGTATGCTACTTTAAATACAACAAAAATAAAGAGGAAAAAAAAGAAAAAAAATAGTGGTGAATTTACAAATAAATACATACAACATGCACAATTTTTGTTTACTTTTCTAATTTGTATTTTTTTTGTCTTTTTAATAAGAGATATTTACAACGGAAAAATACTATAAAATAATATAATTAAAATACAACACAATCATGATATTTTTGTATTTTTAGCAATTATGAAAGATACAATAAAAATTAAAGAAAGAATGAATATATACAAGGTATACAATGTACATCTAGGTCCCAAAACCCAACTTTTGCAAACGAGCTCCGATTTTAATGAAACCACTTTCGATGGATAGATAATTTTCTAACTTGAACTTTAAAAGTGAGTTTGGTGAATTTGGAGTTCATACGGAGCGGGAATTTAGCTTGGAAGTTGGTCTTTACGGCTTTTTCCCAATGGGATCTAGGAGCATTTATTTGAGATATAATTTATTTTATATTTTTGTATTTTTATATACATTTTTATAAAAAAGTTAGAGAAAGAATTAGGCAAAAAGGAGTTGAAATGAATTTATTAAAAATACATGAAGTTTTGGGCTATTTACATGTATAAAACTCCTTTATTTTTGCGGCTTTTTATGCGTAATTTATTTTGTACAATCTAATATATAATAATTAGTGTGTTTTATTTACAAGAGTCATTTTGTTAATTTATGGATTTTATGGATATTTTTCTGGGATTTTACTCGGGGATTTTGCTAAGATCAAGATATTGAGATGATGAATCGTGGATTCATCACCCCCCTATACTTAAACTTTGCTAGTCCTCGAGCAAATAAAGAATGAATAAGTTGGGTTAATCCCTGACTGTGCATGTGAATACAAGACTTGATCCGTTCAAGAACTCTCGGTTTTAGAGATCCTAAAATTCTAAGCTGAACCAAGCTCTAGTCAAAAGGTACCCAATTTCCCTAATCATCAGACTCTCTTTGTATACATATAAAGTAGGGATATGACTTTAAGTGTTGACTGCAGTTATAAGAGTAGAGTCACAACGTCACCCAAGGTTCCAGTCCAAGAGACTCTCCTAAGAACCCGATACTCAACACTAGGGAATAAACCATTTCTTGCATCCAATCCACCGTCTCTTTAGTTGTCAGACTTGAAAGTGTAGATGACAGGCCAGTTGATGGAGGGCATAGGATTGTGTCATTTCTTCTCTCCCTCTCATTGGAACAAGGATCCTCTCAAGTGCCTTATTACGCAACGCAATTTTTTTGGTGTTGATCAGTGCGTCCGTCAAGAGAAGTTGGAGCCGTCTGCACTTGTTTTCCTGGGAGTACACCGGGGTGTGCCTTTTTTGAGTACCTATCGTACCTTCTACACCCAGACTTGTAGCATTTACGATGCAGAGCCCTTTGTTGGTGCAAGCCCGACTCCTGTTCCTAATAGCGGTGGTCCAAGTGGACACTTTGAAATGGTTGGGAGCGCTCGCCTTTGGTGGAAGCTCTTTTGATAATTGACTTTGTGGAATGAGAGCTTTTCTTTGACATTTCATTGCTTTGTAGTATTTGTGGCTAGCTCCACTGCTTTTACCAAGAGTTGGCGCACACTGATCAACATTTTTTATTTTATCACACCCTGGCACATAGGTAAATATCAAGAGATAGTACAAGAACCATGTTCTCATACTGGCTAAATGTGCTGACACTCAGGTTTCATGAAGCCTTCATTGATTTTATCCCATCCTCGAGCATCATCAAATCAAGTCCAAACTCAAATCCCTCATCCCAGTTCCTCAAGTGAAATTTCAACTCATCTCATCATAACTGCAGTCGTGTATGTGAGGTGCAGATCATATTCTTAAGGTAGAGACTAAGCATGCAATATAGCACACACATCTTTTAAACTAGGGAAATGTGAATAATTAAGTCAAGGACCCTAATGACTAAGGCTGGTTAACTCAAAATCTCAAGACCTCATAAACCAAGTGTTCTTGAACATCACTAGTCTTGTGTGAAAGTGAATTGTGTCAGGGATTAAACCAACTTATTAGTTAGTTTTTTTTTTAAGTTGATGATTGATTGATTTTTTTTTATTTTTAAGTTTTAGAAAAGTTTTTTTTTTCAAAAAGTTTTTTTTTGACAAACAAAGGCAAAGGATTTTTTTTTTGAAAAAGATAGGTGAATAAGAAAAGACTTTTTTTTTGAAAAAGTTTTTTTTAGCAAAAGAGGATTTTTTTTGTTTTTTGTTTTTACCCATCCCATAATTATTATATAATATATATAAATACATGAAAGTACGAGGTATGGGTAAAGTATATATGTAATATATACACGCCCCCTATACTTAGACTGTGCTATGTCCTCATGGCACTAGGTGACAAAAATCCATAGCTCGTACTAAGTACAAGTGGGTGAAAAGAAGAGAAGTGAGGGGAAAAGAATGTGGATAATACACAATGGGCATCGGCCCCCCTATACTTAGGCTCTGGTCAGCCTAAGTATTGGAAAGAACACAAGAATGGGGGACCAATGAGAATGGGAAAGAATATACAAAAAGAAAATAAAAAGAAGAGAAGGAGTAAATCGGGTCACTCACCCCCCTATACTTAGGATCTAGTCATCCTAAGTATAGCCACAAAATGAAAACGATACGGAACTGGGGCGAGTGATGCGAATCATGAGGGAAGGAGGTGAATAAAGGAAGGAAGATATGTACAAGGAGGAGGAAGAATATACAAGGATCAAGAAGGTTTGTGACGGACCTTCTTGCGGGAGCGATGGGGTGGGAAGTATACACATGTGTCGCTGTCAGAATCGTCCTCCGAAGAATAATAGTGAGGTGTGGGGAACGTCCAACGGGGGTCGACACACGGCTGCTTGCTCAAGTATGGCTTCAGAACAGCCGAACTGAGCTCACTCATATAGATCACCTCATCCGGACCTGATGAGGACTCCTCAGAAAGTTCCTTCTCTGAAACATCGAAGGTAACCTTCTTAGTCGGTTTTCTAGAACCTGAAGCATCAAGAGGAAGAGGAGATTGATACGTCTTAAGGAGTTCGGGGGAACACCTCAAGGAATCAACACCCGTCTTCTTCTTACCAGATGACCGACTAGAGGATGGAGCAACCGATTTATCAAGATTGGTCAATTTGGTCCCAGTTGTCTCCTTTGTTGTATGTCTTGGATGTGGTGTGTGTGAGGTTCTGACCAGAGGTTCATCATCAGATGAGTCACCATATGCATTGTAATACTCCTGCACGGTCAGCACACGTCTCTGATAAGGCACAGTGATCTCAGTTGGCTTGACATTGTTGGGTTCTTGTGTCGGATCATAGAAATGATCAAGGCAATCCACAAAGGTCATGTCCGACTCACTGATAGCTTCTGGTCTTGAGTCCTCTCTAGAAGCTGTCGTGGTGGTGGTGCAAGCAGTAGGCGGTGTGTGGTTGTAGGAAGTGTCTAAACCAATGGTTGTCTGGACAGTCGGTATCTCAGGTGTAGTAGAGAGATGGGACTCAACTGTCTCTCGAAGGTCGCGACTGTCTGCAACTTTACGGGTTACCTTGGAATATCGTGTGTCCTCAAAGATCGGGTGAGGTCGGAGTGCTCCCAATGCAGAGAAATCGATCTCCCGAGTCTCACAATCTATAGTTGCCTTAGCCAAGGCTAAGAACGGCTTCCCAAGAATGATCGGAGACTGGGTGAACTCTCCTCGGTGCTCAATGTCAATGATCGTGAAGTCTATCTCCAGTAGAGCACCTTGGAAGTGACGATGACTGAAATGGTTCCTCTTGACCGTTTAACAGATCGATCCGCCAACTGAATGATCTCTCTTGACTTCTTGGCAGATCCGAGTTTGAGCTTGGCAAACACGGAGGTCGGGAGGATATTAATCGGTAAGTCATCATCGATTCTTGCATGGGTGAATGTGGTATCTTTGATTTCACAATCAAATCTAGGTAACCGCTTTACTCTGCAGCTCTTGGTTTTTCTCCCTATCATCAAAGATGTGGCCATAGACACTATATGTATCTCAGTCCTTGTTCTCTTATTGCCCGACCTTTTAGGCATCAATTTACTTCTCACAAATCTTTTAAGGTCGGGAAAGTGTTCAATGGCCATTATTAAGGGAAGCTCAAAAATCAACTTTCTATCCAATGCTTCCCTAACCGCAGGATCCAATTTTTTTAGATCTTTTCCTTTTTCAATTTTTATGGTATTTTCCGAGTTTTCAATTTTTTTGGTCTTTTTGGTAGGTGAAGGAGGCCTAGGAGAATGTACATACTCAAGTTTGGAGGAAAAGTGGTTAGTAGAAGAGGGAGGTAGAAGGGACTCCAGTTGTACATGATGTGTGGTCAATCCGGTGTCTTCCAGGTTTTCAAGATCTAATCCGCAAAATCCATGATCCACATTCCTACCTGGACTCTTGATCGGTCTACAAATGTCATCCTCCAATAAGTTCTCATGACACATCATGAGAGAAGTCGACGCAATTGGAGGGTACTGCTGAGAACTCGGGCTCTTATACTCAACACACCTTGACTCGGGTCTACAATACTGGGTTGAGTATGGCCCATAGGTATGGCAGTTGTTGGTCGGAGCCTCATCAGGCGGAGTTAGTAGACAGGGGTTCTGTAAATCAGTCGCATGATTCCAATCCCCTGTATATGTCGGTCTCCGAATGGGTGATATGAAAGTTGATCAATGTGGTCTCTATCACTCAGGTCAATCAAGTCAGGAAGATCGTACGGTGCAGGCCTCTCCATTCGGTTTGTCTGATCGACCATGTTGTACCCTAAGGTTAAGTCGGGATGTGTATATAGCAATTGTTGTTCTGTCCCAACTCGAGGTGAAAATGAGGTATGTGGGGTCAACTGATTATGCCAATTATTCATCTCAGCAGTCGCTTGCTCTTCGATTGGTTCCTTGATTCCAGCAAGCAGACAAGAATATGGTGAGTCAATACAGAGTGGTTGTGGGTCATGGGTGTAAGAATGTGGGGTAGGTGAGAAGGATGAAGAAGTGCGGAAGTCAGTCAGAGTTCTGACTTCGCAGTTGGGGTGTGGGTATGAAGAGGAATGAGGGTGGAGATGATCGAAATATGGTCGAAGAAGAATGACGTGGATATGATGACCAATATTCTGACATCTTGGAGGGAAAATGGGAGAATGAAGCAGATCGAGGAAGAAAGCGTGCAAGTGCACCGAATAACACACAAAACAAACAAACACAAGAGCAAACCCTGAGTTCACCTACTCAACACAGTGATGGTCGCAAAAGTCCGACCGTTTATCTTTTCAGTTTTAATTAGGTGATAAATCAAGATCTCAATCCAATTACGCAAGGCTCAAAAGTAGGTTTTGGGCACTATCCTAGGGATGCGTCCTCACCTCTCAACAATCACAATTAGCCAAGCATACAATGAGGGTTTTACTCTCCCAAAACAAGTGTTAGTTTTAGTCAATTTTTTTGTCAACTCTGATTAGCAGTCCCGGTTTTAGGTTTGGTTATCACTTGATTAGTCCACCAAACAAAGCACGCCTAACGATCAGTCCCGATTTCCTTTTAACCTAAGTTTCAAAAACCAAGGGGAGGGAGTCGAGAAAAACCGATGCAAATGATGAAATCAATGATGCATGCCCAGTTCAGAAGACTTACAGTGATCCTCGCGCTCTACATGCAGGATGCCAGGCAGAATTGAAATTTTATACTAAATGAATGCAAACGAGAAACCGTTCCTAGACAAGCAGTTCTATTAGCGAGTGATGAACAAGTTAAATTTGACTAATAGCCCAGCGGTCTAAGTGCGTCTCGTTAAATGTGATGTGTGGTCCTAAAAGTTACGAGCACAAGCAATAAAGATATTCTAATAAAATGCTCTAAGAGCCGCGAGTGCAAGTCCTATTCTACGTCAATCAACCACACGACCACGAGCGGGTCCAAAGTCCAGTCCGGATACAAACGCGAGCTCTCAAACAAGAGCCGCTAGAAAGAGCGAACTACCTAAATAATTACAACAATTATTACAAAATTCTCTCAAAAATAAATTGCTTTATCCTCGCACTTCAGCAGTCGGCGCGCGTCGCGTCCGTCGACCTCCGATGTACTCCAAGTCTACCAGGCCCTCGCAAGGAAAATGAAATTTATATTAGAGAGATAAACAACAAGATATATACAAAAATATAAAGAGAAATAATTGCAAAAAAATGGAATAAATACAAGTGGCTCGGGGGTCAGACTACCCGAGTAAATGGAAAACTAAATCCAAATTTTTAAATTAGTCCCTAAGCCGTTTGCCTCCCCGGCAACGGCGCCATCTGACGAGTCGCTGAATACGGTGTTTAATTTGGTCACGTTGTAGCACGTGTACTTAGCGATTCGGTCAGAACCGAGAGAAGATCTCCGTGAAGAGTGTCTCGGCTTTAATTTATATCCCGGGCAAGTCCGGGGTCGAACTCAGGGAGGCAAAGGAACAACTCGGGTTTTAATTCAAAAATAAAGGTCTAGACTTCCAACCGGTATTTTTTAGATTTTTTTATGCAAGTAGAATGCCAAAAAACAAAACGCGGGTGAATTACAACACTAAGAAAACATACAACAAGGCCAAATTAATTTTAATGGAAAAGAAGTCCAAATTAGCCAATTCATATTTTTCCTAGAGTCCTAATCCAGAGATGAACACAAAACACATTTTTTTAGAATTTTAGGGGTTAAAATGCAATAACTAAAAATGCACACTTTTTATGGGTGTTTTTGCAATTTATCACACAAACAGTTTGCAAAAATTATGAAAAATTTACTGAAATGAAAACATGATGCAAGAAGACTACAGTAATTTTTTTGGAATTTTCTGACAAAGTATGAATTTTTTTATGAATTTTTTAGTGAAAATAGAGTGACAGTGAGTAAATAATTCCTATTAAATCCACGTTATCAAATTAATCAATTTACGAATTATCTCAAGTAGATATTTAGATGAGCAATCCAGGAGACTTGAAATTTCGTGAAAAGGATGTCTGTGGATTTAATTAAAAATCAAATACTATATTCACTCTACGAATTATTTCAGGCACAAGACATCTCCATTTTAGATGAAATTTGGACAGTAAGTTCAACACATTTTAAGGCATCACATATACTTTTTCTAGAATTTTTAGAGCAACCGTGTGTGAGATATAATTTTAAAAGCACGGATTGGGTAAAATACACAAAATTTCAATTTGACAATTTTAATTAATTACCCAACTACCATAAAAATACAAATAAATGTCCACAATGTAGACAATTAGTTGCTCAACATAATGACCTTTTTCATTGACTAAAAAGTTACAAGATGAATGTCCAAATTAACAGGAGAACACAGGGGTGTTTGTGCAAAGTAGAAAATGAAATTGATAATATAAAACATGAACAGGGACTGAAATGTAGTTACAAAAACTATAAAAGAAAAATATGCAATTTTTACAATAAACAATAAAAAAAGGAAAAAGACCTTCTCCTTTCCTTGTTGCAGGTCGTGAACCCAAAGGAGAGGGCCTCGACGGGACGGCGGGCGGCCGCCGCTGGGGTTGGAGGCGGCGCCGCCTCGCGCGGCTGGGGACGGCGAGCGCAGGGCCACGCGGCGGAGGCGGGGGTTGGTGAAGAACGGAGGGGCCGCGCGGTGGCGTCTGCGCCAGAGGAGAGGTCGGCGAGGGCTGGGCGGCAGCGCCGCGCACGGCGGAGGCACGCGGGCTGGAGGCGGCGCAGGGAGGAGGCGAGCCGCGGAGACCGCGCCTCTGTGAAGGGCGACGCCGGCCACGCGGGGTGGCGTTGGCAGCGGCGGCGCCGCTTGGAGGATGGGGGGGCGGCGGGCCGTGGCTTGCTGCTGCTCCTTTTTTTTTAATTTTTTTATTTTTTTTTAATTTTTGTTATGTTTACTGCTGTAATAAAGAAATCTTTTTTTTGTTTTAATTTTTTAATTTTTTTTAAAATTTTTTTATGAACAGGAAACAAATATGAATGGAAAAGGGGAAGATGATGAGTTGGTGGTGAAAGGGTTATGATGAGGATGGTGGTAATATGATGAAGGTGGTGATGATGAAATGGTGTGATATAAAAAAAAGAAAGAAATCAAATATTAGATAATCTAAAACAACAAGATAAATGAAGGGAAATACTTACCTGAAGTTTGCCGGATTTGCAGAGCAGCTACGCTGGACTCCTGTCGTCGCCTCGATCCGATTGGCGAAATGAAAATCGGAGAAGCTACGCGAGCTCGACGGGGAACTCGTGACGCGAAGCGGAGTTCCGCGGATCTCACCTGAAGGAGGTCGTCGCTTGAGGACGATGCTTCGCCGCTGTCACCAACAAAACACTCCAAGCTCTCTCCTTATTCTATAAGAATGGTGGATGCGAAAAAATGAGGATGTACAAATGAATATAAAGAGAAGAGAAAGAGAGGTTAGAATGGTGGTGGTGTTAAATGGGAAGTTGTATTATTGGTGGAGTTGAATGGGAGGTTAGTGGAAGAATATGGAGTGGAATGGGAGTTATTAAAAATGATGGAGTTGAATAGAAGTTGGTGGTAGAGAAGTTATTGTAGAGAATGGGAAAAAATAAATACATAAATAATGATATAAAGTATGCTACTTTAAATACAACAAAAATAAAGAGGAAAAAAAAGAAAAAAAATAGTGGTGAATTTACAAATAAATACATACAACATGCACAATTTTTGTTTACTTTTCTAATTTGTATTTTTTTTGTCTTTTTAATAAGAGATATTTACAACGGAAAAATACTATAAAATAATATAATTAAAATACAACACAATCATGATATTTTTGTATTTTTAGCAATTATGAAAGATACAATAAAAATTAAAGAAAGAATGAATATATACAAGGTATACAATGTACATCTAGGTCCCAAAACCCAACTTTTGCAAACGAGCTCCGATTTTAATGAAACCACTTTCGATGGATAGATAATTTTCTAACTTGAACTTTAAAAGTGAGTTTGGTGAATTTGGAGTTCATACGGAGCGGGAATTTAGCTTGGAAGTTGGTCTTTACGGCTTTTTCCCATTGGGATCTAGGACCATTTATTTGAGATATAATTTATTTTATATTTTTGTATTTTTATATACATTTTTATAAACAAGTTAGAGAAAGAATTAGGCAAAAAGGAGTTGAAATGAATTTATTAAAAATACATGAAGTTTTGGGCTATTTACATGTATAAAACTCCTTTATTTTTGCGGCTTTTTATGCGTAATTTATTTTGTACAATCTAATATATAATAATTAGTGTGTTTTATTTACAAGAGTCATTTTGTTAATTTATGGATTTTATGGATATTTTTCTGGGATTTTACTCGGGGATTTTGCTAAGATCAAGATATTGAGATGATGAATCGTGGATTCATCAGTTGGTAAAAATTGAGAAATCTTTTTTGTAAAATACATGTATACTTGTATAATATGTATATTGTATAACACTTGTAAAAAAATTGTAAAATTGATGTAACATAGGAGGAATACCAAAATTTTGAAAAAAAACCATTAATCAAAATCAAAGGCTTCTTATTTACTCTTGCATATCATCCCTGCATTCAAAAAGGAAATAAAGAGTCTTTCAATCATCTACATGGCATGTCATCTTCACCTCATTTGCATATCTAGCATATGCAAAGTGAAAAGTTAGTGGGTTCTGAACCAAGTTATGAATATATGTCGAGGATGGATTTGATTTGACCTTAATCTACCTAATTTCAGAGGAACCTTATAGGAACTAGAGTAAAGATTTTTCAGGTCTAGTGACTTAATTCTTTGAGTCCGCAGGTCTATGTTCACATGTCATCTTGATTGGTCTAAGTAGAATATCTTGTACACATGCATGATTCTTTTAGACAGTGACCTAACTTGGACAAGCACCATGCACGTAGCTCTTCATTGATGAGGTGGTGAGGAGGTAGAATCCTTTAGCTTGGAGTAGCACACGGGTGGAAACACCCATCCTCTTCTAGGGAGGGTAGTGCATCTCAATCTAGTCTGGTGATGTTGACGTCTAAAGACATGATGCTGTGGGTTGCAAGAATGCATCAAAAGAGGGATAGTCTACTGGCTCAGGAGGAAAAACTCCTTATGTACATGCTGCACCTAGTATATGTATAAAAAATGCAAAAACTCCAAAAAAATAAGGTAGGTCTGTGTAAAAATAAAATACCTATCGGAGTATGTATATTAGCAAGAAGCCTGCAGCTGGGTGACTTGGCTACACTGGTCAGGCATCCCAGGATAGGTAGCTACACTAGCTACCATCCATTCTTTTCTCCACCCCCTCCTCTTGAGCTGGTCGTACTTGAACTTAGAAGGGAATACCCCGCTCCTCGAGGAAAGAGTTACTAGACCGAGGAATTATAGTTACCTTGTTAGAGGAGGCTGGTTCTTAGCCATTTCTGAAGTGGAGTGCTATTTTACACTAACACAGTACAACTAAGAATCATAGTCATCAGAAATTTGCTTTTGAGGATTTGTTCGAACCTGACTATTAAGGCATCTTGAATAGAAGAGTTGTGGAACTTGAAGTCTGTTAGGTCTTAAGTTCAGATCCCAATAAGGTTCTGCCACACAATTAATCCAAAGGTTGAGCCCAGCTCCATTTTCAACTTTTGTTCATGACCTTGGTATGGAACCCAAAATCATTTCACTCTTGCTTTTCATTTTAGTTGCTCGGGGATAAGTAAGGTTTAAGTATAGGGGGTTGATGAATCTATGATTCATCACTCTTAAAGTTGAAAATAGAGCCTTGTTCCCGAGTAATTAGTAGCATATTTCCACCAATATTGCATAATTAGCATTTATGAATAGATTAATAACATCTGCATTTTAGCATTTACATCTGCACTAAATAAGAAGCCAAATTAACTTGTAAAAATCACCTATCTTTATATATTTTACACTAACCCTACAACCCATAAATTCACTCTATACTGTATATAGTACTAACAATAATACAATCAAAACACCAAAAAAAATGCTAACTTGTAAAATTGACAAATAAAACCCCAAACCTAGTTGGAGACCATTGACCTTAGAATGCACTTATCTCTCTCATATAGCTCTGAAATAGGGCTTCTCACTTATAAAATAAGCTACGTTTAGAGACCTTAAAATGAGACCAATTTCATTAAAATCGGTGCTCGTATGCAAAACTTGGGTTTTTTGGCCCCCATTATGTACTATATGTATGTATATTTGTACCCTTGAATTTTATTACTTTATTCGACCTCGTTTCTATTTTTGGAAACAAAAAACATGTAGATCTCATCGAGATCTACAACTTTCATGTTTTAAGTTTTTCCAAATTCAGCCATTTCTCCCTCTTATTCCATATTCTTTTTCCAGCCGACCATATTGGGCAACGTGGCGCCCTCTGGTTGCGCCAGGCGGCCCTACCCATCACGTGCCATGCAACCCTCTTCCTCCGCAGTCTGATGGTGCCTCTTCTCTACAGATCTCAACCGTTCATGCCACATCTCATTTCAGCCGTCTAATCTGGACCAATATCTTATCTGGGCCGCTCACTAGCGCCCTTACTCTCCTTTGACCACGTGTCATCTTCCTTGATCACCCGATCGTAGCCCCGAAGATCCCATCTACGCCGTTCACTCCCACCAAAATCACAACCCTGGGATCATCAGCCAAGATCTCATCCACACCGTTCGCTAGCGCTCTAACCTCAGAGCGCCACTTGGCCACATCTCAACCGCTGGATCTCTCCTAAGATGCCTCAATCTCATCCATTCATCTCCGCCATGATTCCAGTCGTTCGATCCCCACCCCAGATTCAATCTCCACCGCCCGTTGGCACTCGACGCTCCGCCCGCCAAGTGTCACGCTCAGCACCTTTCGATTGCATCACCAAGATCTAATCCTGGCCCTTCTCTCGCGCCTATCTTCTAGCCGTTGGATCACGAGATCCAACGGTCCAGAAGTCATCTTCGTCCTCTGCAAGCACCTCGCCCACGTCGCCCTACCTCGCGACGCCTCCTCCCCCTTCCTATTTTTGGCACCACTCCAGCCTCCCACTCTGTCCACTGACACCTTTACGATAGAGCCTAGACCTCCACCATCCTCGCCAAAACCCACAACCACCATGATTCCCTTCCTCTTCGCTCCACACACACCACAAACCCCACACCTCCATCTCCTGGACATCCACCTCCTTCCTATAAATACCTCATCTCCGGCCAACTTCCACCCCTTCGACCATAGCGAGAGTTTTCCTAGAGCTCTGAGCTACCTTTTGGTGACAGCAATTGAGTGTGTATGCGAGCGACGACAGGTCTCCACCTCCGGAGAGATCCACAGCGTACCCCCATTGTGCCGCAGCTCCTCCAGTGACCTGCTTGAGCTCAAGCTAGCTACTAACATTCGAACGATGACCGGAGCCTCTCCATCGAGTCTCCAACCCCAAGTAGAGTCATCCATTCTTCCTTGATATTCTTTCTATTTTCATCTAGATCTTCTTCCATTTTTTCTGCCTTCTCCGATAGACTCCACCCTCCGTTGACCATCCACCGAGCTTTGTCTTGAAGCTCTGGTCTTCGCGCATCCCTTCGTTCACTCCGACAACCCATCGTACGTTCTCCGACCAAAGCTCTGCCTTCATGGCGGAGGAAGATCACCAACCACCTTTCGCTCTGCTACAGGCCTCACCGAACATCCCTTGCACTCCAGGAACACGGGCACCATTCATTATGGCATCAACTAACCCTACAGGAACCCCTTCGACATTGATCGGAGTCTTCACCGGAGCTGCTTCGAGCTCCATCAACTCCGGCTTCCAGATCACCTCCGCGTCATCCAAGACCTTTCGACGCTCTGCCACATCTCCATGATCGTTCTGAGCCCTCCAGGAGTCTCCGGCGAGATTCATCGAGCACAGGGAAGGCCGGTGGAGCCAGGACCATCTCGTCGGAGCCCCACCAAATCCGCCGCAGGAGGCAGTGGACCGGAGATGATGACACACAGTTGCCATTTGATCACTTTGATCTAACAACCCTGATTGAGCCACGTCACCCACTCTCTGCCTCTGTTGGATCAGGAGGATCCAACATCAAGACAGTCGCCATGTAGCCCCTCGTCAGCAGCTCCAGCCTCCAGGTATCGTTGGATCAATCTCAATCCAACGACCAACGTTAGTTCACGTTGCCATCCGCTTCGAGCTCCAGGTATCGTTGGATTCATCTTGATCCAACGACCAGTAGCACACCATGTCTCCATCATCAGCAGTCATTGAATCTCTCCTGATCTGACGATCCAGCACGCGCCACGTACACCCTCCGAGCCTCTTCCCCAGCCCTAGGCTTGGAGCGACCGTAGCAGACCCGAAGCAAAGTCTGAGCCTCCAGAGTCGCCCGAGCCTCCTATGCCTTCCGAGCCTAGCTCATCACGTGTCCCACACGTGAGGGATGGGTAAATTTCACCGAGGTCCTTGCAACTTTCAGAAATTGCAAATCAGTCCTGCTAGGCGTATCACGTGAGGAGCACATGTTCCAGTGGGAATTTTGCATCCATACTCCTAGCATTATAGGTATTTGCACTTTATTCCTTGTATGCACATTTTATTTAAGCAATTTTAATTTTTTGTTTAGCAATTTGGTCCCTGTGTATGCACGTATATTTAGGTGTCCATTTCTCATCATTTTTAAATTCCAAAAATTGCATGTTGTAGTATAACTTGTCCTTTATCTGTGTGAACACATGTCATAATTTGTGAGCATCAAGGAATTAAATAATATTATTTTTGTGGAATTTGACATATTTTGTCCACTATTCCTTTTAGTTATTATTAAATTATTTGTTGCTCTTAAACTCACCATAAAATCATAGTAGATCTAGTTTAAGTTGCTCTACACTGTGCTAAAAAATCATAGCATTTGCACATGAATAAATCAAATAGTATTTTGCCTAATTGATTTTTAATAAGGTCAAATTTACATTATTTTTTAGGTTTTATTAATTTTCGTCGATTCATCTCACATAGACCTATCTAGGATAATTTTTATATCTATAAATAATGTGCCTTGGTATTTATTAAAATTATTTTGAAAAAACTACCCTGCATTCATATTAAATTCATTTTTAATCCGATTAGAGTCTAAAAATTCCAAAAAAATGCAGTAGCTTAGTCTCATCGAATATCATCTTATAGCCAAGTTTCATTAATTTTGGACCTCATTCGACTATCTTTTATGATTTAACTTAAAATTTGGCTCAAAATTACATTGTGTTTGCCTTAATTGCATAAAAAAGACCAAAAATATTCTCCTAAAAATCTGACATTGAAATCAACTTAAAATTTACATAAGGAGAAAGCTGCCTCCCTAAGTTCGACCTTAGGCTTGCCAAAGTAAAATGAGTTCACTGCTCGCATTTAATCGAACATTATATCTGAGTGGTTTTTGATGAAGTCTCGATTACCCGAATGCAACGAACGACAAAACCTAATTCGATTGATAACTCGGTTGAATTAACTAGGGTAGACGAGGGCACGCCAATAAACAGTTTTAAGATTTTGCCATTTCAATTCTTTGAGATGAAAGAACTTGGAGAAGCCTCATATATCTTGGGTCTGAACTGCTTAGACATTGGGAAAGAGGATTTTGGGATTGTCACAGCATGGGTACATTAAGAAGATATTGGAATGTTTCCATAGGGAGACTTCCAAGAAAGGCTTCCTCCCTTAAGACACAATATCCTCCTATCTAAAGGGATGGCTCCTCAAAGTGTTGAATATAAGAAAGCCATGGCTAGATGCCCCTATACATCAGTTGTGGGAAACCTAATGTACGCCACGATGTGCACAATGTCCAATATCTTCCATGTAGTGGAAGTGGTAAACTATTACCAGTCCTACTATGGTGAGCAACACTGTAATGCAGTGAAGAACATCTTTAAGTATCTAAGAAGGATGCACGATTACATCTTGGTGTATGGAGATGGTGATTTACACATATTAGGATACATAGATTCTGACTTCCAGTCTGATAATGATAACCAAAGTCAACATCCAGGTTTGTGTTCCTGTTACGGTAGTACAGTGAGCTAGAGAAGCAAGAAGCATGACAGTACATCCAATTTAACAACAGAAGTCGAATACATTGCCGCATCAGATGCTGCAAAGGAGGAGGTGTGGTTGCACTAGTTCATCCTGGAACTTGGCGTAGTTTCCTCTGATACTCCCATCCCACTACTCTACGATAACACATGAGCCATACTAAGGTGAAGGAATGAAGATGGTATAAAAAGAGCAAGCATGCGGAAAGGAAATATCACATCATTCGGTAGATTCAAAAGCGTGGTGACATCATCATCATCATCACCACAGTGGCCTCTGCCGACAACGTTCTTGATCCCCTTACCAAACCTTTGACACAAAAGGTTTTCGATAAGTATGTAATGAGCATGGACTTAAGAATTGTACCTTAATGGTTCTAAGGGCTAGTGGGAGATTGTTAGCCATGTGAGCCCAAGGCGAACCATTTCTACAATACATGTTATTGTAATGTTTGATGTATCAATAAAAGTTATTGATTTATTTCACTCCCTGTCTGAGATTAAATGAATGAATGCACTATAATGTCATTTGGTACAATTTGTGTTATGTAGCATGGCCATCTTAATGATCATACAACAGTTGATTCAATAGTTGAATCATAGAGGCTGGTGATTGTATGAATATCTAAGGAGTTAGGTTGAGGACTCAATAAGCACCATTAAATGATTATTAAGATATGATATCCAGCTGAGAAGGAGATGGAAATCATTCTCTATAGTCTTATATATGACCGACCTCTTGATGCAGGTCCTCTGTGTAGGATTAGAGATTCAGAGGTGTCAGATAATTTAGGTCAAATAGTTAACTTAATGAGATAGAAATAACCAAAGGCATATGTCGTATACTGTCAAGATATATGCATGCATTCTCTAACCGGAGACAAAGGTCTTGCTATATGTATGAGTATGTACATTTGGCAGACCGATAGGTTGATGGCCTAATCAAGGTCTACACATTGGAGAGCTAGTGTGCATACAAGGGTATAAGAGTAATACAATCTCTCAAACAGATCATATGGTTCACTTGTGAACCGAGAGACATGAGCTCACTCATGACGTATTGGGACCAATCAAATTCCATGCATGGTTGTATTGCTTTGGAAGCATGACATCAATTTGTAGATATGATATATGCTTTTTGAATGCATATGATCGATACTAACTCCTAATAATCGAGTGACAAACTTAATGATAAAATCTTGGAGATGACAGTACAAAATTGATCTAAATCTCCGGGTTTATTCTAGGTCTTTTAGTATGCAAGATGTACATGTATTGGGATTACCTAAGGGTGATATGAATAAACAATTGTATAACCATGACGCTTCCATTTTGAGGGAGTAATGAAACATGTCTGGATTTTAGTGACTTCACTCAGTAGAGAAATCTGATCTTAGTCCAAGTGCCAAACATTGATCTAAATGTCATTAGGATATAATGAGAAGATTAATTTCTTTGAGAGGACACTGAGATATGGATTTGAGATATAATCTCATTATCCAAGTCACTATACGTGGAACGTATAATCGCCCTATCCTTATCTCCAAGCATTCGTCAAGAAAGCGTATTCTTCTTGAAAGAGTCCAAGAATAATTCTATTGCAAAATGTGTATCCAAGCATTGAGAAATAGATAATTAAAAATTATTCAATTATCATGAATAATGTTAATTTGATTCATATTATTTAGATGCATGAGAATGATTATCCAATATAATTAAATGTTATTTAATTATCACGGAAAAGAATAATGTGGATAACACTATCGATATTAATCTTACATATTATAAGTGAGATTTATAATATATAAGAGAGAGCTATTTGTAAATAACATTTACAATTTAAATGTTGATATGAATTTGATTCACATTGGACAATTAATTGAAAGTATAATTTACATTTTATTTTTGGTTGTTAATGTGATTCACAATTTTCTAATGTCATGAAAATTATTCACAAAATAATTATGAATTATTTATGTGAAAAAATTTATAACAAATATTTTTGTAAATTATGAAGAAAATCATGGGATACATAATCTAATGAAAAAAGAAAAGGAAGCCTCCTTCCCAATAAGGAGGGTGGACTGCCACTATAATCCTACTTCAAGTAGGGTTGTCCACCCCCCTTATTGGAAAGAGGCCCGCCTCCTTCCTATTTCTCCTATGATGATTGATATAATTGAATTAATTATGTTGATGATTTATTCATTATGTATTTAGTATAATTAGTTGTTGTTATTTTTTTACAAAAAAAAATCATCACCATTGAAAGAAACATAAATCAATCTCAACCATTGGATTTATGTTGTCCATGGATTGAGATCCATTGACCCCAAAATATTAGAAAAGAAGAGGCAACCCTTGCTCTTCTTTTACACCAATAGAATTTAATCTCTCTCTCCTCTCATATTCTCATACACACTCCCTTCTCTCCATCAAGAGTGGTCATCCACCTCTTGCCCTAGAGAAGATTATCGTTGCCGTTGCGTCGTCATGTTGTTGCTTCGGTCACTCGTGGATCTTCATCTTTCTCAGTGCTTCTTGTATACAAACAAGACCTCAGATTTCATGTGACGAAATAAAGAGATCCATCGCTTGGATTAATGTCATGGATTGCGAGAAGGACGCGTTTCATCAATGCGCTCGTAAACATCTCCTCCGCCAGGTCAGACTTGAGATAAGCAGTCTCTTTGTTTAGAGACTTCGATCGCAACCACACGTCGAGAGGTATTCAGATATCTACTTTGTGGTTTAGATGAAATGGTCCAAGAAATATTCTTGGATCATGTGGTTTCATCTCTTTCAAATTTTTAAATTCTGCTGCCCCGACTGATTAGTACGACTAGTCGCTCCCGATCCCATATAATGTGATCTTCACTCTTCTGTGATGCGCTTAAGGTTATTTCCAAAACCTTCACCTTGTTCCTATCTTTTTATTCATATAGAGATTAGACCCTCGGTCTTTTATTGCATGTCTTTATTTCTGCTTATTCCTGAGCTGAACGCCTCCTAAGGGAATGAGGTTTTGTATATCGGATGTGCAAGGACCCATAGTTCATGCATATGATGCTTGTTTCAAATTATTTTTCACTAAAATGAAAAGCTACAATTTATGAACTATTTTAATGAATTTTTGGGTATTTAAAATTCATTTATAACATATAAATATGTTCCTTAAGTATTTTCCAATGGTTGGCATCAAAAGGTGCATTATTTTGATTCGAAAAGTTCCCGTAATAAAGTTATTTTTGCATGTATTCATGGATTTGTAACAAATTGAACTATTGTTAATACTTTACAGTCATGAAATATGTTTAAAACGCATTAATGATGTACAAAATTAAATCAGAAAATTTCTCGAATTTATTCTACATGATTCCGCCTATGTTTGCCCTAGATATTCCATATTTAGTGGAGATGGGTCGGAAGATGATTGGATAATCACAATTACTTCCTTAAAAAATTATCATTCAATCTCAATAAAGTAAATTATGAATTTACCATGATTAATGATGACTAATATTTATGGAAATATTTGATTAAACCATAATCATCATTGAATGATTGTTTCTTGACAAGAACCCTAGTTTAACAATAGTTATAGGTCCACTTTTACGTACAAAATCAAAAACATATTTGCTTTACATGACTAGAAATTTAAGATCTTTAAAAATAATTTAAAAATGCCTAAGATGTTTGAGTGTGTACTATATAGTATTATGCAGGTCAACAAAGGAATGATGGATAAAACTGCAAGTACATTGATTCAAATTGTATTGTTCTGAATCATAATGGTGAAGTTGTCTAGATTTGGTTATGCTAGCTTGGTTTCATTATTAGAGCCTTGCATGTTAAGGAAATGCTCCCTCCCAGCATAACTTGAGAGTTCTGGTCGGATCCATTTTTGAGAAAAGGGTAATATGTGTAAATCAAGTTGTACTCTAATTATTAAAAAATCAGAATAATACGTACTTGTGAGAGCTAACACTATATAGTAATATCAAGAAAACCCTAAATGTTTGTTTGTTGAACTACAACAACAATAACAAAGCCTTTTCCCATAATTAAGTAGTGTCAGCTACATGGATTCTTTGCCTCCATTCAGATCTATGTTGGATCAATCCCGGGCTTATATCCAAAAAACTAAGATCTCTTCATATCGTCTCTTTCCAACACTTCATAGGTCGTCCTTGCCCTCTCTTAGCCGGCTCAATATCCCAACATTCGCATCTCCTAACCGGTGCATCAATTGATCTTCTTTGCAAATGACCAAACCATCTTAAGCATTTTTCTCGCATCTTATCCTCGATCGGAGCTACACCAACTTTCTTTCTGATTGCCTTATTCCGAATCCGATCATTACATCTGTGTCCACACATCCACCTTAGCATTTCCATTTCTGCTACAGCCATTCTCTGCACATGTCTATGGCTCATAGGTTAACATTCAAATCCATAGAGCATAGCAGGTCTCACGACAACTTTGTAAAAGTTTTCTTTAATTTTTTAAGGAATTTTTCGTCACATAGCGCAACAGAGGCTCCTCTCTACTTAAGCCAGCCTGTATTTAATCTATTAGTAACATCTCCATAAATTTCCCTCTCATGTTGCAAAATAGATCCCAGATATCTAAAAGAAACTCTCTTCTGAATGTTATCTTCACCAATCTTCAAATCGATTCCTTCACCATTGCCTCCATCAAAGGTGCACTCCATATATTCCATCTTAGCCCTACTTATACGAAATCGTTTAGTCTCCACTGCATGACTCTAGACCTCAAGCTTCTCATTTATTCCATCTCTACTCTCGTAAATCAACATAATATCAACGGTAAATAACATACACCAAGGTAACTCATCCTGAATGTGACTTGTCAACTCATCGATAATCAAAGTAAAAAGAAATGAACTCAAAGCTGAGCCTTGAAGTAAACCAATGCTGATGTCAAAATAATCAGTCTTCCCAGATGGGGTCCTCACACAAGATAAAGCCCTATCATACATATCTTTTATGAGGCTAATGTTTAGGACATGTACTTGTCTCTTCTCCAAAACTCTACACAGTATCTCTTATGGGACATAATTATAAGCCTTCTCTTATAGGACAGGTACTTGTCTCTTCCTTTTAGCTCTATAAATGTCCATTGTTCTCCTCACTAAATGGATGGCTTCAATAGTTGAGTGACCTGGCTTGAATTCGAATTGGTTTTCTCTATATGATTTATTGAATTAGATTGTTAATTAATTTAATATGATAAAATTAATTAGATATAATTAAAATAAACAGTCTATTATAAATAGAGTTGTAATTTTCTTAGAAGAAATAATTGTAATGAATATGATTCATTATGATAGCTAAAATTTGAATGGGATATGTAGGATCATATAAATGTTGTCCATGGTCTCCCGTCAAGGCAAAGGGTTACATTTCCATAGATTGTACATTGGAGATGCTTATGCAAAGGAATAACTCTGGTATGCAAGCGCACATGGATCGAGCTCTTTGCATCTCAAAATAATAAGGTCATATATGTAGTGACCCCAATATTGTTCCTCATATAATTGAGGTGCTATTGGATTGCACATAGAGAGTTCTATTCCTGTTGACGGTTGATTCAATTAACAACAGGTCAACATCACCTTAGGGGCGTTGAGCCCGGGTGCTAAAGACCAAATTGGGAAATGTAATTTAAATTGCAAGGCAGAATGAGTTCTCGCTTCATTTACGTAAGCTAAATTTTCTAACAATCAGAAGAGAGATTCTTTTAGATATCTGGGATCTATTTTGCAACATGATGGGGAAATTGATGGAGATATTACTAATAGAATAAATGCAGGCTGGCTAAAGTGGAGAGGAGCCTCCGCTGTTCTCTGTGATAAGAAAATTCCTTTAAAAATTAAAGGAAAGTTTTACAAAGCAGCCGTGAGAACTGCTATGCTTTATGGTTCTGAATGTTGGCCAGTGAACCATAGACATGTGCAGAGAATGGCTGTAGCAGAAATGAAAATGCTAAGATGGATGTGTGGACATACACGTAAAGATCGGATTCAGAATGATGCAATCAGAAAGAAAGTTGGTGTAGCTCCGATCGAGGATAAGATGCGAGAAAACCGCTTAAGATGGTTTGGTTATTTGCAAAGAAGGTCAACTGATGCACCGGTTAGGAGATGCGAGTGTTGGGATGTTGAGCCGGCTAAGAGAGGGCGAGGATGGCCTAAGAAGTGTTGGAAAGAGACTATACGAAGGGATCTTAGTTTTTTGGATATAAGTCCGAGATTGACCCAAGATAGATCTGAATGGAGGCGAAAAATCCATGTAGCCGACCCTACTTAATTGTGGGAAAAGGCTTTGCTGTTGTTGTTGTTGTTATTATAGGCATGTAACAAAGGTAGAAGGGAGATCCCAGATCTTGCTAGAGATATAATAGTAAGTATATCTCTCGCTTTGAAAGTTTAATAGGGAATGAACTTTAAAAGTATAAAAGGCAAGACTTCTTTGATTTAAAAATCCTTAATCAATGTATATAATTATTCATATATTATAATAACTTCATTCTTAATCTCAGTTATGAAATCCATGAACCCGCTCATTAGGCTTCTAGAGGTCAAGCAATTAACCAAACCAAATAATCAGGATTGGGTATGTAATTTGGAGCATGTTCTCTCCGTGAAGTTCATCGGCTATGTGCTCATTGAGAACAATCACAAAAAGTCTATGTCAAAGGAACAATTAAAATTTAATGATATATTTAATAAGGACCATTTGCTTGTTCGATGTTTATTTCAGGGTCTCTATCTAATATGCTTCGGAAGCAACACATGGAAATAGAGAATGGCCATGATATAATGTTGAATCTAAAAGAGATGTTCGGTGATGTGAACTACACGGAGAGCATTTGGAAGCATGGGTTCTGGCAGAGTTCGTCTCAACGGGTGAAGAAGAAGAGTCAAAGTGTTGACTCATCTTCTCAAGCTTCCACACATCTGACATCCAATAAAATGGATGTATGTTATCACTGCAAAAGATCGAGTCACTAGAAATGAGATTGTCCAAAATTTCTGAAAACCTTAGAATGGGGTAAAGATAATGCCCTGGCATGTATAAAAACTGATTTCATCATTGAAACTAATTTTCTCATAGGATGAGAAAGTTATTGGGTTGTAGATTTTGGTGCTTCTGTTCATGCATGCAATATGTTGCATCTATTTTGGGAGACTAGAAATCTCGATGAAGAGGAGATAGTCGTACAGATGGGATCTAGTGCAACTGTTGCTGTAGTCATCGTTGAGACGTGCGGACTATCATTATCTAGTGGGAGAGCACTATTACTTAGAGAATGTCTCTATGTTCCGAATGATAGAAATAACTTGTTATTTGTATCTAAGTTAGTTAGAAAATGATATTTGTTCATGTTTTGTGAGAAGATTATCATGAGACATTATGATAAATATATGACATATGGTATTCTAACTTCTACTGGACTCTATGAATTGTGCATTTATGAATCTATCAAAAATGTAATACTCACTAATAAAAACCTGAAAAGATCTAGAGAGGATTAAAATCATTCTAATATGATTTGGCATCAAAGGCTTGGCCATTTATCTATGGATTGGATCAATAGATTAGTAAAGGATGGACCCTTATGTTTCTATAGGTCCAAACTTTACATACTCCTGAACATTGCGTTTGAGCTAAAATGATAAAAGCACCCTTCTGAAATAAGGGTACACATTGTGAGGGCATTCTTGACCTAATACATACCGATGTATGTGGTCCCTTCAGTACCACAACACGAAATGGACATACATATTCTTTTACATTTATTGATGACCATTAGCGACTGGGTTTATCTTCCTATTACATCATAAATATGAAGACTTCGAAACATTCAAAGAATTCATGGTTGTTGTTGAGAACTAAACCGATAGGAAGATTACACAGATTCGATCTGACCATGGTGGTGGGTGTCTCTCAGATGAATTTAAGGAATACCTCAAGGAGAGAGGAATTGTATCCAATCTAACTCCCGGAATTCCCCAACTTAATGGTATTGTTGAAAGACGCAACAAGACCATCATGGACATGATCCATTCAATGATGATTAAATCACATTTACCTCTTACTTTCTAGGGATATACAATAGAGACTACAATATATATCCTTAATAAGATTCCTAGCAAATCTATATCCAAAACCCCTCATGAGCTTTGACATGGAACCAAGATTAATGTTAGATACTTAAGGATTTGCGCTTGTTTGGTCCATGAGAAGAATGTGGACGTAAGTATGCTAGAATCTCACACTAGAGAGTGCCACTTCATTTGGCATGTAAAGGACAGTATTGGATACCAACTTTATGACCCTGAGACTTAAAAGATTTTCGTCTCTAAAGATGTAAAATTCATAGAGAATGAGTTTTTTAAGAATCAAGACAAAACTGAAGTGAAAGGTACTCATTGAATCCCTTGAGGATATTGAGCCTCCTGAACCAGAAACTGAAGATGTGAATGAAGATGAAACACCCATACCTCTTACAAGGAGTTCGAGGGTGGTTATTCCACTTGAAAGGTACAGATTCCATGTGTCGCATAAAACTAACAATGATCCAACTTCATTTGATTAAGCACACATGGATTATGATATGGATAGATAGATGCTAGCAATGAGTTGTGAAATAGACTCCAAGTACAAGAATGGTTTATGCACCCTAAAGGATTCACCTAGAGGATTAAATAGATCCTCAAGAGAAAGAGGGGACCTTATGGGAAGGTAGAGACCTCCAAGGCATGGCTCATAGCCAAGGGCTATACTAGGAGAAGGCATCGACTCCGTTGAGACATTCTCTCTTGTGACTATGCTTAAATCCATCATGGCACTACTAGTTATAGTTGTATATATTGATTACTATATCTGGTAGATTGATACCAAGACTGCATTCCTTAATGGATACCTCGAGGAGGATATCTATGTGGAGTATCCCTAGGGCTTCGTAACTGAACAACGTAAAGTGTGCAAGTTGAAGAAATCTATCTATGAGCTCAAACAATCTTATCGAAGTAGGAATATCAGATTTGATGAAACCATAAGGAGTTATGATTTCATTCGGAATCTAGATGAACCATAAGTGTACAGGAAACTTAGTAGGAGCATTATTGTGTTTATCATGCTTTACATAGATGACATCATTATCATTGAGAATGATACATGGATAATGACGTGTGTTAAGATCTTATTGTCTCATGAGAAGCATCTTATATCTTGGGTATGTAGCTATTCAAAAACAAAGAAAAGATGATTTTATGATTGTCACAAAAATGGATACATTAAAAAGTTCTTGGAACAATTCCATATGGAAGTTTCAAGAATGAGATCCTTCTCTTAAGACACAGTATACACCTATCTAAAGTGATGGCTCCTCAAAGTATTAAGGGTAAGAAAGATAAAGTTAGATGCCCTTATGCATCAGATGTGGGAATCCTATTGTATGCCATGATGTGTATAAGGCCAGATATCTGTCATGCAATGGGAGTGGTTCGCCATTACCAATCCTAATATCGATAACAACACCGGAATGCGGTGAAGAACATCTTTAAGTATTTAAGACAGATGAAATATTACATCTTGGCCTATGGAGATGGTAATCTCCAAGTCTTAGGATACACATGTTCAGACTTCCAATCTGTTATACATGACCGCAAGTCAACTTCAGGATTTGTGTTCTTGTTGAACAGTGGTGCTATGTGCTAGAGAAGTAAGAAGCATGACACTACTCCTTGATATCCGCCCCCGCACCCTATGTTTAATTCGAGCAAATTAATGTCCAAATTAATTTATAATTTTCCTTGCAGTCAGATACGAGAGGGAATATCAAAAACCACTTTTTAATTAGATTCAAGTCAATTTCAAGCGGCATTTTTTTTTACTTGGTGAAGTCCAAGGTCGAACTCAGGGAGGCATCTGTCTCCTTAGATGAATTAGTAGCAAAGTCCAATGTTCGATTTTCAGGGAATTATTTTTTTGGTCTTTTTTTCTATTTCTATGCAAGACACATGCAACAATCAAGACAATTTAAAGTTAAATCAGTTAATGTATCAAATGAAGTCCAAAAATTATAAAAATTGGCCAGGTGATGAAATATGGTGAAAATGAACTACCCTAATTTTTTTGGAATTTTTCGACACTAAATGAATTTACTGTGAATTTAAAATGACAACAGGGTGATTTTCACTAATTTAATTTTAATAAATAACAAATCACAATATTTTCAGGAACTAAAATTATCCTAGATAGATTTGATGATAAGGAATCTAGAAAATTGTTAAACTTTAATTTTACTGTGAAATGAAACTATTAAAAATAAATTAAGGAAATCACCAATTAATTTATTCAGGCCTTGATATGTGTGCAAATTATATGAAATTTTATGCAATGTTAAGTTAACTATTCTATAGCTACTATGATTTTTTGAGAATTTTTTGGGTTACAGAGAATTAATTAATAATTAAAAGGTCCAACTGGGAAAAATATTACAAAAATAAACCAATTAATTAATTAACAATTCTACTGTAATTACAAAAATATGACAAGTGTCACAATAGATAGAGGACAAGCTAAGCTACAACATGCAACTTTTGAAACTAAAAAATGATGAAATATGACACCTAGGGATGCGTGCAAAGATAGGGGTGTATTTGCAGTACAGGAAATAAAAATTACATAAAAATAAACATGCTAACAGGGACTTATATGCAATTACCTAGAATGCTAGGGGGTTGAATGCAATTTCTCCACTGGGCACGTGTTCCTCACGTGGGGACGCTTCACAGGGACTGATTTGCAATATTTGAAAGTTCCAGGGGCTCCCGTGCAATTTACCCAGGCGCACGTGCTGCTCACGTGGGGCGCCTAGGTTCGGGTGGCGTCAGCGGCACGGATCTTGGCTCGGGGGATTCTAGAGGTTCGGCTGAGCTCCGGGTGGTCCGACCCTAAAGGTCGAGGAAGAGGCTCAGACCCGTCGACGTGGCTGGCTGCGGTCTGTTGGATTACGGATCGATCCAACGTTGTGGTGCTTCTCCGGATATGGGCGACGTGGCGTGAAGATAAACGTGGGATCTAGAAGGATCCGACGGCTCTTTGATGAGTGGCGACGTGGACGGCTAGGGACCGTTCGATCAAGATGATCGAACGGTGGTTGTAGCATCGTCTTCAACGGTCCTGCGCCCCCTGCGGAGGAGTTGGCGGGGCTCCGACGAGGTGGGATTGGCTCCACCCGATCCTCCTAGTGTCGGTGATGCTCTCTGGAAGCTCGGAGGTAGCTTGGGAGACGCGCGGCGGTGCGGCAATGCCTCTGATGGTCACAGGAGTGACGGAGGCGCGTAGGAGCTCTCTGGCGATGAAGCTCGATGGGGACTCCAGTGAGCGTCTGACCAATGAACGAGATGGGTACCTGCAGGTGTTAGGAGTATAGCCGAAGCTTGTGCGTGCTAGTGGAGATGTGAGATGCGAGTGGCGAGGCCTAAGGCGGAACGTAGATGGTCCGGCGATGGTGCTCCGCCCAGGTGGCAGAGCTGGAGCTGATGGAAGGTGAAGTGATTCTTCGGAGGGTGTGAAGTGTACCGCGAAGGTCAGAGCTCCGTCACGGAGCTCAGCGAGGTGGAAGCGGGGCGAGAAGATGAAGGTGGAGCGCAAAGAAATTTTGAGAAAAACTAAATAAAAATCGAGAAGATATCGGAGAGGATGGAGGAGGTTACCTGGGGTTTGGAGCTCGAAGTCGAGTTCCAGGTCGTTGCTCGAAGGGGCGGTAAGGCCCTGAGCTCAAGCATCTTCGCGGAGGAGGGGCTGCGACACGGTGGTGGCACCGTGGATCTCACCAGAGAAGAACGTTGTCGTCGCTCAAGGAATCGATCGATTGCTGTCACGAAATGGAAGCTCCGAGCTCTAGGTACTTCTCTGGGGAGGCGAATAGGGCTGAAGTTGGCCGGTGATGGTGTATTTATAGGATAGAGTCGACGGCCGGGCTGGTGACGAGGTGATGTTAGTGGGGTTCGTGAAGCGTTTCTGGTGGAAGTCATGGTGAGTGGGGTAGCTGACGAGGATGAGGGGAGAGTGGCGATGAACGTGGAGGCGATGGTGGTCGAAGAGGGTGGCTGGAGTGCGGCCAAGAATAGGAAGGGGCAAGCCCCTCGCGCACGACTGAGATTGTGGGATAGGGGGGCGCCAGAGGTGGACGACGAGGCCCTGGCCGTTGGATCTTGTGATCCAACGACCCAGATCAGAGCGCTAAGGAACGGGCATGATCTTATCGGAGGCGAGGTGATCTGAGGCCGTGATGGCGCCACGTGGTGCGATAGGGCGAAGCGCGAGCGGGCGGCTGAGATCAAGTCAAGGCGACGCGATCTAAGGGTCAGGAGGCCAACACGTGGCACGATGGGGGCGAAGCGCGAGCGGGCGGCCAATATGCAATTAGGGCTTAGATCGAATGGTTGGAATTAAAGTGCTAGTGGACGGTGCAGATCGAAGGGCTGAAGGCATGATCTGATGGCGCATAATGCGCCACGTGGCATGTTGTGGGAGAGGCGCTAATGGGTGGATCAGATGAGAAGGGGAAAACGATCTGACGGTGGAAGTGAAAGGGTATACGTGGAGGTGGCTGGGCCGTTGGATTCAAAGAGAAATCCAATGGCTGAGAGCAAGGGCGGCTAGGGCAAGGGGAGCGGGCCGCGTGGCGCAATCAGAGGGCACCACGTGGCCAGCTGTGATTGGCTAAGAAATGAAATGGATGTAGAGAGAGAAGGAAGTCGAATTTGGAAGAACTCAAAACATGAAAGTTGTAGATCTTGATGAGATCTATAAGTTTCATGTTGAACAATGACGGAGATGAGGTCAAATATGATACGAAAATACAAAGATACAAATATACATATATGTAGTATACAAAGTGGCCCAAAAACCCAACTTTTTCATATGAACTCCAAATTGGATGAAATTAATCTCATTTTAAAGGTCTTCTAATGTGTATTAATATAAAAGTGAGTAGACCTATTTTGGATTTGGTATATGGGAGCTATGGGCATTATGAGGTCTAGGGCTTTATTGGATATTTTGCAAAGGAGATTCTTGATTTTCTTCCTTATATTATTAACTACAAGTGTACATATTATAAGGGAGATGCTATTTTAATAGTGGATATTCTACAAATGATCTTGTCTTCTTATTTAATGCAAAATATGAATGCTAAAATGCATGTATTATGAATGCATGTATGAATGCTATTTATGCATTATAAAGGGAAATATGCATCTATTTACTTGGGAACAAGCTTCTATTTTCAACTTTTAGAGTGATGAATCACGGATTCATCACTCTAGATTCAACAACAAAAGTCGAATAAATTCCCGCATTGGATGCTGTAAAGGAGGCAGTGTGGTTGTGCAAGTTCATCTTAAAACATGGCCTAGATTCCTCATATACTCCCATCTCGCTACTCTGTGATAATATGTGAGCCATAGCTCAGGTGAAGGAACCAAAATGTCATCAAAAGAGCAATCATGTGGAAAGTAAATACCACATCATTCACAAGATACAAAAGCATGGTGACATCGTCATCATTAAGGTGGCCTCTGTCGATAATGTTGTTGATCCCCTTACCATATCTTTGTCTCAAAAGGGTTTCGACTAGCATGTAATAAGCATGGTTTTAAAGATTGTACCTAAATGGTTCCAAGGGCTAGTGGGAGATTGTTAGACATGTGAGACCCGAGAAAACCATTTCTACAATAAATGTTATTGTAATCTTATGATAAATCAATAAAAGATATTGATTTTTTTCACTCCTTGTTTGAGATTAAATAAGTGAATGCACTTATAAGGTCCATTTGTACAATTAGGGTTATGTACCATGGCCATATTAATAATCTTGTTGTTGTTGATCCAATGGTTGAATCATAGAGGTTGGTGCTTGGACGATATCTAAAGAGTTAGATAGAAGACACATCAAGCACCGTCAAATTATTCTTAAGAGAGGATCTTCTGCTTGTGAAAGATATGACAATCCATCTATAAAGGTTGATATCCGACCGACCTCTTTATGCGGGTCCTCTGCATAGGAATATATATTTGGAGGTGTCAAATAAATTAGGTCAAAGAGTTGACGTAACAAGATCAAGATAACCAAGACCTATGTCGTATGCTTTCACGATATAGGCATGCATCCTCTGACTGGAGATAGATGTATTACTATATGTCTATGTATGTACATTATGCCTACCATTAGGTTGATGTCATAATCAAGATCTATACACCGATCTCTCAAAGGGATCCTACAGGTTCACTACTGACCCGAAAGATGTGAGCTCGCTCATAAGGTATTGGGACCAATCAAATTCCATGAATGGTCATCATTCTTTAGAAGCATGACAAGAATTTATAGGTATGACATATGCTTTTGGAAGACATATTATCGATACCAACTCCCAATGACCGAATGAGAACAAATGATAAAACCCTAAAAAAAGATAGCTTAAATATGATATAAAACTTCAGGTTTATTCTAGGTATTCCAGTATGTAGGATATACGAGTATTAGGATTACTCGAGGGTGATGTGATCGTAAACGATTGTATAACCATGACACTTCCATTATGAGGGAGTGATGAAAATGGAATGCATTTTAGTGACTCCTCTTAATTGATTAGTAATCTGATCTTAGTACAAATGTTGGAAATTGATCTGAATGTGATTTGGATGCAATGCGAAGATTAAATTTACAATATTATTTAGTCAAACATCTTTGAGAGTTCCCTGAGATTTAGATTTTAGATATGATCTCAATATCTAAGTCATGTGATGCGTGAGCGCATCAAATTAGTTCTACTCAAAGGGTAGAACTTCTTCAAAAAGAGCTCCTTAAACTGTACAAAAGTAGTTATAACTACCCCCAGATTCTTCATCCAATAATCAACCTTATCCTTTATGGCAAAGGAAGGACTTTCAGTCTAATGTAGTCTTGGCTAACCCTTGGAAATCTAAGGTTAGTACAGACCAAATCAAAGTCCTTAAAGAATGTGTATGGCTCCTCGTGTGCATTCCCATGAAAATGAGGCAACAAACTCAAGAACTACGGTTTCAACTCATATTCTACTTCGATCTCGATTGGGTTCAACCAATTGGTCATCTGATATTGCCCAGGGTTGTATGCCACATCCATAGGTGCATCTCTACCCAACTATAACTGGCCAAGTTGTGCTCTCACAAGTGCTTGGTTCTGCTCAGACTCTGTTAGCCTAGCAAGTACTACATGCATTGGGTCCTCTTGTTCTTCCTCCTCCCCATTCTGTTTCCTAGGAGGCATCTTAATGGTGTCTTCATCACATTCATCAAACAAAGTATTGGAGTGAGATCTACATGAAAATAATGAAATCATATAGATCTCACCAAGGCAATGATCTTCCTCAGTGAGTAAAGAAGAAAGACAGGGGTTGTTTGGGATGTAACCACCACGAGGAGTGAATCATGATACATCAATTCGAAACAAGGGTTATTTCTAAACCGGGATGGTCCAATTAAAGTAGAAGGGGATTGAACCTATGAATATGTAATATTTGGGTAGTTCAAAGACAAGCTCGTAAAGTCCAAGCAAATGTCCGACCAATTATCCATCTTCGAGTTCCAAAAGAAACGAGAATAGAGCATGCTCAAAAAAATATAATACTACTAGGCATGTGAATGTGCGGAGTTACTCACATAAAATAATCAATACAAACCCCTATGAATTGATTCACCAACTCAACATGAAGGCCAAGGATGATGGCTGGTATGTTGGTAGGAATTGATTGTGCTGACTAGAAGATCAAGATGCTTTGCAATGTAGTTGAGCTTGTCTAACCCCTTTATCCTTTGTTCGATCACATATAATTTTTCCAGATCTTATGATTGCTTTTCAAAGATATATATGTGTTCGACCATGGACTTCCCAAGTTTATAAAGTAAAGCTAGGTACTCTTTACAAAGACATTTGTCCTAGTTCTGTGTAGTTCGTTGAGTGCTCATATTACAACAAGTACTTTTTATCATTATGTGTAAATTATTTATGATAGCAATCTAGAGGCTAATAATATCAAGCAGATGCATCACACAAAATTAATGTAATTTTTAAAACATTTTTTTATGCTTTTCAATTGAACTAAAACATTAAGGCAAATATAGTACACACTTATCCACAATACAACAAAGCTCCTGGATTTTATCAATGAAATTTTTAATCAATGTTAGGTATTCCAAAAAATGAAGTTATAAAGGTCTCAATTCACCGATTTTCATCAAAGCTTGATTACTCGCATTCAGTAGGAAGACGACTCCCAATTATTCAATTCATGACATATTAATCAGGAATAACAAAATGATAATATATCAATTATTCCAATCAGTTAATCAATAAATTCAGGAATTCAATCTATCAAACAATGCACAATATTCCAATTTCAATTGAAATAAGGAGTCGAATATAACAATAAAGTTCCCTAACAGTGAATGTGTGCAATAAGTATCACATGAACTATCCAAACACTCTAACACGTAAAGAATTGAATCAGCTTTCAAATGAGACCAAAATCACTTCCATTGGGTCTATAGATAAAAACTTGTTCAAGATGCAATACAAAGGCATAAATGAAAAAAACATAGAATTTTTATCACAATCTGGTCCGAAATTGGAAGCAAATGCAAAAACACAAAGTTGTAGGGGCTAGTATGTAATTATTACAAAAGACAGAAGGATACAAGTGCAAATAGCAACATATTCAAGACTTATATACAAATTCTCTAAAAGTCATGTGCTCTGCACACACTCACTAAGGGCTTGAATGCAATACTGGAGACATGTGAGGGATTTGCTGAAAAAAATCCCAGGTCATGTGCATTCTGCACGTGACTTCAAAGAGGTCCGGAGGGAAGCTTGATAATGATGTGTCAACAGCTCACTGGCTCAGCTCAAGTTCGAGTGCACACGACTTATTTTCTTTTCTCATTTTTTGATTTTATTTTATATTTTATATTAAATTAATTATATACAATTTTATTCTAATTTTTATTTTTTTAATGAGAAATAAATACATAAAATAATAGCACAATAATATGGTTTTATAATATATATTAATCAGGGTAAATTATTTACAACACACAGATTATTAGTTATTGTTTAAAGTCAATGAATCTTGGTGAATAGCTTAAGTTAGAGAGATAATAATATAAAATAATGTAGATAAATCTAGGATTTATCACCCCCTATACTTAAGCTAAGCTTGTCCTCGAGCTAATAAATAAAGAACTAATTAGAGAGTTAGCTTAATTAGTGAGATCCCTGACATGTGTGTGTGAGTATACAAGGCTCGATTTGACCTAGAACACTAGGTTTAGAAATCCTAAAACTCTATGTTGATCCACATGTTAATCGAAAGGAATTCATCTCCTCTAATTGTCATGCTCTCAATATACATATAAATATGAAGTATGACTTAGTTTGACTGCACTCATAGGAGTAGACTCTCAATATCACCAAGAATTTCAATCTCAAAAGCTCTCCTTAGAACCCAACCCCTAACTCTAGGGAATAACTTTGCTTCAATCCACCATCTCTTTAGTTTGTCAGACTTATAAGATATATATGAAAAGCCAGATCATGGAGGAAAATAGGATTGTGTAATTCTTTTCTCTTCCTCTCATTATAACAAGGTTTCTCTTAAGTGCCAATACTCAACAGACACATACACACACATATTATTTACAAATTAGTGTGTCCATCAAGAGAGATTGAGCCGTATGTACCTGTTTTCCTAGGAATATACCGGGGTGTGCTTTTTAAAGTATCTAATATACATACACCCAGACTTGAAGCGCTAACAATACAAAGCCATTTTTGATGTACTATCCTAACTCAGAAAAGCCTAAGATTTGGTCTAATTGGATACTTAAAAGGTTAGGAGCGCTCGCCTTGAATGTAAGCTCATATGAAGCAGCTTAGTAATGTAATGAGCTTTTCATCATTTTCATCATCATTTTTTTGTGAGGGAACTTCCCTTCTTTTTGGCAAGCTTCACTGCTTTTACCAAGGATTGGCACACACTGATCAACTTATTAATTTTATGTCATCACATCCTAACACTATAGGTCAAAGTCAAGAGATAGTATGAGAACCATGTCCCATACTGGCTAAGTTGCTGACACTCAGGTTTCATGCAGCCCTCATTAATTTTAACCCATCCTCGAGCATCATATAGATCAAGTCCTAATTCAAGCCTCAAATCCTAGCCTTCTCAGTGATACCTCAACTCATCTCAATCATGAATGCAATCGTGCATGTGAGTGATAGTCAAATTCTTTTAAAGGAGACTAAGCATGGAATATAGCATGCATATCTTCTAACTAGGGAAGCTTGAATTATTAAGTCCAAGACCCTAATGATTAAGACATGATAGCTCTATGTCTATGGACTCCTTAAACCCAATGTTGAAGATCATCTCAAGCCTTGAGTGCATAGTGAACGTGTCAGAGAATAACACAAATTAATAAGTTAATGAGTTAGTTAATCACAAAAGAATTAAGGAAATTGTTAGTTTTTATTAAGACAAAGACAACAGAATGGGTAACCTTGACAAATCAACAACACAACACGGACTACACTAGGATACCCATTACAAGAAAACAAAATTCAATTCCATAGGAATCAAGATTGAATCTTCGAGGTTTAAAATCCCATGCCGCTTTATTTTTTTAGGCTGATATCTGACCGACCTCTTGATGCAGGTCCTCTGCATATGAATAGAGATTCGGAGGTGTCAGATTAATTAGGTCAAAGAGTTGACTTAACGAGATTCAGATAACCAAAGTCCTATATCGTATGCTGTCACGATACAGGCACACATCCTCTGACCGGAGACAGATGTGTTACTATATGTTTGAGTATGTACATTTGGCAGACCAATAGGTTGATGACCTAATCAAGGTCTATACACCGGCGCGCTGGTGTGCATATAAGGGCATATGAGTAATACGATCTCTCAAAGGGATCATATAGGTTCACTTACTGAACCGGAAGACATGAGCTCACTCATGAGATATTGGGAAGAATCAAATTCCATGCGCATGGTCGTCTCGCTTTGGAAGCTTGACTGAATTTGTAGGTTTGATATATACTTTTGGAAAGTACATCATCAAGACCTAGGTATGATATATGCTTTTGGAAAGTATATGATCGATAGCGACTCCCAATGATCGAATGAGAAACTTACTGATAAAACCACGAAGTAGACAGTGTAAAGTTGATCTAATACTTCGGGTTTAATCTGAGTCTTCCAGTATGCAGTATTGGGAATACCTGAGGGTGATGTGATCATAAACGATTGTATAACCATGACGCTTCCATTCCTAGGGAGTGATGAAACGGGTCTGGATTTTAGTGACCCCTCTCAGTAGAGAAGTAATCTGATCTTAGTCCAAATGTTGGACATTGATCTGAATGTGATTCAGATGCAATGAGAAGATTAGATTTGCGGTCTTGATTTAATCAAGCATCTATGGGAGGCCCGTGATCTGAATTTGAGATATGATCTCAATATCCATGTCACTATACGTGGAACAATACAATCGCCCTGTCCTTATCTCCAAGTATTCGCGGAGAAAGCGCATTATCCTTGAAAGAGTTCATGGATAATTCTATTGTTGATATATGTATCCGAGCATTGAGAAAATGGATAATTAAATGTGATTTAATTATCATGAATAATATGAACTTGATTCATGTTATAAGGAGAGTTATCTTAGATAATTAAATGTGATTTGATTATCAAAGATGTAAATAATATGAATGTGATTCATATTATTTGAGCACATGAGAATAAGTTATCCAATATAATTAAATGTGATTTAATTATTATGGATAAGAATAATGTGGATAGTAATATCCAATTATTCATAATATATTATAAATGTGATTTATAATGTATTAGAGAGAGTTAAATATAATTTATATTAGTAGATTAATTATTAATGTGTATTGGATACACATTGTCTAATTAATTGAAAATGTAAATTACATTTTGTTTTGGGTTGTGAATATGATTCACAATATTCCAATGTCAAGATTGCAATATTCCCAAATTTAATTGAGAATTATTTTGGTGAATAAAAATCCCAACAAATAGTTGTTGGAAAATAAATAGACAGAAAATCAAGGAGATGTGCAATCTCATGGGAATCCATGAGATTGCCCTCTAAAGGGGAAGGTTGATCTCCTTTGTATTTTCTCTCCTTATTTGATTGATTTAATTTGGTCTTAATATTTATTTGATTTATCAAATATATTTAATCAAAATTAAATCACAAGTTGTTGGTTTTTACCAACAATAATCTTGACCATTGGATTGACATAAATCAATCTCATCAATTGATTTTATATGTCACATGGATTGAGATCCATGGATCCCAAAACCCTATTAATAGAGAGGCATACCATGCTCTCTATTTTCACACACAATGCTTGAGAAGCATCTCTCTCTCTTTTCTCTCTACTCGACAGCCCTCTCTTCCTCTCATGTGGCCGTCCACCATGGATGACCTAAGAGAGGTCCTCCATCGCCGTGGCATCGTCGTTATGCTGCTCGTTTGTCTGCTCGTGGATCTTTGTCTCCTTCGGTGCGCCTCGCTCGTGAAGAAGACGTCGGATCTCGTGTGTCGAGATCAGGAGATCCACCGCTTGGATCGTCAACATGGATTGCGAGAAGCACGCGGTTGATCCCTGCGCTCGCAAGCGTCTCCTCCGTCAAATCGGACTTGAGATAGGAGGTCTCTTCGTTTAGAGACTCGATCGTAACCACGCTTCAAGAGGTAATCCTATTACTTGTTTTGTGGTTTATACGAAACGATCCGAGAAGTGTTCTTGGATCATGTGGTTTCGTCGTATGAATTTTTTTTAAATTCCGCTGCATCGAGCAACTAGTGCGACTAGTCGCTCCTCGCCGTATTCGATACGACGCTCAGGCTTCCGTGATGCGCTTGAGGATTTAACCATATCCTTCAAAATACTTGATAGCAGTAATAACAATATCTTCAAAGATGACAAGACTTTAGATATAGTGATATCAAAGTCTTATCTTCAAGAAATTAAGACTTTATAGATGGAGATCCAAAAGGTCTTAATTGTGGATACCTTAGGAGATAGAGATCTCCAGGAATAAGTGTATTCTGATAAGGATAATGGAAATTACATGTTGGTTATAATAATTATTGAGTTGTACTATCAAGGACACTATAACTAATCAAGATTGAATATTGGTTGCATAAGATGCAACATTCGCATTGGATGCAAGCACTGTTACTTGGAGATATGCAAGTGTCGTAAAAGGACTTGGCATAGTCTCTTGGGAACAGAGTGACTGATCAACTTACCTAGATATCTTTCTAAATAGGCTATTATTGTCACATGAGTGTGGGTTTAAATCATTAGCCCATTAATGGCTCTTTGAGTTAGTGGGAGATTGTTGCACATGTGTGCCCACGATGAGCCATTATGCAATAAATGTTATTGCAAATATCATTCCCTGATCTGAAATGAAGAATAACTAATTTGCATAATAGGTCCCTTAGTACAATTAGGGAAATGTACCATGGCCATCTTAATGATCATACAACTGTTGATTCAATTATTGAATCATAGAGGCTGGTGCTTGGATGAATATATAAAGAGTTATATTGAGGACTCATCAAGCACCCGAAAATGATTATTAAGAGATTATCTCCAGCCCGAGTAGGAGATGGACATCCTTTCTCACTAGGCTAATATCTAACCGACCTCTTGATGCAGGTCCTCTACATAGGAATAGAGTTTTGAAGTATTAGACAAGTCAGGTCAAAGAGTTGACTTAACGAGATCGAGATAACCAAAGTCCTATGTCGTATGTTGTCACGATATAGGCATGCATCCTCTGACCGGAGACAGATTCATTACTATATGTCTGAGTATGTACATTTGGCAGACCAATAGGTTGATGACCTAACCAAGGTCTATACACCGGCGCGCTGGTGTGCATGCAACGACATATGAGTAATACGATCTCTCAATGGGATCATACAAGTTCATTGCTGAACCGGAAGACATGAGCTCACTCATGATATATTGGGAAGAATCAAATTCTATGCATGGTCATCTCTCTTTGGAAGCTTGACTAAATTTGTAGGTTATATATATATATACACTTTTGGAAGGTATATGATCAACACCTGGGTATGATATATGCTTTTGGAAAGTATATGATCAATACCAAATCCCAATATTCAAATGAGAAACATTAGGATAAAACCCTGAAGTAGACAATCTAGATGAGATCTAAAACTTTGGGTTTAATCTGGGTCTTCCAGTATGCAGGATGTACATGTATTAAGAATACCTGAGGGTGATGTGATCTTAAACAATTGTATAACCATGACGCTTCCATTACAAGGGAGTGATGAAACAGGTATGGACTTTAGTGACTCCTCTCATAGAGAAGTAATCTGATCTTAGTCCAAATGTTGGACATTGATATTAATGTGATTCAGATGTAATGAGAAGATTAGATTTGTGGTCTTGATTTAATCAAGCGTCTATGAGAGGTTCGCAAGATCTGGATTTGAGATGTGATCTCAATATCCAAGTCACTTTACATGGAACAATACAATCGTCATGTCCTTATCTCCAAGTATCCGCGGAGAAAGCGCAGTATCCTTGAAAGAGTTCAGGATAATTTTATTGTTGATATATGTATGCGAGCATTGAAAAAATAAATAATTAAATGTGATTTAATTATTGTGAATAATATTAATTTGAATCATATTATAAGGAGAGTTATCTGAGATAATTAAACATGATTTAATTATCAAAAGATGTGAATGATATGAATGTGATTCATATTAGTTTGGCACAATAGAATAGAGATCAAAGATGATTAAATGTGATTTAATTATCACGGATATGAATAATGTGGATAGCATTATCCATACTAATCAGATATATTATAAATGTGATTTATAATATATTAGAGAGAGCCTATTATTTATATTTGTTGATTATGTATTGATATGAATTGGATTCACATTGGATAATTAATTGACATATATTTTACATTTTATTTTGGGATGTCAATGTGATTCATATTTTTCCAATGGCATGGTTGCGATATTCACAAGATAATAATGAATTATTTTTTGTGAAATAATTTACAACAAATATTGTTGTAAATCTTGGAGATATCATGAGATAATCAGATCTCATGAGATATTGAGGAGATAGATCGTTCCCCCTTTTAGGGGACAAGATCAATCTTCACATTATCTCCAAGATTAATTAATTAAGTAATTTGATTTTAAATTAATTATATTGATTTATCGATATATATATATTAATTTGAATTAAATTAATTGTTGTTGTGTTTTTAAACAAGATCATGTCCATTGAATGAAACAAAAATCAATCCCACCCATTGATTTAGAGTTGTCCATGGATTGAGATCTATGGATCCCAAAATACTGTATAAGAAGAGGCACCCCTTGTTGTTCAAGTTCCATCAATATAATTGCTCTCCCCCTCTCTCACTCTACACGCCAAGTATCTCTCCCTCTCTCTCATTGTGACCGTCCACCATGGAGCCCTAGAGAGAATCGCCATCGCCGCAACATCGTCGTTATGCTGTTGGAGTATTTGCTCGTGGATCTCTGCCTCCTTCGATGCTCCTCACTCATGAAGAAGACGTCGGATCTCGTGTGACGAGATCAGGAGATTCGTCGCTTGGATCATCAACATGGATTGCGAGGAGCATGCATCCCATCAACGCGCTGGCAAGCGTCTCCTCCGTTGGATCGGACTTAAGACGGGATGTCTCTTCATTTGGAGACTCAATTGCAACCACTTTTCAAGAGGTAACCTTAATACTTAATTGTGGTTTAGATGAAATGATCCGAGAAGGGTTCATGGATAATGAGGTTTCATCATCGAAAAAAAATTAAATTATGCTACCTCGAGCAACCAGTACGACTAGTCGCTCTCGATCACATACGATGCGATCATCACGCTTCCATGACGAGCATAAGGATCTTACAATATCCTTCACTTTTTCCATTCACTATGCTAGCCGTACTTTGGATGCCACCTAGCGGAACAATATTGTTATAGAGAAGGAGATGCTAGCAATAGTCTTTGCTTTGGATAAGTTCAGATCTTAAATTCTTGGATGTAGAGTGACCATTTACACTGATCACACCACCATCCCGTACTTAATGGCTAAGAAGGATGCCAAGGCATGCTTTACTAGATGGATCCTTCTACTCTACGAGTTTGATATTGAGATTAAGGATAAGCCTCGAATAAAGAATGTGGTGGTGGATCACCTCTCTAACGATTTGTTGAGATCGTTGTTTAATCGGGTGCGTTGTAGCATGTGTACTTAGTGAGTCGATCAGAACAGAGAGGATCTCCGTGAAGAGTGTCTCGGCTTAATTTATATCCAGGGCAAGTTTGGGGTCGAACACAGGGAGGCAAAGGAAGAACTTTGGGTTTAATTCGAAAATTTAGATCTAGGTTTTCACGGGGTATTTTTAAAATTTTTCAATGCAAAAAGAATGCAAAATGCACAATGCAAGTGAATTAAGAAATTAAGAAGACACATAATAAGGCCAAATTAATTTTAATGTCAAATTAGTTCAATTTAGACAAATTACATTTTTTTCTAGAATCCTAATTTAGTGATTAATGCAAAACACATTTTTTGGAATTGTAGGAATTAAAATGAGTAAGCAAAAATAATGAAAAATATACTAGAACATAAACATTATGCAAGGAAGCTACAATAATATTTTTGGAATTTTTTGGCAAACTATGAATTTTTTATGGATTTTTTAGTAAAAAATAGAGTGATAGTGAGTAAATAATTCCTAATATATCCACATTATCAAATTATCAACAATGTGAATTATCTCATATAGGTATTTTCATATGGAATACAGAAGACTTGACATTTTACAAAAATATAATATGTGGATTTAATTAAAAATAAATACGAAAATCACTCTATGATTTATTTCAAGCACAAGACAACTCTGTTTTAGATGAAATTTGGTAGTATTTAAATCAATTATCAAGGCATCATGTCTAAATTTTGTGGAATTTTTAGAGCAACTACGTGTCAAATATCAATTTAAGAGCATGGAATGAGTAAAATATGCAGAATTTCAGTTAGACAATTTTACTTAATTACCCAAATGTCAAAAAAAATATAAATAAAAATCCACAAGGTAGAGAATTAGTTGCTCAACACAATGACATTTTTCATTTAAATAAATGATGCGAAAATAATGTCCAAATTAAAAGATGAACACAGGGTTGTCTATGCAAAATTATAAAACAAAATTATAATGCAAGTTATGAATAGGGACTATTATGCAATTACAGAAACTCTAAATAAAGAAAATGAAATTTTTACAAATAAAATAAAAAATAGAAAAAGGAATCGACGCTTTCTTTTTCCTTGGGCGGCTGGAGATGAACCCAAAAGGGGGTAGTGGTGGCGGCGGCCCGCACCGCTGTGCGGTGGCTCGCGGCTGGAGGGGGGCGCGGGGCGACGGTACACAGGCGTTGGCGAGGTGCTTCGAAGGGCCGCGAGGCGGCGGGAGGCTGCTCGGCGGTGGGGCACGGAGAGGACTCGGGGACGGAGGGAGGCCAATGCGGAGGCTCGCGAGAAGGTGGAGGAGAGGGCGGCCACCCGCGGCTGCGAACGGCGGTGAAGGGGGCGGCGGTGCGCGACGCCAGAGCTGTTAAAGGAAGGGAGGGTGGTGGGCGGCGTCGCACGCCCGTATAGGAAGGGGGTGGCGGCCCGCTGCTTTCTTTTTTAAATTTTTTTTGTTTTGCTGTTGTAATTTTTTGTTTTATAATTTTTTAATTTTTTTAACTTTTTTAAACAGGAAATGATCAAATGCACATATGATTGAAGGGTGATAATAGTGGAGGATGGTGATGGTGCAGTGGGTGATATCAAAATGTTGGTGTGGTCAAATAAGTAAACAAAATGTGAGATAAAATGAATAACAAGGAAAAGTAGAGAGACCACTTGCCTGATGTTCGCCGGATTTGCGGAGCAGCTACGCTGGACTCCTGTCGTCGCTTTGGTCCGATTGGAGAAATCAAAATTGGAGAAGCTACGCGAGCTCGATGGGGAACTCGTGACGCAGAGCGGAGCTCCACAGATCTCGCCTGAAGGAGGTCGTCGCTTGAGGGAGACGTTTCGCCACTATCACCAACAAAACACTCCAAGCTCTCTCCTTTTTCTATTAGAATGGCGGATGCGAAAAAATAAGGATGTACAAATGAATATAAAGAGAAGAGAAAGGGAGGTTAGATAGGTGGTGGTGTTGAATGGGATTTGTATTATTGGTGGAGTTGAATGGGAGGTTGGTAGAAGAATATGGAGTGGAATGCGAGTTATTAAAAATGGTGGAGTTGAATGGGAGTTGGTGGTAGAAGAGAAGTTATTGTAGATAATGTGATTAAATAAAAGAAAATAAAAGTAGGCAACTAAAAAGAGAAAATAAAATAAAGAGAAGAAAAAGAGTGGGGAATTTACAAAATAAGACAAAGACTATGTATATTTTTTTACTTTTCTAACTTTAATTCTTTTTGTATTTATAATAAAAGATATTTGTAATAAAGAATACAATAAAATACTAGAACTAAAATACAATACAATAATGATTTTTTTGGAATTTTTTGTAATTAAGAAAGATAAAATAAAAAATAAAGAAAGAATGAATATATACAAAATATACAATGTACATCTAGGTCCCAAAATCCAACTTTTGTAAATAAGCTCCGATTTTAATGAAACCACTTCTGTTTGATAGATAATTTCTAACTTGAACTTTAAAAGTGAGTTTGTGAATTTAGAGTTCATACGGAGTGGGAATTTGGTCGGGAAGTTGGACTTTACGGCTTTTTGTCTTTGGGATCTCGGAGTATTTATTTGAGGTAAAATTTGTTTTGTATTTTTCTTATTTTTATGTACATTTTTATAAACAAGATAGAGAAAGAATTAGCCAAAAAGGAGTTGAAATAAAATTATTAAAAATACATGAAGTTTTAGGCTATTTACAGGTGAAAAGCTCCTTTAATTTTGCGGCTTTTTATTGTTAACTTATTTTGTACAATCTAATATACAATAATTAAATTAGTGTGTTTTATTTACAAGAGTTATTTTCTTAATTTATTGATTTTATGGACATTTATTTGGGATTTTACTCGGAGATTTTTCTAAGATCAAGATATTGAGATGATGAATCGCGGATTCATCACTCTCCCGATTAGAGCATCTTGTGGATTCTGAGACAACCCACACCTATCACTAAGACTTTCCCAAACAAGGCGATACTTGCTATTACCTATCTCCCATGGTAAGCTGACATTGTGTACTATCTTGTTGCCAATAAAGTTCCACAAGGTTGGACGAGGCAACAACTTGAGACCTTCCTCGAGAAAGCCAAGTCGTACCATTGGGAGGGTCCTACCATTACCACGAAGAGGGGATAGTGTCTGGCGTCGGTGTATTCCTCAGGAGGAGCACCATAGCATCCTCACCTATTGCCATAAGCTTGAGGCAGGAGGACATCACTCAAGGAGACGAACATTAAAAAGGTTCTCCAATCCGGCCTTTGGTGGCCAACACTCTTCAAGGATTAAGATGAATACGTGAAGAGGTGTACTGACTGCCAAAGGATGGGTAGTTGTGGTCATGGAGAGTTGATGCCGATGCAGGCCATTCACTTCTGTGAGGATTTTGACGCATGTGGCATCGATTTTATGAGCCCATTCCCTATGAGTCAGGGATTTGAGTACATTCTGTTAGTTGTGGATTATGTGAGTTGTTGGGTTGAGGCCATCCCTGCCTGAGCCGCTGATGTGAGGACTGTTTGCAGACTTTTGAGGAAGAATATCATATCATGATTCATGGTTCCTAGAGTTTTGATTCTGATGGGGGGACTCATTTTATCAATGATAAGATAAGGGCCCTTACTAACAACTTTAGCATACACCATAGAGTTTCCACTCCATATCATCCATGGATGAATGGTCTTGCTAAGGTTTTTAATTGGGATATCGAGACGATATTGCAGAAGGTTGTCCGCCCAGACCGAAAGGATTGGTCATAACTTTTGGATTCAGTCTTGTGGGCCTATAGGACGTCCTTTAAGACACCTTTGATTTCATGAACATTCTCTTCCTTAATTTTCCCCTTTTATACAATCTTCTATACATTAGGATTACATGATCCTAAGTATGGGGTTATCATCGACTTCTGTTCAATTCATTCTTTCACTGTTTGAGTCATTGTAGTATAGGATTCTTTTCACTTTTCTACACTTAGAATGAGTTATGTCTTCCTTTGTCGCTTTCTGATCACTCTGAGTACATAATTCGAGATAAGTATAGGGGGTGTCGTATATATTATATATATACTTTAGCCATAACTCGTACTTTGGGTTTAATAACATGGCTATTATGTATATATATATAACTCAAATAAAAAATATTTTGAAAAATGTTTGCAAAAATGTATGTAAAATTTATTGTAAAAAAATTTGCAAAACATTCTGTAAAAATGTCTGTAAAAATCTTTGCAAAACTATGCTTGTAAAAATTTTATAAAAATGTTTGTAAATATGTTTTATTTGTAAAGTGTTTATAAATTATTTTTGTATCAAAATTATATATATTGTACAAATGCTTGTAAAATGTGTGAAAATAAAATGTTTGCAAAAATCTTTTTAAAAAATTATTTGTAAAATGAGTTTAAAATTTCTTGTAAAACTAGTTTTGAATAAGGTTTTGAAATGTTTCGAAAAAAAATTAAAAATAGGGTTTGTAAATTTTTTAGTAAAATATTTTGCCACATGGGTTGTAAATTATGGGTATATAATTTTTTTGTAAAATCTTTGTAAATAAAACCTTTAATTATTTGTAAACCTGTATAAAAATTTTGTGTATAAAACACTTTAATAAAATTTACAGATAAAATCCACTTGTAAATATTGTACATAAAACTTGTAAATAAAACCTTTATAAGTATGTACAAAGTTTTGCAAATGTTTGTAAAAACTTCCTTTTCTTTCTTATTGAAAATACTTAAAATTTTGAAAAATTAAAAATTCCATAAAATTTTGAAAAAATTCTTTGAAATTTTTTTCAAAAAGATTTTGTCTTTTATTTTCCTTTTAAATACTTTGTATACCTTTATTTGCCTGTGCATGTACATTTTTCAAAATCATTGTTGACATTTAAACCGGTCTAGACTAAAATTAAAGAATGGAGCGTGGTTAAGACCTTAATCCACTTAACTTCAGAGAAAACTTATAGGATGTGGAGTTCAGATTTTTCAGGTCCCAGCGACTTAATTCTTTGAGCCCACAAGGCTATGTTCACATGTCATCTTGATTAGCCCAAGTAGAATATTTTGAGGAACATATGACCCTTACAGATAGTGGCTGACGTGGACACACACTTTACATGTAGCTCTTCATGGATGAAGTGATGACAGGGCAGAATCCTTTGGCTTGGGGTAGCATGCGGGTATGTTAGAACTAGTGGAACCACTCGTCCTTGTATAGGGAGGGATGTGCATATCAACCTGGTCTAGTAGCATCGAGGTCTAATGACAGGATGTTGTGAGTTTGTGATAATGCTTCAAAAGTGGGATAATCTACTAGCTCAAGAAGAAAAACTCCTTATGTACATGCAACACCTTCTAGATATGTTGTATATATGTCATAAAAATTGTAAAATCTCCAAAAAAAGGAACATGCCTAATTGAAAATAAAATGCTTGCCGGAGTGTATATAGTTGTAAAGCCCCGCCTCAGCGGGAGCGCATCTCAACGCCCATTCACAAAATTTACCCAACAACAATTATAAACAACATGCATGATAAAACAATCATACAAAAAATGGCAAAAGAAGAAAATTCCCATTCATATAGAAAGAGTCCACGACTTAAGATGACTATAATAATTCAATATCTTATTATTACATCACTAATAAAGGAAAAGGAATACACTTAAGAAATCGGTTCCACTAGATATCAACCTCTGAAATGGTTCTCAACTGCTGCCAAAAACTCTCACCTCGGTCTCATGTTCAAGATTTCCTGTTGGATTTCCAAGAGGGGTAATTTGTGAGTCAAATGACCCAGTAAGGATATAATAATAATTTATATATAAAAGCAAAAATCAGGTAGGCAATGCAAGTGCAGTAACTATAGGGGTATAAGGAAAATATTCTAACCAACTCAAGTAGAAAGCCTCTAAATAAGTTATAAGTAATGAGTAGATTTTTGTCAATTTACATAATTAATCCACTTCTAAGTCCTTTGTCCATAGCTTATTTATTTATTAAGTCCGGACTCACCCGTCAAAGGAAAAAGTCTACGCTATGAATGAAACCTGCATCGCTTCATTTAGGGTGCAAACTAAGACCTGTGCGCAAGCGCGATCCTTCAGCTAGTCTGGATGGTAGTACTCTGACACTTGAGACACGAGGCGTATAGCCCCAAAGAATCATGATTCTGTCAATCGAGTCTACCAGGGAAGTCTTGCTCGCCCCAAAACCAATAGTCACAAAACAGATCTGTATGGTGCGATGCACACGTGCATCCACCCAACTCTCCAGAGTACCTATCAGCACCCCACTCTGTGATGCCCCTCGAGTGGGGCTGACTCACTGTTAGCTCAGCCGGACTACAAAGGTGTGCACCCACCTTGTAGTATTTATTCTCTTGTTCCCTCTTACACAAAACATGACAAACTAAGACCCTCAGATCCCAATTTGCTTCATCGATGTTTGTTTTAATCCATCTCACACATTTTGAACCGGAACTCTGAAGGCTGAATAATTATCATAACATAAAGGCGCATGAGTGATGAATTTAATTCGTATACTATGTATTTGTCATATACATCAGATTGTGCTACAGATATGTGCTAAAAAAATCAAATCCATAACATGCACCAGGACTCCACATAGAAATTATGTCCTAATCTATATTATGCGTCATCAATAAATAGGTGTCAGTTGATCCAAGGATTTTAGAAACCTTGTGTGATACTTACATCTATGATGTACTGTATATAAAAGTTGGATTACCAAAAAAAGCAAGAAGCATATCATGCGTTCACTTTAAACACTTGTTCCACATGTAACCATTGAGATATTCATAATAGAAAACCGAGCATGTGTTATATCTAAAAAACAAATCTCAATTCTATTCAAAATTAAACTCTGACACAGTTCAGATTTTATATTATTACGAGATGCCGGTGAGCAAGGATTTATATTCCTTTGAAACATTTAAGAGAATTCCCATCATGTTGGAACAAGAATGATTTAGGCACGGATCATCTTTCTTAAAGCAGCAGTGCAAATGGCCATCGCCATCTGCATATCCAGATTTTCGATTCAAGTTCACAGATAATCAGAGTGAAAGATCTGGACATAACATATTGTTAGGAGGGGACGAATATACCATAATTAACTAGCAAAAAAAGGAACTTGCCTTGCCAATTCTCGGATGAGAACTTTTATGGCATGTATATATAAAATCCATACTAATATGTGTTGGACAATTTAAGTGAAACGACTAAGATACAAGGGTACCACTAAACACGTATTATTACTTGTATTGATTCCTATAGGAGATTCCAACATAAATCGTGATTTAAGACTAAAATAATTACAAATCAACTTAGATAATATCCACAGTTGGGTACTCTACTCGGACTTGGATATTTCCTATCATGCCGTAGGCGACGAAAATTAAAGAAACAGATGCATATACATTAACAAATGGCTCCAAGGCTATTCTAATGGGTTATTGTTCTCCGCACATTAATATGGTGTAGGGATAATCATCACGGTGTAAGAGAACCAATTTCATTTATGTTTCCAGTAGATAAATCCAGTTTATCATTTTGTTTCTATGTAATCACGTATTTAGGAAAAAGGTAGTTACATCCGTATAATTCTACTCGTACAAGTCATCAAGGAATAAATTCGATGGAAAAGATCTTGATATACCAGCAGCAAGAGGGAGTCGAAGATCTGTTACCTAATGAGAACCTTCGATCCGTACACGCGGTCAACGACTTAAACCTTGTGAGACTTTCCCTTGCGACGACGTTCCTCTTCCTCTCCTTGCAACGAAGCTCCGAAGCCTCGCAACTCATCTCCGGGGAGACATTCCTCCTCTCGACTTTCTAAGGGGGAAAAAGAAGAAGAAATCGACTTTGGAAGGAAGCACAAGATGGAAAGAGATCAATAGGTACTTAAAGATCATTCATTGGGTGAAAAAGGAAATAAGGTTGTCAAAACAATGAGGTGTAATGTGCTCCAAAATATCTCCTCAACATATGGAGTGATTCAAAATTCGTGGGTCCAACCTTCCATTTAAGTCCCCGGCTATGGTTCACTAAAAAGAGTGTAACTTCCTCATATGAACTCGGATTTGCGCGTTCTTGTCTCGTTGGAAAGCTTGCGATGAGACGCTTATTTTGAGTATGATATTGTATATGTTTTTAAATTTCAGAAATTCCAAAATTTCCGGGGTGTTACATCATAGCAACCTTAAAAACAGTCTCGTCCCCGAGACTTAAGATGCTTGGGATGTAATATAACAACCTTAAAAAGGTTGAGCCCACGATTTGACCGATAAGGACATAAATATGATCTAAAGATTACCTTTGAAAAGATGTGGGTAGTCTCGTTGCATATCTGCCTCGGGCTCCCAAGTGGCCTCCTCGGAGTTATGTCGCTGCCAAATTACTTTCACCAATGGTATCTCCTTATGCCTCAACTTCTTCACTGAGTGATCTACGATTCGAGCTGGTTCCTCAGGATAAATTAAGTTCGTGTCCACATGAAGATCATCGTAGTTGATCACGTGCGATGGGTCATGCACATATTTCCTTAGGTTGGAAATGTGGAATACGTCATGTACTCTTGACAGGTGAGGGGGAAGTGCCAACCTATAAGCAACATTTCCAATTCGGTCAAGGATCTCAAAAGGTCCAACGAACCGTGGGGCTAACTTTCCCTTTACTCCAAACCGTTGCACCCCCTTGGTTGGAGATACTCTCAGGAAGACGAAATCTCCAACTTCAAAGCTAAGATTGGTGCGTCGTTTATCACTGTAGCTCTTTTCTCTACTCTGTGCAGTAAGAAGCTTTTCCCATGCTATTTTAATGACCTTAGTGGTTTCCTCCAAGTATTCCACCTTATGCAGCTTGTTATGCCCGACCTCCTGCCAACTCAAAGGTGTGTACATCGTCTCCCATATAATGCCTCGAAGGGGGCCATGCTTATGCTGACATGGTAACTATTACTGTACGAGAACTCTTCCAACGGTAAATAGTCCTTCCAAGACCCTTTCCACTCTAGCACACATGCTCAAAGAAGATCCTCTAGTGTTTGTATCGTCCTCTCGGATTGCCCATCGGTCTGAGGATGGTAAGATGAACTGAGGCACAGATGTACTTCTAAAGAGTTCATAAACTCCCGCCAATAATTTGAAGTAAATCTCGGATCACGATTAGATATAATCTGCTTTGGTAGACCATGAAGCCTGACAATCTCCTTGATAAAAACGACTGCGAGTTGTACTGGACTGCAAGCCATGCTCAAAGGTATGAAGTGTGCTGACTTTGTAAGCCTATCAACTACTACCCATATGGCATCATGACCGCTGGAAGCTCTAGGAAGCCCCGTAACGAAGTCCATAGATATGCCTTCCCACTTCCACTCGGGATTTGGAAGGGACTGCAGAAGTCCAGGTGGCCGCTTATGCTAAGCCTTAGTCTGTTGGCATGTCATACACCTTGCAACGAAATCAGCCACATCTCTTCTCATTTGCTTCCACCAGAAATTTTTCTTTAAATCCTTATACATCTTGGTGCCACCAGGATGTATCGATAATCGAGAGCTATGTGCCTCGCACATGATCTCATTTCTTAGTTCCATATCTGCCGGAACACTCAAACGGTTGCCATTTCGTAGCACACCATCTTCATATGAAAAGCCAACCAAAATCCCAGCAAGGGCTTTGTCCTTGAGCCTCTGTAGACTCTCATCTGCAAGCTATCCTCGAATGATCCTCTCTACTAGTTCAGGACGGGAAGGGGAGGGAATTATAACTATCTCTTGACTACACTGGAACGTGCGCCACTCACTAAAAGATGCGAGGAGATCCCATGTCTTGAGCTGGGGATGGGATTCACTCGAGCGTGGCCTACGACTAAGTGCATCGGCTACCACATTTGCCTTGCCAAGGTGATATGATATAGTGAATTCGTAATCCTTCAAGAGCTCCATCCACCGTCGTTGCCTCATATTTAGCTCTTTCTGATCGAACAAATGTTTAAGACTCTTATGATCTGCGAAGATCTCGAAAGCCACCCCATATAGATAGTGCCTCCACATCTTGAGAGCAAAAAACAACTGCTGCAAGCTCCATATCATGGGTTGGATAATTCTTCTCATGAGGTTTCAATTGACGAGATGCATACGCAACAACTTTGCCATGCTGCATCAAAACGGTACCCAATCCATCCTTTGACGCGTCGGTGTATAATGTGAATCCGTCAGTTCCTGATGGAATCACTAAGATGGGAGCTGTAGTAAGTTTATCCTTCAACATTTAGAAGCTTTCCTCACACTAGTCTGTCCAAGTGTACATTGTCTCCTTCTTGGTCAGCTGAGTAAGGGGAAGGGCAATCTGAGAAAACCCCTTCACGAATCTTCTATAATATCCGGCTAAGCCAAGAAAACTATGGACCACTGGTACGTTCTTTGGTTGTACCCAGTTAAGAACTGCTTCAATCTTTGCATGATCCACATCAACTCCTGCACATCATGACATTTCCAAGCCCAATCTCATGCAGAGTTTCTTCTGTGGGCTGACACCGGAGCTGCAGGGGCTAGTGAACGCCTCTTGTGGTGGGTCTTATTTCTCTAAGGGAGAAGACGACGTCTGGGCCATCTACGAAGGCATGGCAGAAAACTCCACAGTAATGGCCCAAGCTCGAGTCTACACACAGCAGAAGCCCCCGCAAGGAGCGGGATCATTTCAGAGGATCGCCCGCATCGATGCTGGTCACAACACAGTGTCAGCTGCCGCAGCCCAAGCTGAATCAGCCGCAGCCGACATGGGCATCATTAGTGAGAAGCTAGACCGCCTCGAGATCCTCGAGAAGAAGTAGATGCAAGGCATGGCTCAGATGGACCAAATTGCCAAAACCATGAGTGATCTGAAGACGCAGATCTTGTGCGTCCAGGAGGCACAAACTCAGTCACAACAGCCTCCCAGATCACGTGCTGATCCGAGCAGTAGGAATGCCAACCAGCCCTCTACCTCGTACCGTCAGGTGAACCATATCCTGGCAGAGCCGGTTCCATTGTTATCGTACTATCCATTGCAGCCGCCATCTACGGATACTCAGATGGTGGTGTATCAGCCGGAGCAGCCACTGGCCGTTCTCCCTCCACCCTCCTTTGAGCAGGAACCATTGATGGAAGTCAATGGGATTTGGTACGACCGGTACCCTCAGCCCGGATTCGTCGTGATCACCCCGGATTCCGTTGGGGCAACGGTGGCTCCTCCTCCCAGCAGCAGAATCCTGCCCAAGGACATCAGAACAACCAACCACAACAGCAACACCAGCAGCCCCAGTATGCCCAGCCACAACAGTATCAGAGTGGTCCTCGTCCCGCCTATCAGGGACAGCAGTGGAGGCAGCGACAGCCGCCTCAGCAATCTTATGCTCAGCCAACCCAGAACTATCCGTACCAGCAACACCAGCAGCAGCAACCCCATTTCCAGCAGGGACAACCATCCGGTTCTCAGGGTCCTACTTTTGAGAACCCAGCATTAGATGATCTTGCCCGCTTGCTCTCCGAACAACGAGCATCCTTCAGGCAAGAAATGGATGAATTCCGGCAGGAAATGAGAGAAATTATCAAAGGCAAGGCCGCCATACCCGCTCAGATTGAACCTAACCCGAACAATCTGAAAAGGAAGTCTGAGTAGGTAGAGTTTACAGAGGATACTTCTCCTAGTGATGATTTGAATGATATGTCTTATTCTTTGAATGATGCTGATTTTGTGACTACTAGGAGCGGTAGGATGCCAGCCGGCGGCGCCTCTTCTGAGCGACAACCAGAGGCAGGATCAGGAGCGCCAGAAGAGTAGACTAGCGGTGCTGATGCCGCTAATGACGATGTTGAAGACGGTGGTGTTGATGCCACCAATGATGGAGATCCAGACGACGGTGTTGATGCCGTCGTGAGACCAGATGCAGATTGTGGTGTTGAAGCCACCATTTTGGATGATGAACCAGAGCGCGGTGCTGATGCCGCAAAGACCGGTGCTAGTGGTGGTGCTGAGGCCACCACATCTACTTTTGTTGAGCCACAATCTGTGATGTTGCCACATTTTGCACCTAGGGACTGTGGGAACAAAAAGAAAAACAAAAATATGAATAAAGGAAAGGTTTCTGTTCAAATTGCGGATCCATATGTGGTGAATGATGATTATTGTATGGTCAAGCTCAATCTTTAGATTTTATTTAGACTTGTTCACTTGTCAAGATCATTCTAAAAAAAGAGTCATGAAATGCAAACATATTTTTGTGAAGCAATTTTTTGGTTTTGAACTTTCTATGGGATTTTTTAAAAAGTTTTGCAAATTTTTATGTATTTTGAAAATATTTATTCAAAATTTTTAAGTATTTTTGAAAATGGTTAGTGAATTGAACATATACACATACATACAAGTATGCATGCACATTAACAAAGGATTTTATGCATGAATATATAGAATCTTATACAAGTATATACAAGTTTTAAAAAAGAGATTTATTTACAAGAATTTTATTTGGAAAGTTTTCGCAATAGTTATTTACATGTGTTCAAAATCTTTGAAAACATTCTTTCAAACATTTTACAAACATTTTGAAATCTTATTTTGCAAAATAATTTTTCGAGGATTTTTCAAACATTTTACAAAATACATTTACATTATTTTTACAAACATTTACAAGAGATAATTCTCAAAATTTCGAAAACATTTTATTAAGATTTTTTAAAACATTTTCAAAAGAGTTTTCAAAATATTTTACAATAATTCTTCAAATTCATTAGCAAAATAGCTTCAAACCAATTTTTGCAAATATTTTCAAAACTTTTTACACATATTAACAAGAATTTCATAACAATTGATTTATTTGTGTACCCTTACCCAAAGTGTTATAGCCATATTATTGAAAATACAAGAAATAAGAGCTATGGATGAGGGGGGGGGGGGTGGTGTGTGTGTATTACATATATACGACCCACTATACTTAGCTCGAACTATGTCCTCATAGTGGTCAAGGAGCAACAAAGGTAGACACAACTCGTGCTAAGTATAGAAAAGTCTATACTATAATGACTCAATAGAAATAATAAGAAGTTGATCGTCCCTCACACACTTAAGATCAATTAATCCTAAGTATAACAGACTTTGCACAAGGAGGGATGAACAAGGATTGGAATTATGAAATCAATGACTTGACTTGTCCCTCATATACTTATGGTAAAATATCCCTAAATATAGAACATATTATAAACAAGTTAAGATAAAAATGCGATAAAAATAAAGAATAATCCAAATACACTCATCAACGCTATACTTAGTATCTAGTCATCCTAAGTATAACTCTAATGAAAAGGGATGGATGAATAATACGTAAGAATGAAAGAATGTTAAAAGGAAAGAATGAAAAGAATCAATTAAGAAAAATATTTTTGTCCCGCTGATTGTCTGGATCTTCTGATGCTACAAGGACATCATATTCAAATGCCACATTGATTGAATCGATTACGGACATGAATGTATTGTGCTCTAAATACGACTTCATTAATTGTCCATTGATTATGAACGATTGTGTGTTAGATGACAATTAAGATATCATGATGATAAAATTGTCACATACAGTCTTTACCACAAATTCTTCAGTCCATTTACTCGTCTATTTTGTAGATAATATCTTCAACTTCACTCAAATATAGGCTCGAAAGTCCTTCTTCTGATGTGCTTGTCATACCAATGTTTGACTTTCTCCTTGTACATTAGGTTGTTGTCATATGTGCAGTATTTAAATTTGAGGAATCTGTTAAGATTGATATTCTTGTTCTAACCACCTTCTTGTGAGTCCAAATTATGGATATTTACTACCAAAAGAGATTTGTCAATGAGTTCCACTGGCCGGAGGTATGACTTTCCATAAACAAGATGATAGGGAAACATACACAATGGAGACTTGTAGGTGGTCTGATAAGCCCATAGAACGGAATAAAAAAGTTGAGACCAGTTCTTCCTATCTGGCCTAAAGAGTTTCTAAAGAAATGTCATGATCTACCTATTAGATAGCTTGTCCAAGCCATTTGATTCTGGGTGGAAAGGAGATGCGACACGATGATCAATGACGTACTCATTTACAAGATTTTTAACTTCTCTGTTAATGAAATGGCTACCCCCATCTGAAATTAAGATCATTGGAATTCCAATTTGTGAAATAATGTTGTCCTTGAGAAAGCGTCAAATAATAAGACTATCAGTGGATCGGGCGGGCATAGCCTCTACCCAAAGACTCACATAATCAACGATAAGCAAAATGTATTCAAATAATTGGTTGTTAGGAAATGGGCCCATAAAGTCAATGCCCCAATGATGAATCCTCATTTCATCACCTTTACTCTTTCATTATGGCCTTAAATCCCTAGCTAAATGCATGTATATATCATTAATTTGTGAAAAATAACATTTGATAAATCACACAAAATAGTGTATAATATTATAGAAAATATTGTATTTAATACTAAAAAAATAAGTGAAAGAAAAGAAAAAAATGAAATATCTAAGACATTTTGTGGCTCTAGACCCCGAGACCCATACATCATGATGACTTGGTCGACAAGAAATAAAATAGGGAAAGATAGGGCAGAGAAGCTATACATAAAACCACATAAGAACCCTAATTCATTTTGCCCAAAAAATTACATTTTTGGACCCATTTTCTTTTCCTATTTTATAATCAAATCAATAAACCCTCAACGTGAACATTGTACCTAAAAATACAAATAAAAATACAAAATTTATTTCACTAAAAAATAATGCATATTATGTTTGGGACACATAAAATAAAATGCTGCAAAGGAAACTTTACATACATGTGTCATCTCCAAACAGATTCAAAATAAACTAAACAAGCCTTTATTGTTAAGAAAATAAAATAAGCTATTTAATGAAGGTGTTTTATTCAATTTGGAGTTAAGATACAAAATTTAGATTTTTGGCTATTATTTTGAAACATACATGTATAAAATTTTCAATTTATTTATTCTTTATATTTTTATGTTTCTTATACTTTTATAACAATGTAAATATTATTTGAAACAAATTTAGATAATTAAAATAAACGAAAAAAATTAAAAAAATAATAAATAAATAATATAAGTCAAGATATAGGTAAAGTACATTATAATATACCTACAAAAGTTATGCACATAATTAATTAACACATGAACATAAACTCAGAAAAATAAAGTAAAATACAAAATATGTATTTAAAAAGACTAAACATATATAAAATACATGCATATAATAATAAAATATAAAATACAACTAAAAATAAAATATGTAAAATACATGTATATTTACTTATATATACATATAAATTATAAAATGTTATAAATGGCCATGTAAAAAATAGGCATAAAATACTACATGAAATTATAAACATTTTTTTATGTTTTAGATAATAATAAATTAACTAATTAATTATATTTTAAATTATATTACAAGGTATTTAATCCATTCTTCTTCCCGGTTGGCCCATGTGGACCAACCACGACTCAACAAATGTTTGCATAAGTCAACTGTATGCTTTTCAACCACCCTTGTCAGTAGATTACGGGAGGCCTTCTACATCGAATTTTCATGCAACATCTATGCGCCCCTTTGCCTTGAGCCTACCACCATTCAGATCCCTTTACATCCACCTCCCTCGCTCGACCCATGCCCCTCACCAACCCCATCTCCATTGCACGCAATCCCATCAGGCGATCCTCAGCCTATACAGAAACCTTCTCCGTAAATTTTTTGTGTTTTGATCCCCTCTCGTGGACTTCATAGCTACTCAAATGTGTCACGAAAATCGTGCTTGGTAACAGGAAGTGCTTCATGCTATTCTGCAGCAAGGAGAATCTTTGCCGGAGTCGATCCAGCCCATCGCCGAAGCCCATCACTGGTAGTTCTGCTTCCTTGAACTCCCTGCCAAGTCGAGGCCATTTTCAAACATTTCTAGGTAATATTTAGCCTTAGGTTTTAATTCCATGATTTAGTTTCTACTTTTAGGTCTTACATTAGGTTTAATTTTGAAACCCCCAATTTGACATGGAACTTGAGCTACAGGACAAAATCCATATGTTCCCGAACATTATCTCCTTCGATTTCCATGCCATCTCGTTCCTCAACAATTTTTCCACCTTGTGCCCACCTTTTCAATGCAGATCCTACAAGGTTCTGGGAACCAAAGCTCCTTCCATCGCCCTCCGTCGGAGCTTCACCGCTCATCCATTTCCATAGCTTTCCATCTTCATCTACTAGCTGAGGATCTCCTCCTCAAGCTGTGGAATGTTTTTGTGCAGGAACCGTGTCTTGAATACATACTGGAGCGACGAATTGGATTTTTATCAGACCTCTTGGTCTCATGAAGAAGGCTGAGCTTTAGATCCACCATTGCACCATTTTCCGAACACCATCGGAGACCGCCTATAGACGCGGAGTGATGCCAATGAGATTTAGCCATCGTCGAAGCGAGGATAGGATGCCGGACGGAGAAGAACGGGCAATTAAAGCTCAATGCCAATGTGTTCTTGGGTTTTCTTCCAATGCCCTTAAACATCGTCCAATCAAACAAGTACGCTAGATTTATTCATAACCGTCGGATCAAGAACGAGTTGTCGTCTGCTCGGGCCATCGAATCACCTTACGTGGGGACACATGGATCACCCAATGCCACACGATAACACATACGTTTAAGGTAATTTACAAATACCCCTTATGCCATTTTTTAATATTTAAAGAAAAACTATAAATATTTAATTGTGTTAAGTTTTGTGGAAAAATTGCAAAGTAACCCCTGATTGTATTGAAAATTATATATAGGTCCTATGTTAGGTCATTTCATGTAGCGCCAAGTGAGTGGACAAATTGCACCCATATCCCTTTCAGTTTTCATATTTCAGTTTAGTTTAAAAATTTGTAATTAAAGTTAAAATACTTTGGATGTTTTGCTTGTAACACCTAGCCTTTTATTTATATTGCATAAATGCCTACCAGCTTGTAAATTTTTATTCATGTTTGTCTATTTTTTTATAAAAAGTTCTTGTAATCCAAAAATAACGCAAAAAGAGGGAATATTCTTGATTATATGCTCATTCGTGCTATGCAATTTGTTTAGCATATTTCTTGCATTTTTCATTTATTAAAAATCCAAAGGAGCCCCTTTATTCCCTGTTAGATATTAAAATACAAAAATATAAAACCCTAATTGAAAATTCCAAAAAAAATAGGTAATATTTGTTAGTATATTTTATCAATACAAACCTCAAATCAAAAAAAATATCAAAAGAAAAGAATAAAAATTGAAACCCTCTCTAACACTAAAAATTAGAAAACTTTCTATATTGTATTTTTATATATACAAATTACTATATATTAAAAATAGTTTTTAGAAATTTTGGACTTATTTTATATTTTTAATTCTCAAAACAAGTTGGCCTATTTAATTACTCCCTTATTTATTGTATTTTTGACTTTAAAAATACACAAAATTTATTAGAAATCACACAAATTCAAAAAAAATACAAGAAAATATAAAAACAAAAAATTATTTTATTTTATAACTTTTGACTATATTTAGCTATATTTATAAATGGAATACCTTATATAGTATTTATATACATATATAAATATATATATTTATATTATTATTAATTAATGAAATACAATAAAAATATTTTAAACTCTTTATAAAATAAAAGGACTATTTTTATTTATATTCACTGATTTTTATATATTTATATATACTATATTTGTTATTCATATTATACATATTACATTGTACAGATTTATATACACTTCTTATATTTATATAATAAAAGAAAAAAAAATCAAGAAAATACAAAAGAGAATAAAAAATATTAAATTATAAACATAAAAAATATAAAACAAAAAATCCATAAAAATAAAATAATTTAAAACCCCACAAAAACATTTAGTACATAACAGATATATATATCTACTTACATGTATTATTTAGAAATAAATGAATGAACTAGAGAGGTGTCAAATCATTGGAATCAAGGGTTCTTCCCATTTTCTAACAGTCGGTACAACCTTTCATAAAAGCTACAACATCCTTAAAAAGTGTAGGCCAACAGAGGCCAGACTTTACTACATTTCTTGTCGTTCTCTTCCCAAAATCGTGTCCTCCTACTTTGATATTATGAAAGTGCTCGAGGACACTAGTGTACTCCTCTTGAGGAATGCATCGATGCCAAAGGTTATCTGCACCTTCCCTGAAAAGGTATGGATCTTTCCACTTGTTAAAATGAATTGGATAAAAAACTTGTCCTAATTTATTCATGTCCAATATTGTGGAACTTTCCCAAAGATGGGATATTTCACAATATTGTCATACTAGGGGAGAGAAGCAACTCTGAGAATATATTCATCGGAAAAGGTTTATGTAATGGCACACTACTCAGTGGAGTCTCTGTACATTCTATTCTGGACAAATGATCTACTACCACATTCTTGACTCGGGGTTTATATCTAATTTCCAATTCAAATTCCTAGAGCAGAAGGATTAAATGGAGCATGTGTGATTTGATATCCTTCTTTTGTTGTAGTACTGATAGCAGAGTGGTCAGTATAAACAATTGCTTTCAAACCAAGAAGATGCAAACAAAACTTTTCGAGGGTGAATACCACTTCCAACAGCTCTTTCTCTGTAACAGTATAATTCTTTTGATATACATCTAATGTTCTACTTGCATAGTAAATGGCAAAGGGAAATCCATCCCATCTTTGTCCTAACACAACCCCAATGGAGAAATGTGATGCATCCATCATGATCTTGAACGAGAGAGACCGATCGGGTGGTATAAGATAGGCACCTGATTGACAAGCTCTTTCAACTGATTAAAGGCATGGAGGACTTTCTGATCAACAATGAAATCGGTCACCTTGCCTAGAAGATTTGTTAGATGTACGGCAACCTTGTTGATGTCCTCAGTGAATCTTTTGTGGAAACCAACATCCCCCAAAATGACCTCGCATTCTTTAATGTTCAAGGTGGATAATGCATGGAAACACATCCGCCTTTGTCGAGTCGGCCTCCATACCTCATTTGGAGATGACATGACCCAACATAATTCTTTTTGTAACCATTAAGTGACTCTTTTCCCTTGATAACACTAAAATTACTCCAGGACATCTCTTAAGTACTCGATTTAGACATTTAAGACAAGTATCAAAACTATCACCACAGATTGAGAAATATTCCATGAAAACCTCAAGAAAACTACCCAGCATGTCCCCAAAAATGGCCAAGATACACCTTTGGAATGAAGTATGTGCATTGGGCAACCCAAAGGGCATTTGATTAAAAGCATAGTTGTTGAACGGACATGTGAAAGTTGTCTTCTCTTGATGTTCAGAGGCAATTTCCACTTGGTTGTACCCAGAGTACTCAACCAAGAAGTAGAAGATATCTTTCCCCACCAACCTTTCAAGTACTTGATCATTAAAAGGTAGAGGAAAGTGATTGTTCTTGGTAGCTGAGTTCAAGAACCAATAATCTGAACATGCACACCATGATGTAGGCACTATGGTCGAGATCTCCTCTCCTTGGTCATTTATAACCACTTTATTTCCTGAATTCTTTGGAACTATGTGCAATGGGCTTACCCTTTCAAGTCGACGAGCATTACACCACTTCATTGTCTCTTTCATGACAACATCTCAGAGATTAGGATTCATCCTACATTGAAATTTGCAGATGGACTATTGTCGACCTCTAAGTAGATATGGTGTGAACACATGGCAAGATTTATCCTTCGAAGATCTAAGACATTCTAACCAAGAGCCTTGAGATTTTTTCTAGAATCTCTAGCAAGAGAGATTCTTTATCTGTGGTCGTATTGGCTACTGATGATGACTGAATACATATTTAGCTAACCCGTAAGGAAGGTATACTTTAAATTTGCTGGAAGCAGCTTAAATTCAGGTAAATTTGGAGTCGTCTTCTCAGATACATCTGAAACAGTACTAGTTATCGATGCATAATTTAACAATAAGGTGTTGTCCACCTCGGTCACACTTGGTTCGACCAATAGAATACCAAAATTATTGATAATGATTCCCTCTGATTCGATGTGGGATTATTTTTTTATCAAACAATTCGACGAGCTCTTCTTCATTTATCTCATTGTTGGCAAAGGAACAAAAGTTGCTTGTGCTTTCCAGGTCCTCCTTTGGCAAGAGGATTTCCTATGTCAAAATGTTATTCAATGGTAAGCTTGGATATCTGATATTCTCAATAATGTCATAGACTTCTATAGTCGATACTGGCTCTCATTTCTTAGATGTGCTCTCTATGGCTTTTGGCTTGGGGATCATATAAATGGTAACCTTATCACTAAGGGAGCAGAACGTGATCTTTCCAGATCCATAATAAACTACCACCTTGGCTATTCGGACAAACAAGAAACCTAGTATGATCGGTGTATAGAGTAACGATGTAGATGAATCCATGTCTAGGACAACAAAGTCCACTGGGAAATTCATATCCTACACAGTTACGATAACATCTTCTAATAAACTTCATGGTCATTTAATGGACCGAACATCAAATTGAAGGATCATTCGAGCGGGTTTAGGAAGACCGAGCCCAAATTCCCTAAGAAGTGATGTGTGCATGAGGTTAATGAAGGAATCACTATCAAGGCAAGTTTGCTAAAAACTTGATCAACAATTTCTCATCTGATCAAAGGTACTCCCTTATCTTTATTCTTTGTTGGGAGATCACTGATCGCATTCACAATAACTATGGTCAAGATACGTATCTCTTATCTGTTGTGTTTGTTCTTGCAAGGCTGACACTTTGATGTATATGCCTCTTTCAGTCCTTTCTTTACACTAGGTATGTATTCAATGGTTTTAAATAAAGGCATTTCTGGAAATATATTCTGTAAAATTTTTACAATGGTAGGATGAGATAATAAGGTTTTTAAATTTCTAATGTTTTTGGAAATTTCTTTGCATTAGGAACAGGAATATTTACATAATAATTGGAAATTTCATTGCATCAGGAAAACGAATATTTACATAATAAAAACTCTTATTTACAATAGAATCATCTTTTACAATTGGATGACTAGAAGGGTACGGCCATCTAAAAGAGAAAGAAAGCTGAAAATAGGAAATTGGCTTTGTTGGCAGGCACAAGATCTGCTACTGATGCAGGCATCTCCTTGGCATGCCCTACTCGGCCTTGGATGTTATTCTCTTTTCAAGATTTTTTTCTTCATTTTTGATTATTTTTCTTATGCGACTCTTCCTTCTTCTTCTTCTTTACTTGCCACTAGATTGACTGATGATGAAGATGGTGATTCACCCTTGGAAGCTTTATTCATCCCCTTGGCGGCTATAGACGGTTGCACGGTCCAACCACTCTTGAGAATCACAGTGTTAGATAACATAAACAAACCATTCATACTTGACTCTATGGGGGTAGAGGAGACATCACAAGCTGCATGATCCATGCGTCAGAAATTATTGGGTTCGCTTCGATCTGCTGGGAATGATCGTTTTGGTGGCAGTGAGGTCATCGAGATTTTTACTCATCTCAGTTAGGCTTTACACCAGTTAAACCATGAAATCTAGTGCATGGATCATGGGTATGACCTCTGTCGTTTCAGCATTTTGAGAATGATGGATCTAATAGTGTTATGGAGGCTATTACCAGTAGTTTGACAAAAAATGGGGAGGATACTATTGATAATATGGAGGAGGGGGACCGATTCTAGTGATGAGCAACTAGGTAGTGATGGTATGTTTGTTGCTGGCAGTATGCTGGTTCCTGGTAGCTTTATCTCCAAGTGTTAGTGATGAATCCATGATTCACATCCTTTATTCTTTTATTTTAGCAGAAATCCCTATGCAAAATACCTGTGAATATATATTGAATCCGATAACTTAGCATTGTGCATGTGTTTGTTAATATAACATTTTTTTGTTTTCTATGAGTGAGACCTTACATAGTAGGTTGTTTGACTCGGTAACTATGTCCCAAGCTCTAATAACATTGCATGCACCTATAGTGATACGCACTTGGACTTTGTCAAAAATTAATTGTCGATTATTTGGACTTGAGATCGAGCACCTGGAGATGGAGTCCTTTATCTAATCCAAGTCCAGGGTGCCTAATCTAAAGTCCAAACCTATGCAAAAGTATAGAGGGGTTCGAGAGCTATGCTCTCGTCCCAAACTAAAGCTTGATACACAAGAAATGAGGTGGAGCGTCGAGCCTCTAGCGAACGGTGGATACATTCTTTAATTTGTGGGATATCAAATGGATCTATGTTGGGGATTTGATGAAGTAATGTATGTGGAAGGTTATGAGGATGTTTGATGGTCAAAACAAGGTTGGAATGACAATGAACACAGCGACCGAAGCACTAGCTTCGACAAACTACGAATTTTCTCAAATACACTAATTGAAAGGAAATGAAGCTAAACTAATATTACCAATGCACTAAGAAATGAAAATGCAACTAAATTAACTATACTAGAAGCTCACATTTAGATGAAACCAAGGAGTAGGGGACCACATCTGAGATGAAGCTCGGTGCTTGGGAATCAGCTCAGGCAACCCTTCTCTGTGCTGACAGATCCTGGGAGCTGCTTGCTGTCACCAAGAGCTCACTCCTAAAGGTCTTCGTTGGGGTTTTGGGTAGCTAGAGAGGATCAAAAAGGGTAAGGTATATGTGGAGGTTTATTTATACACATAACAATGGAGGTGGATTGGATCAGAGATTACATGAGGGGAAGAAGAGATTGGTAAGACCTATCGACATGGCGATGGAGAAGGAGATAGGAAGGTCAGAATGGTGAAGGTCTCGAGGTCAAAAGGTGTGAGGGTAAGGCATGAGAAAATGAAGAAGGAAGGGGGCTCAATATATTTGACAAGGTCAGAAGCTATCGGTCAGTACAGTTGACCCGAGGTCAATAAATGAGCACCCATAATTGGTCCACGTAGGACCAATAATGACAAAATAGAAAAATAAATTCAATAAAAAATATTAAAAGATTTTACTAATTAAAACTTAAACCATGAAAATTGTTTATAATTTTAAAAATATTTCTCTGTGATTTTTATTTATTTTTATAGCCTTATTTATGTGATGTTAATATTTACATATATATATCTATAGGTATATTTACATATACTTTGTATCTTTTTTTATTTTGTAGTTTGAGAACATATTATTATATTTTCATATTTTATATATTTATAACATTATTAAATACATATTTGCGTGTTTTTATTTTATTTTTATAATTTTCATCACACGAGCCCTATAATACTTTGTAAATTACCTTCTCAACCTTTGAAACAATGCAACTCCACCTTCGACCCCATAAACATACTAACTTTTACCCCTTGAACCATGCAGCTGGGTTATTTGAAACTCGTGAGGGTTCTTGAGGTAATTTATGGGGTCAATGTGGTAATTACATTGTGCAAAAGTTTTTAGAGGTAATTTAACAAGTTTATAAGGTTCGTGGGATAAAAATTCCTTTTATTTATATGTATAAATAAATACATGTCTATATATTATAAATATAGTATATCGATATATTATAATATATTTTATTTAGTGTCTTTTTAGATGTTTTTATATATGTTTATAATTTTAATAAATTTTACATATTATATAAAATTATTTAAATACTAAAGGAAGTAAAAATGTAAAGAATAAAATAAATAATATTATATATAGATGCCTCCGTACAATAGTCTCCAAATACGGACTTTTGTATCTTAGCTCCATTTTCTATGAAACCACCATCATTAAATAGATAATTTAATATCAAATACATTCAATTTGAGCTCATATGGAGTAGATATTGGTCTATGAAGTTCTGTTTGCGGCCTTTTCATCTGCATGTACAATATGCGTTGCGTATGATTTATTTAGGATACTATTTTTATAATTTTCTATATTTTAATATGTATAAGTTTTTTGCTGAAAAATTTATTATTTTAGGTCTGACATTGAATAATAAAATAGTGTAAAAATGATTATTTTAGGACTTTGTTGAATGTTTTATTTGACCATTGTCTCCCTCTTCTTTATTCCTAGTCGGCCTAGTCAATATTGACTGTGTCTTGGGATTTAGGGTCATTTAGTATCTTTAATACTTCACTTATTTTTCTTTTCTTTTATTTATTCTTTAATTTTAGATTTAAATCACATGTATTTATAAGTTATTTACATACTAATTACATATCAATGTAATGTGTTATTTTATGCAAATTAGTGGCATTTATATGTGTTGTGTTAGGGATTTAAAGATAAAACATAAGAACAAAGGTAGATGAATGACTATTAATCGCCCCCATATACTTACCTTTGATAGTCCCAAGCAAACACTTATTAGAAGAATAAGTGATGCAAAAGAGAAATTAAAGAAAAGGAAGATAAAGAACTTGGAATGGTTATGATTCTTAAACTTATCTTCTTAAAATCAAAGTCTGGAGCTTAGGAAGAACATTGGATTGCTAGTTTGTTCGGAACTTTATTGGGAATAGGATCTAAACTGTAATAGCCCTCAAGTTCCGCAATCCTCTATTCAAATTGCCTCAATAGCCAGTCCAGAATAAGTCTACTCATATGATTATGAGTCTCACTTGTAAAGTGTATGTGAACATACCTCTTCTAACCAAAAGTGGCAAGAAATAGTCTCCCTCAACAAGGTAACCCTAGCTACCTAATCTAGCTACTCTTTCCTCGAGGAGCGGGGTGATTCCTTCTAAGTTCAAGTACAACTTACTCAAGGAAGAGGGCTAGAGGGAAGAATGGATTGTGACCAATGTAGTCACATATCCTTTGGAGCTCGACTAGTGTAGCCAAGTCTCCAATTGAAGAAAACCTTGAGATCTTTGACTTTAATGAATAAGCCTTGCTTATTAAATACATAACTCTAACGTGGATGATTTTTCATTGACTTTTTGCTTGTCCATTCTTTTGGATTTTTTATTTCATATATACATTTTTATACTATATACGATAGCATTTACATAAAGAATTTTTCTTCTTGAGCTAGTAGACTATCCCACTTTTGAAGCTTTATTGCAATGCATAGCATCCTATCTATAGACGCCCATGCCACAAGATCGAGTTGGGGTGTATCGGCATCTTATTGGGGTGGTGTATGTTTCTACATGCATGCTTCTGAAGCCAAAGATTCCTACCCTAACCACCGCATCTGAGTTGAGCTAAGTGTGGAGTACTTGTCCAAGTTAGGTCATTATCATCAAGTGTCATATATGTGCTTTGAAATATTACACTTAGTCTAATCAAGATGACAAGTGAACATAGTCTAGCGGTCTCAAAAAATTAAGTCTCATTGACTGAAAATTCTTAATTCCAGTTGCCATAAGGTACCTGTGAAATTAAGTGGATTAAGGTCTAAACCAAGCTCAAATATTTAGATTTTATTTAGACTTTTTCACTTGTCAAGATCATTCTAAAAAAAGATTCATGCAAAGCAAACATATTTTTGTGAAGCATTTTTTTGGTTTTGAACTTTCTATGGGATTTTTCTAAAAAGTTTTGCAAATTTTATATGAATTTTGAAAATATTTTTTCAAATGTTTTAGGTATTTTTGAAAAAGGTTAGTGAATTGAATGTATTCACATACATACAAGGATTTATGCACATTAAGAAAGGATTTTATGCAAGAATATATATAATTTTATACATACATATATATATATATATATTTGTGTGTGTTATAAAAGATATTTATTTACAAGAATTTTATTTGGAAAATTTTCGCAATAAATTTTTACATGTGTTCAATTTTTTTGAAATAATTTTTCAAACATTTTACAAACATTTTGAAATCTTATTTTGCAAAATAATTTTTCGATGATTTTTCAAACATTTTTACAAACAACATTTACAATATTTTTACAAACATTTATAAGAGATTATTCTCAAAATTTTGAAAACATTTTACTAAGATTTTGAAAATATTTTCAAAAGAGTTTTCGAAATATTTTACAATAATACTTCAAATTCATTTGCAAAATAGCTTCAAATCAAATTTTACAAAGATTTTTTTAAAACTTTTTACACATATTAACACGAATTTCATAATAATTGATTTATTTGTATACCCTTAGCCAAAGTATTATAGCCATATTATTGAAAATACAAAAAATAAGAGCTATGACTGAGGTGTGTGTGTATATATTTCACTTATATACGACCCACTATACTTAGCTCGAACTATGTCCTCATAGTCGTCAAGGAGCAACAAAGGTAGACACAACTCGTGCTAAGTATAGAAAAGTCTACACTATAATGAATCAATAGAAATAATAAGAAGTTGATCATCCCTCATATACTTAAAATCAATTAATCCTAAGTATAACAGACTTTGTACAAGCAGGGATGATCAAGGATTGGAATTTATGAAATCAATGACTTGACTTGTCCCTCATATGCTTATGGTAAAATATCCCTAAATATAGAACATATTAGAAATAAGTAAGATAAAAATGCGATAAAAATAAAGAATAATCCAAATACACTCATCAACGCTATACTTAGTATCTAGTCATCCTAAGTATAACTCTAATGAAAAGAGATGGATGAATAATACGTAAGAATGAAAGAATGTTAAAAGGAAAGAATGAAAAGAATCAATTAAGAAAAATATTTTTGTCCGGCTGATTGTTGTCTGAGTCTTCTGATGCTACAAGGACATCATATTCAAATGCCACATTGATTGAATCGATTACGGACATGAATGTATCGTGCTCCAAATACAACTTCATTAGCGGTCCATTGATTATGAACAATTGTGTGTTAGATGACAATTCAAATATCATGATGATAAAATTATCACATACAATCTTTACCACAAATGCTTCAGTCCATTTACTCTTCTATTTTTTAGATAATATCTTCAACTTCACTTAATATATAGGCTCGAATGTCCTTCTGATGTGCTTGTCAAGCCAGTGTTTGACTTTCTCCTTGTACATTAGGTTGTTGTCGTATGTGTAGTCTTTAAATTTGAGGAGTCAGTTAAGATCGATATTCTTGTTCTAACCACCTTCTTGTGAGTCCAAATTACGGATATTTACTACAAAAAGAGATTTGTCAATGAGTTCCACTGGCTGGTGGTATGACTTTCCATAAATAAGATGATAGGGAAACATACACAATGGAGACTTGTAGGTGGTCTGCTAAGCCCAAAGATCGGAATAAAAAAGTTGAGACCAGTTCTTCCTATCTGGCCTAATGAGTTTCTAAAGAAATGTCATGATCTACCTATTAGATAACTTGTACAAGCCATTTGATTATGGGTGGAAAGAAGATGCGACATGATGATCAATGACGTAATCATTCACAAGATTTTTAACTTCTCTTTTATTGAAATAGCTACCCTCATCTGAAATTAAGATCTTTGGAATTCCAAATTGTGAAATAATGTTGTCCTTGAGAAATCGTCAAACAATAAGACTATCAGTGGATCAGGTGGGAATAGCCTCTACCCAAAGAATCACATAATCAACGTTAAGCAAAATGTATTCAAATTTTTGGTTGTTAGGAAATGGGCCCATAAAGTCAGTGCCCCAATGATGAATCCTCATTATATCACCTTTACACTTTCATTTTGGCCTTAAATCAATAGCTAAATGCATGTATATAGAATATTTTATAAAATATTGTATTTAATACCAAAATAATAAGGGAAATAAAAAAAATGAAATGTCGAAGACACTGTGTGGCCCTGGACCCTGAGACCCAGACATCATGATGACTTGGTCGACAAGAAATAAAGTAGGCAAAGATAGGGTAGAGAAGCTGTACATAAAACAACATAAAAACCCTCATTCATTTTGCCTAAAAATTACATGTTTGGACCCATTTTATTTTCCTTTTTTATAATCAAATTAATAAACCCTCAACATGAATATTGTATATAAAAATTTAAATAAAAATACAAAAATTATTTCACTTAAAAATAATGTATATTATGTTTGAGACACATAAAATAAAATGACGCAAAGGAAACTTTACAGACATGTGTCTTCTCCAAATAGATTCAAAATAAACAAAACAAGCCTTTATTGTTACTAAAAATAAAATAAGCTATTTAATGAAGGTGTTTCATTCAATTTGGAGTTAATATACTAAAGTTAAATTTTGAGCCCTTATTGTGCAATATACTTGTATAAAATATTCAATTTATTTATTCTTTATAATTTTATGTTTCTTATATATTTAAAACAATGTAAATATTATTTGAAACAAATTTATATAATTAAAATAAACAAAAAAATAAAAATAAAAATAAAAATAAATAATATAATTCAAGATATAGTAAAAGTACGCTATAATATACCTACAAAATTTATGCACGTAATTAATTAAACGTGAAAATAAACTCAGAAAAATATAGTTAAATACAAAATATGTATTTAAAAAGACTAAACATATATAAAATACGTTCATATAATAATAAAATATAAAATACAAATAAAAAATATGTAAAATACATGTTTATTTACCTATATATACATGTAAATAATAAGATGTTATAAATGGCCTTGAAAAAATAAATAAAAATAGGCATAAAATACTAAATGAAATTATAAACATTTTTTATGTTTTAGATAAAAATGAATTAACTAGTTAATTATATTTTAAATTATTTTACAAGATATTTAATCCATTCTTATTCCCGGTTGGTCCACATGGACCAACCACGACTCAACAAATGTTTGCTTAAGTCAATTGTATGCTTTTAAACCACCGATGTCAGTAGATTACGGGATCCCTCGTTCTTCGAATTTTCATGCAACATCCATGCACCCATTTGCCTTGAGCCTACCACCATTCGGATCCCTGCACATTCACCTCCCTCGCTTGACCCATGCCCTTCACCTACCCCATCTATATTGCACGCAATCCCATCAGGCGATCCTCGGCCTATACAGAAACCTTCTCCGTAATTTTTTGGTGTTTTGATGCCCTCTCATGGAGTACTTTGCTAATCAAATGTGTCACAAAAATCGTGATTGGTAACAGGAAGTGCTTCCTGCTGTTATGCAACAAGGAGGATCTTTGCTGGGGTCCATCCAGCCCATCGCCGAAGCCTATCACTGGTAGTTCGGCTTCCTTGGATTCCCTGCCAATTCGAAGCCATTTTCCATCATTTTTAGGTAATATTTAGCCTTAGGTTTTAATTATATGATTTAGTTTCTACTTTTAGATCTTACATTAGGTTTAATTTCGAAACCCCCAATTTGACTTGGAAGTACCAAGTCCATATGTTCCCGACCATTATCTCCTTCGATTTCCATGCCATCTCGTTCCTCAATACTTTCTCCACCTTGTGCCCACTTTTCTAATGCAGATCCTACAAGGATCTGGGAGTCCAAAGCTCTTTCCATTGCCCTCCGTCGGAGCTTCACCACTCATCCATTTCCACTGCTTTCCATCTTCTTCTACCTGCTGAGGAGCTCCTCCTCAAGGTGTGGAATCTTTTTGTGTAGGAACCGTGTCTTGAAGACCTACTAGAGCAGCGAATTGGATATTTATCAGACCTCTAGGTCACATGAAGAAGGCTGAGCTTTAGATCCACCATCGTGGGATCCGAACACCATGGGAGACCACCTGTAGACGCGGAGTGACGCCAACGAGATGCAGCATTCGTCGGAGCAAGGATAGGATGCCATATGGAGAAGAACAGGGCAATTAAATCTCTGTGCCAATGTGTTCTTGGGTTGTTCTTCCAATGCCCTTAAACATCGTCCAATCAAACGAGGACGCTAGATTTATTCATAACCGTCGGATCAAGAACGATCGTCGTCTGCCCGGGCCATCGAATCACCTTAAGTGGGGACACATGGATTGCCCAATGCCACACGATAACACATACGTTTAAGGTAATATACAAATACCCCTTCTGCCATTTTTTAATATTTAAGAACAGTAATAAATATTTAATTAAGTGTTAAGTTTTGTGGAAAAATTGCAAAGTAACCCCTGATTGTATTTAAAATTACATATAGGTCCTGTGTTAGGTCATTTCATGTAGCGCCCCAAGTGAGTGGACATACCCCTTTCAGTTTCCATATTTCAATTTAGTTTAAAATTTTGTAATTAAAGTTAAAAAACATTGGATGTTTTGCTTATAACACCTAGCCTTTTATTTAAATTGCATAAATGCCTACCAGCTTGTATATTTTTATTCATGTTTGCCTATTTTTTAATAAATAGTTCTTGTACTCCAAAAATAACACAAAAATAGGGAATATTATTGATTATATGCTCATGCGTGCTATGCAATTTATTTAGCATATTTCTTGCATTTTCCATTTATTATAAATAAAAGGATCCCTTTTATTCCCTATTAGATATTAAAATACAAAAAAATATAAAACCTTATTTGAAAATTCCAAAAAATTAGGCAATATTTATTAGTATAGTTTATTAATACATACCTTAAATCATAAAAAATATCAAAAGAAAAGATTAAAAACTGAAAACCCTCTCTGACCCTAAAAATTAGGAAAAAACCAAAAATATAAAAAAAATAAGTTTCTATTTTGTATTTTTATATATACATATTACTATATATTAAAAATAGTTTTGAGAAATTTTGGACTTATTTTATATTTTTAATTCTCAAAAGAAGTTGGCCTATTTAATTACTCCCTTATTTGTTGTATTTTGAACTTTAAAAATATATAAACTTTAGTAAAAATCACAAAAAATTCCCAAAAAAAGAAGAAAATATAAAAACACAAAAATATTTTATTTTATAACTTTTGACTATATTTACCTATATGTATAAATGGAATACCTTATATACTATATATATACATATGTAATTATATATATTTTATAGTATTACTAATTAATATAAATACTATAAATATATTTTAAACTCTTTATAAAATAAAAAGGACTATTTTTATTTGTATTCACTAATTTTTATATATTTATATATATTATATTTGTTATTCATATTATACATATTACGTTGTATAGATATATATATATACTTATTATATTTATAAAAATAAAAGAAAAAATAGAAATAAAGAAGATACAAAAGAGAATAAAAAATATTAAATTATAAACATACAAAATATAAAACAAAAAATCCATAAAAATTAAATAATTTAGAACCCCGCAAAAACATTTAATACATAACAGATATATATCAACTTACATATATTATTTAGCAATAAATAATACCTACTACACTTGTTTATTCCCTGTGTTCAAAACCCTACACATACTTGACCACTATACACATTTATTTTAAGGGTTATAATAAATTTTGACTCCACAGTTGCTTTGCATTGTTTGATTATACTTACTAGGGGTTGATTGCTGTTTGAATTTATGCATTGTGAGCGATCGCCTCAGCAGTATTGTCTCTTTGTGTAGAACACTAGACCGGCTCATAGGTATTTGATTCAACACCCAAGCATCGAAAACATCTGAAATCTGAATGAACTAGAGAGGCATCAAATCATTGGAATCAAGGGTTCCTCCCATTTTCTAACAGTCGGTACAACCTTTCATAAAAGCTACAACATCCTTAAAAAATGTAAGCAACCAGAGGCCACACTTTAATACATTTCTTGTTGTTCTCTTCCCAAAATCTTGTCCTCCTAATTTGATCTTAGGACAGTGCTCGAGGACACTGGTGTACTCCTCTTGAGGAATGCACCGATGCCAAAGGCTATCTGCACCTTCCCTAAAAAGGTATGAATCTTTGCACTTGTTAAAATGAATCAGATAAAAACTTGTCCTAATTTATTCATGTCTAATATTGTGAAACTTTATCAAAGATGGGATATTTCACAATATTGGCATACTAGGGGAGAGAAGAAACTCTGAGAATATATTCATCGGAAAAGGTTTATGTAATAACACACTACTCAGTGGAGTCTATGTACATTCTATTCTGGACAAATAATCTACTACCACATTCTAGACTCGTGGTTTATATCTAATTTCCAATTCAAATTCCTGGAGCAAAATGATCAAATAGAGAAGGTGTGATTTGGTATCCTTCTTTTGTTCTAGTACCTGATAGTAGAGTGGTCTGTATAAACAATAGCTTTCGAACTGAGAAGATGCAAACAAAACTTTTTGAGGGTTAATACCACTGCCAACAGCTCTTTCTCTGTAACAGTATAATTCTTTTGATATACATCTCTTGTTCTACATGCATAGTAAATGGCAAAGGGAAATCCATCCCATCTTTGTCCCAACACAACTCTAATGGAGAAATGTGATGCATCCATCATGATCTTGAATGAGAGAGACCGATCGGGTGGTATAAGACAGGCACATGATTGACAAGTTCTTTAAACTGATTAAAGGCATGGAGGACTTTCTGATCAAAAGTGAAATTAGTCACCTTTCCTAGAAGTTTTGTTAGATGTAGGGAAACCTTGTTGAAGTCCTCAGTGAAATTTTGTGGAAACCAACATCCCCCAAAAATGACCTCACATTATTTACTGTTCAAGGTGTCTAATGCTTGGAAACACATACGCCTTTGCCAAGTCAAACACCATACCTCATTTGGAGATGACATGGCCAGCATAATTCCTTTTGTAACCATTAAGTGACTCTTTTCCCTTGATAACACTAAAATTACTCCAGGATATCTCTTAAGTACTCGATCTAGACATGTAAGACAAGCATCAAAACTATCACCACAGAATGAGAATCGTCCATGAAACCCTCAAGAAAACTACCCAGCATGTCACCAAAAATGGCCAAGATACACCTTTTGAATGAAGTACGTGCATTACGCAACCCAAAGGGCATTTGATTAAAACCATAGTTGTTGAACAGACATGAGAAAGTTGTCTTATCTTGATGTTCAGAGGCAATTTCCACTTGGTTGTACCCAGAGTACTCATTCAAGAAGTAAAATATATCTTTCCCCACCAACCTTTCAAGCACATGATCATTAAAAGGGAGAGGAAAGTGATTGTTCTTGGTAGCTGAGTTCAAGCACCAATAATCTGAACATGCGCACCATGATGTAGGCACTATGGTCAATATCTCCTCTCCTTGGTCATTCATAACCATTGTATTTCCTGAATTCTTTGGAACTATGTGCAATAGGCTTTCCATTTCAAGTCGACGAGCATTACACCACTTCATTGTCTCTTTCATGACAACATCTCTGAGATTAGGATTCAGCCTACGTTGAAACTCACAGATGGACTATTGTCGTCCTCTAAGTAGATACTGTGTGAACACATGGCTAGATTTATCCCTCGAAGATCTGAGACATTCTAACCAAGAGCCTTGCTATTTTTTCTTGAATCTCTAGCAAGTGAGATTCTTGATCTATGGTCATATTGACTACTGATGATGACCGAATACATATTCAGATTACCCATATAGAAGGTATACTTTAAATTTGCTAGAAGTGGCCTAAATTCAGGTAAATTCTGAGTCATCTTCTCGGATACATCTGAAACAGTACTGGTTATCGGTGCATAATCTAACAATAAGGTGTTTTCCACCTCGATCACTCTTGGTTCAACCAATAAAATACCAAAATTATCGACAATGATTTCCTCTGATTCGGTGTGGGATGAATTTTCATCAAACAATTTGACCAGCTCTTCTTCATTCATCTCACTATTGGCAAAGGAAAAAAAGTTGGTTGTGCTTTCCAGGTCCTCCTTTGGCAAGAGGATTTCCTAGGTCAAAGTGTTATTCAATGGTAAGTTTGGATATATGATATTCTCAATAATGTCATAGACTTCTATAGTCGATGCTGGGTCTCATTTTTTAGATGTGCTCTCTATGACTTTTGGCTTGGGGATCATATAAATGGTAACCTTATCACTGAGGGAGCAGAACGTGATCTTTCCAGATCCATAATAAACTACCACCTTGGCTATTCGGACGAACGAGAAACCAAGTATGATCGGTGTCTAGAGTAACGATGTAGATGAATCCATGTCTAGGACAATAATGTCCACTGGGAATTTCATATCCTGCACAGTTATGATAACATCTTCTAATAAACTTCATGGTCATTTAATGGATCGATCATCAAATTGAAGGATCATTCGAGCGGGTTTAAGAAGACCGAGCCCGAATTCCCTAAGAAGTGATGTGTGCATGAGGTTAATGAAGGAACCACTATCAAGAAAAGTTTGCTAAAAAACTTGATCAACAATTTCTCATCTGATCCAAGGTACTCCCTTGTCTTTATTCTTTGTTTGAAGATAATTAATCGCATTCACAATAACTATGGTCAAGATACGTTTCTCTAATCTGTTGTGTTTGTTCTTGCAAGGTTGATACTTTGATGTACATGCCTCTTTCAGTCCTTTCTTTACACTAGGTATGTATTCAATGGCTTTCAATAAAGGCATTTTTGGAAATATATTACAATGGTAGGATCAGACAATATGGTTTTTAAATTTCTAATGTTTTTGGAAATTTCATTGCACCAGGAAAAGGAATATTTACATAATAAAAATTCTTATTTACAATAACTTAATCTTTTACAATTGTATGACTAGAAGGGTATGGCCATCCAAAAGAGAAAGAAAGCTGAAAATAGGAAATTTGGCTTTGTTGGCAGGCACAAGATCTACTGCTGATGCAGGCATCTCCTTGGCATGCCCTACTCGACCTTGGATGTTATTCTCTTTTCAAGATTTTTTTCTTTATTTTTGATTATTTTTCTTATGCGACTCTCCCTTCTTCTTCTTCACTTGCCATTGGATTGACTGATGATGAAGATGGTGATTCACCCTTGGAAGCTTTATTCATCCCCTTGGCGGCTACAGACGGTTGCACGGTCCAACCACTCTTGAGAGTCACAGTGTTAGATAACATAAACAAACCATTCATACTTGACTCTATGGGGGTGGAGGAGACATCACAAGCTACATGATCCCTGCGTCAGAAATTATTAGGATTTGCCTCGACCTGCTAGGAATGATCGTTTTGGTGGAAGTGAGGTCATCAAACTTTTCGCTCATGTCAGTTAGGATTTTCACCAATTAAACCATGAAATCTAGTGTAGGGATCATGGGTATGACCTCTGTCATTTCAGCATTTTGAGAATGATGGATCTAATAGTGTTATGGAGGCTATTACCAGTAGTTTGACAGAAAATGAGGAGGAGGATACTATTGATAATATGGAGGAGGGGGATGCCGATTATAGTGATGAGCAACTGGGTAGTGATGGTATGTTTGTTGCTGGCAGTATTCCGATTCCTGGTAGCTTTGTCTCCAAGTGTTAGTGATGAATCCATGATTCACATCCTTTATTCTTTTAATTTAGCAGAAATCCCTATGCAAAATACCTGTGAATATATATTGAATCCGATAACTTAGCATTGTGCATGTGTTTGTTAATATAATGTGTAATTAGTAATTATTTATCCAGAAGAAAAGAAAAAGAAAGAAAATACAAAGAAGGTTGTAATTATGTAATAAGTACAAACTAACCTGAACCTCGAGATCAGGTCAATAATTGACATGATCGGCAATGAATAAAGTAGGGAGAGATTGGGTTTTTATTTATTAATAGTCCAAAAATACCTTGTAGATATTATCCGTTCTGTATTTATTCAATGTATATATCATCCCCTATTTATCCTGTATATATCATTGACCTATTTTATTTCTGAATAAAACATCCACACATTATTTTATTCCCTTGATTACACATGTACATAAAAGCATGATTCAAATAATAAAAATAATTGCATAAATAAATTGTTCATAGAATAAAATTTACAACACTCTGAAAAAGCTACACAAAAGAATAAAAAGATCTATACCTTCTCCATACGAACTCAAATTGAACCTAACTCACTTTCATTGTACTTTAGATAAAATTAGCTTTAAAATAAAGGTGGTTTCATTATTTTTGGGTTTAAGGTTTGAAAGTCAGCTTTTTGGGAGGGTTGTATGTATAGTGTACTATATTTATACTTATATATATTTATCTATTTTATTTAAGTTTTCACATATTGTATTTTTAAATATTTGTACATATTGTATTTAATTTATATAAAATGCAAACAAAAATAACAAAATTTAAATTAAATAAAAACTTAAAATAATCTAAGTATTGTACATATGTATCATGTATGCATACTGTAAATATATTTATTTATTTAACTTATAAATTATATCTCAAAAAAAATAAAAATCTAAGTAATTCCTTTGATTTTTTAAATAAATAAAATATAAAATACTCTATATATTTGTAAATATAATAAAAAAATACATAAAATTGTATATATGTATATTATACTTATACATATAAATGTACATTGCATAAAGTATTGTATATATACTACTAAAATTATTAAAAATCACAAAAAATAGTTTGTAAAATAATTAGCATTTTTCTATTTACCATTTTTTATTTCAAAAATCATTTACTATTATTAATTGATTTATCTTGTACTTTTAAAAAAATCTAAATTTTGGATTGGTCAACCTGGGTCCATTAGCCCGAGTCCATCTTTCCTCCTTCCAGGTCTGACCTGGCAAGCTTCGTCGGACCTGATTTCTCCTGTTTTCCTAGATCGAGTCCGATCACTGTTAAACTCTTATTACAGACCCCATTGCTCATGGAAGATCTCTGTCTCTCGCGGATACCTAGGAGGGTCCGAATCCCCCTTGGTTCGCGTGAAAATTCCTGATCCTTCTAGACCCTAGAAAACCCAATAAATCATCGCATTCCCCTCCGTCACGCTCCAGTTCGCTCTGCAACTGTTCTTTCTCCACCTACATCTCTAGGGTAGTGACAAGATCCCAGAGAAGTCTTTAGGAGCTCGGATTAGTGGTCGTTTGAGCTGAACCACCTCATGGTCGGAGTTCTCCACCACAACCGACCTCTTCCACCTCTCACAATGGAATCGAGGCCATTACCTCACCGTCCCCTCCATCATTCTCTGCATTCCATTCCCGTAGCATCAGGTTGTTGGACATGCGAGCCCACGGTGAGCCATTATGCAATAAATGTATTGCAAATATCATTCCCTAATCTGAAATGAAGAATAAACAATTTTCATAATAGGTCCCTTAGTACAATTAGGGTTATGTACCATGGCCATCTTGATGATCATACAGTTGTTGATTCAAATATTGAATCATAGAGGCTAGTGCTTGGATGAACATCTAAAGAGTTAGATTGAGGACTCATCAAGCACCATCAAATGACTGTTAAGATATGATCTCCAGCCATAGTAGGAGATGGCAATCCTTTCTCAGTTAGGTTGATATCTGACCGACCTCTTGTTGTAGGTCCTCTGCATAGGAATAGAGATTCGGAGGTGTCAGATTAGTTAGGTCAAAGAGTTGACTTAACGAGATCGAGATAACCAAAGTCCTATATCGTATGCTGTCATGATATAGGCACGCATCCTCTGATCGGATACAGGTGTGTTACTATATGTCTGAGTATGTACATTTGGCAGACCAATAGGTTGATGACCTAACCAAGGTCTATACACCGACGCGCTGGTGTGCATATAAGGGCATACGAGTAATACGATCTCTCAAAGGGATCATACAGGTTCACTACTAAACCGGAAGACATAAGCTCACTCATGAGATATTGGGAAGAATCAAATTCCGTGCGCACGGTCGTCTCGCTTTGGAAGCTTGACTGAATTTGTAGGTTTGATATAAATTTTGGAAAGTATATGATCAAGAACTAGGTATGATATATGCTTTTGGAAAGTATATGATCGATACCAACTCCCAATGATCAAAATGAGAAACTTACTGATAAAACCCTGAAGTAGACAGTATTCTGAGTCTTCCAGTATGCAGGATGTACAGGTATTGGGAATACCTGAGGGTGATGTGATCATAAACGATTGTATAACCATGACGCTTCCATTCCTAGGGAGTGATGAAACAGGTCTGGATTTTAGTGACTCCTCTCAGTAGAGAAGTAATCTGATCTTGATCCAAATGTTGGACATTGATCTGAATGTGATTCAGATACAATGAGAAGATTAGATTTGCGGTCTTGATTTAATCAAGCTTCTATGGGAGGCCCAAGATCTGGATTTGAGATGTAATCTCAATATCCAAGTCACTATACGTGGAACAATATAATCGCCCTGTCCTTATCTCTAAGTATTCGCGGAAAAAGCGCATTATCCTTGAAAGAGTTCATGAATAATTCTATTGTTGATATATGTATCCGAGCATTGAGAAAATGGATAATTAAATGTGATTTAATTATCATAAATAATATGAATTTGATTCATATTATAAGTAGAGTTATCTTAGATTATTAAATGTGATTTGATTATCAAAGATGTGAATAATGTGAATGTGATTCATATTATTTGGGCACATGAGAATAAGTTATCCAATATAATTAAATGTGATTTAATTATCATGGATATGAATAATGTGGATAGCATCCAATTATTCATAATATATTATAAATGTGATTTATAATGTATTAGAGAGAGTTAATTATAATTTATATTTGTTGATTAATTATTAATGTGTATTGGATACACAATGTCTAATTAATTGAAAATGTAAATTATATTTTGTTTTGGGTTGTGAATGTGATTCACAATTTTCCAATGGCAAGATTGCAATATTCTCAAAATTAATTATGAATTATTTGTAAAGAATAAATCTCAACAAAATTGTTAGAAATAAATAATGAGAGAGATTTCCATGGAGATATGCAATCTCATGAAATCTCATGAGATTGCCTCCATGGGAAATCAAGTGGGCGGCACCCAATTCCTAATTGGAATGGGTGGCCGTCCACTTGGAATGTACATGGAGATGTGATCTCCATATATATTCTCTCCTTATTTGTTGGTGTAATTTAGGATTGATTTATATTTGATTTTGTCAAATATATTTTAATCCAAATTAGATCATAAGTTGTTGGTTTTTACCAACAACAATCTTGACCATTGGATTGATCATAAATCAATCTCAACCATTGATTTTCTGAGTCCCATGGATTGAGATCCATGGATCCCCAAATCCTATAAATAGAGAGGCAATCCTATTACTTTTTTGTGATTTAGATGAAACGATCCGAGAAGTGTTATTGGATCATGTGGTTTCGTCGCATGAAATTTTTGAAATTCCGCTCCATCGAGCAACTAGTGCGACTAGTCGCTCCTCGTCATATTCAATACGACACTCACGCTTCCGTGATGCGCTTGTGGATATTACTATATCCTTCAAGTGGTATCAGAGCGTTAGGTCGAAGGTTTTTGATACGATCATTAAACCGAAGGCGACTTGGATTCGTTAGGGTTGCGAAAGTTTTATCGCATTTCATTTTCGCATCTCTGTTTAGTGTGAATTTTCGGCCCTGTTTAAATTGTTTAAACACAAAAATAACACTTGAATTTTGTTCCCCATTAAATAAGGAAACCATAGGATCTGAGTTTACGTAATTTGGATTCTGTTTGCTCAAGATATGGTCGTTTTAATGAACATGTATTCACTGTTACGGGAACTGCGAATCTTAACGTAATTATGGAGTTAATTACTATTTAGAAACGCCTTGAAATGCATACTAATCACATAGGTTATGTTCTAAATCAAATTAGCAAAATTTGGAAATTTACTTTGCTTAATTTGGATTTAAATTGATTGAGATATGCTAATTTTTGTAAGTAGGGGTCACTGCTGAAATTACTTTCCTAATCAAGAATCATGTGATTATCAATTAGTGAAATTAATTGTTAATTTCATGAAATAATTATTGAAAATATTTGAGAAATATTTGATGATGATTATTTCCTTAATTGACTTTGCCTCAACCAATAGATTGTTTAGATTTGATCTAGATAAAAATTGGAAACACAATCATCAAACTCCTTCCTTGAATAAGATTAGGAATTTGTCTAGCAAATTTCCTTATAATAAAAAATGTTTTAATTATTAATATATGGTATAATTTTGGTTGAAGAACCGATGATCATCTCAAGTACAAAGTGATTGACTCGGCATTATTTTTTCCCGAGGCGGATATGGTGTCTAGTCGGGGATCGCTGGGGTAGCGGGTTGCAAGTTAATTATATCCAATTAAAAACACTCTATCATGAATAGTTGTGTATTTCCCTTGGAAGAATTAATTATATGAATATGATTCATGATAATTAATTAGAATTTGAATATGATATGGAGGATCACATAAGTGACATCCATGGTCTCCCGTCAAGGCAAAAAGTTTCGTCGCCAGGGATTGTATGTAGGAGACGCCTGTCCGAAGTGACAGCTCCTATATGCAAGTGCATCTGGATCGAGCTCTTTGCTTCTCGAAAGAGTAAGGTTGTATGCGTAGTTACCCCAATATTGGATCCTCATATTATTGGGGCGATATTGGATTGGGCATAGCGAGTTCTATTTCTGTTGACGCTTGGTTCAATTAATGACGGGTCAACATCACCTTAGGGGTGGTGGGCCCGGGTATTAAAGACCGAATTGGGAGATGCAAGTTGGACTTGCAAGGCGGAATGTGTTCCCGCTTCTTTTTATCCGAGTTGCAGATTCTCATATTATTGGGATGTAACAAAGATAAGGAAGGAGATCCCAGATCTTGCTGAGATATAATGATAAGTATATCTCTTACATTGAAAGTGATTAAGGGAATGAACTTTCAGTGTTGAAAAGGCAAGACAACTTTGATATAAAAATTCCTAAATCAAAGTAAAATATATATTTGTATGTTTATGCAAATTTCTTATTTCAGATAATCCTTCTTTAATCCCACTCAATGTTATACTCAATAATAACCAGTAGAATATCATGGATTGGACCTATGATCCAGATATTGTATTTATAATTGGACACATAATGTATGTGGTTGCAATGTGCAAGTTTCCTCAAAATAATGAGTGATAATTAAATAGACAATAGGACTAAAACCCTAGGGTTTGCATGTCTCTATAAGTCTTGATCTCATCGAATGTACTTTTGAAGTGACATGTCGATAATGATCATAATTATCAAATAATCCTTACAAAATCTAAGAAGATGTTCTGCCATACATATGTGCTCTCGACATATAATCATGAATGACATGGTTCTCTACATTATGAAGAATGGTGGCTCTATAAGAGATGATGTCTTCAAAATTGTTTGAATACCTACTTGAACCAATGTTTTTAAGAGTTTAAATGGTTGTAGATACGACGAGTGTAACTATACTCTGTTCATTCATGAAGCTTCATAATATTCATATTGTATGAATTGAATGAAGCATGTAAAAATGTTGAAGTACTCTTATATTGAAATTTTTGATTTTAACATAAGAAATCCTTGGTCTTGAGCAATGGTTGCTTATAGATAAAGGGAGCGCAGTGGAAGCATGGGTTGGACCCAAGTAAGAAGTATAATCAAAGAGTTGACGGTACTTCTGTGACTTCCATATGACATCCAAAGAGTTGGATGAATGCCAATACTGCAATATGTTGATGTGTTGATAGTATGAATAGCAAATCTATCTAGAATCCTAAGAGAAGGAATCAGATAGTACATTAGAATAATCTACATATAATCATTGAAATTGACTTACTTATTAGATAAGATAAAGTCTAATAATTGTATCTCAATCTTCTAAATGACATTTGCAATTGGTTGCATTTGTATTAGAATATAAGAAATTTGATCTTAAGGTTTAATGATCATACATGTTGGAAGTACTGCAATTGTTGCAAAAATTTCCATTGGATCAATAGACTTCATATTTTCAGTGGGAGCCCTTAGTCTTAGAGAATGTCTCTATGACCTATATATTAGAATACACTCATTGTTTATTTCTAATTATTGGATATAAACATGAATTCTGTAATAAATCTATCATAAAGAGTTATGATGGATATATTTCAGATAGTAATCTAAAATCTAGTGGACTCTACTAAATTAGAAAATTAATGAATGGTTCATTAACATTTCTAAATACTGAAAATTAAACCTTTAAAGATCAATAGGAGGATGAAGATCATTTGACAATGATCTAGCATCATGTTTTGGACATTTATCTGTTATCAATAGACTGATAAGAGATGAAACTTTAGATTGTCTAAAGGTTCAAATCTTACATACTTGTGAATATTGTATTCAAAAGTAGAAATGTCCAACACACCCTTCCTTGGAATGGTGTAAGATGTCAAGGTATTCAAGATTTCATACATATTGATGTATGTGAATCATCTATTTCAGAATAAACATTATGGATATATGATATCTATTAATGATTATTTGTGATATGAGATTTCTTCTCTTCACTTAGAAAACTTTGAAATGTTCAAAGATTTCACAATTTCGGTTTAGAACCAAAGTTTGAAGGAAGATGAAATGAATTTGATCTAACCAAGGTAGCTTGTACCTATTAGATGAATTCGAGGAATACCTTATGAAGATATGAATATCATTCCTATCTCAATCCTCCTAATGAACCTTAACTCAATAGAGTTGTAGGGATATACAATTGATCATGTGTGACATGATTTGATCAATGATTAATCTTAGCATAATTATCTCTTAGTTTACAAGTATATATATATATGTGTGTTAGAGACTACATTATATATATCCTTAATAAGGTTCCATGTGATTAAGCTGGAATATGGCACTGGAAAGTGCTACTTCATTAGGAAAATAAAGGATGGTATACCTACTTTATGACCTTGAGATTCTTAAAGGATCTCATCTCTGAGAATGTGATTCTTAGAGGATGACTCTCTTAAGAATCAAGTTAAAAATGAAGTAAAGGAAATCATTTAATCTTGAGAAGATAATGAGGCTCCTGAAATCGAAAACTAAAAGAATAATTGAAGATGAAACACTAATACTTCTTCAAATAAGTTTGAGGATGTATTCCATGTGAAAATGATCAGACTTCATGTGATGAAGCTCCTAAGGATCATGACATGGAAAGATGGATGTTAGCAATAAAAGTCTAAGTAGACTTCATATACAAATGTTATATAAAAACCCTCGAGGATCCAACTATATGGGTTAGACCCATTAATGTGTAAATGGATCTTCAAGAGAAAGAGGGAATCTGATGAGAAGGTAGAGACCTTCAAAGCATGGTTCGTAGCCATGAGCTACATACCGAAGAGAAGACATCGCTTGCGATGAGACTTGCTCTCCAGTGACCTTGCTTTAACCCATCAGAATATTGGTAACCATAGCTACACAAGTTGACTCTGACATCTTCATGATGTGAGTCAAGATTGCATTCCTCTATGAATACCTCTCTGAGGATATTCACACGAAGTAGCCCCAAGGCTTCATGGTTGAGGAAAGCAAGATGTGCAAGCTAGAGAACTCCATCTATTGGACTCAAATAAGCTTCTTGTACTTGGAACTTTGGATCTGATGAATTCATAAATGTTATGATTTAAGATAATATCTTGATGTACCATGTGAAGCTTAGTGGGAGTGCCATTGTGTTCATCGTGCTAAATGTAGATGTTATTCTAATCATTTGGAATGATATAAGGATAATAATAAGTATTTTATAATTTGGTTGTTCCATACCTTGAGATATGATCTCAAGGATACCTCTTTGATCTTAGTTCAGAAGTCGTTCAGAAACAAATAGAAGAGGATATTGGGACCGTCACATTAGTAGTACACCTTGGACTTATTCCATTTTCTGGAAAATTCCAAGAAAGGCTTCCTTCCCTTAAGATTTGGTACTGACCTATCTAAAGGGATAGCACCTCAAAGAGTTGAGGATGTGAATGCAAACTGCTTGCCCTTGTGCATCAGTTACGAGAAGCTGTGTGTATGATGTATACATGGGCCAGATGTCTTCCATGCAGTGGGAGTAGTAAACTGTTACTAATCCTACTATGGAGATAAAACACTTGATTGCAGTAATAAAAATATCTTCAAAGATGATGAAACTTAGAGATAGTGATCTCAAAGTCTTATCTTCAAAAAGTTTAAGACCTTGTAGATAGTGATCTATAAGGATCTTAACTGTAGATACCTAAGGAGATAGAGATCTCCATGAATTAAGGCATTCTAATAAGGATTATTGACTTACTGGTTATAATAATTAACGAGTTATAGTGTCAAGGACACTATAACAAAATTGAGTATTGGTTACATATGATGCAACATTCGCATTGGATGCATGCACTGTTACTAGGGGATATGCAAGTGCCGTAAAAGGACTTGGCATAGTCTCTTGAGAACATAGTGATTGATCAGCTTACCTAGCTATTTTCTAAATAGCCAATGATTGTCACATGAGTGTGGGTTTAAATTATTAGCCCATTAATGGCTCTTTGGGCTAGTGGGAGATTGTTGGACATGGGAGCCCACGGCGAGCCATTATGCAATAAATGTTATTGCAAATATCATTCCCTAATATGAAATGAAGAATAAATAATTTGCATAATAGATCCCTTAGTACAATTAGGGTTATGTACCATGGCCATCTTGATGATCATACAGTTGTTGATTCAAATATTGAATGATAAAGGCTAGTACTTGGATGAACATCTAAAGAGTTAGATTGAGGATTCATCAAGCACCATCCAATGATTGTTAAGATATGATCTCCAGCCAGAGTAGGAGATGGCAATCCTTTCTCAGTTAGGCTGATATCTGACCGACCTCTTGATGTAGGTCCTCTGCATAGGAATAGAGATTTAGAGGTGTCAGATTAGTTAGGTCAAAGAGTTGACTAAACGAGATCGAGATATCCAAAGTCCTATATCGTATGCTGTCATGATATAGGCACGCATCCTCTAACCAGAGACAGATGTGTTACTATATGTCTGAGTATGTACATTTAGCAGACCAATAGGTTGATGACCTAACCAAGGTCTATACACCAGCGCGCTTGTGTGCATATAAGGGCATATGAGTAATACGATCTCTCAAAGGGATCATACAGGTTCACTACTGACCGGAAGACATGAGCTCACTCGTGAAATATTGGGAATAATAAAATTCCGTGCGCACGGTCGTCTCGCTTTGGAAGCTTGACTGGATTTGTAGGTTTGATATATACTTTTGGAAAGTATATGATCAAGACCTAGGTATGATATTGGAAAGCATACGATCGATACCAACTCCCAATGATCAAAATAAGAAACTTACTGATAAAACCCTGAAGTAGACAGTATAAAGTTGATCTAATACTTCGGGTTTATTCTGAATCTTCCAGTATACAAGATGTACAGGTATTGGGAATACCTGAGGGTGATGTGATCATAAACGGTTGTATAACCATGATGCTTCCATTCCTAGGGAGTGATGAAACAGTCTGGATTTTAGTGAATCCTCTTAGTAGAGAAGTAATCTGATCTTGATCCAAATGTTGGACATTGATCTGAATATGATTCAGATACAATGAGAAGATTAGATTTGCGGTCTTGATTTAATCAAGCATCTATGGGAGGACCAAGATCTGGATTTGAGATGTAATCTCAATATCCAAGTCACTATATGTGGAACAATACAATCGCACTGTCCTTATCTCCAAGTATTCGCAGAGAAAGCGCATTATCCTTGAAAGAATTCATGGATAATTCTATTGTTGATATATGTATCCGAGCATTGAGAAAATGGATAATTAAATGTGATTTAATTATCATAAATAATATGAATTTGATTCATATTATAAAGAGAGTTATCTTAGATAATTAAATGTGATTTGATTATCAAATAGGTGAATAATGTGAATGTGATTCATATTATTTGGGCACATGAGAATAAGTCATCCAATATAATTAAATGTGATTTAATTATCGTGGATATTAATAATGTGGATAGAAATATCCAATTATTCATAATATATTATAAATGTGTTTTATAATATATTAAAGAGAGTTAATTATAATATATATTTGTTGATTAATTATTAATGTGTATTGGATACACATTGTCTAATTATTTGAAAATGTAAATTATATTTTGTTTTGGGTTGGGAATGTGATTCACAATTTTCCAATGGCAAGATTGCAATATTTTTCAAAATTAATTATGAATTAGTTTTGAAGAATAAATCTCAACAAAATTGTTGGAAATAAATAACGAGAGAGATTTCCATGTAGATATGCAATCTCATGAAATCTCATGAGATTGCCTCCATGGGAAATCACGTGGGTGGCACCCAATTCCTAATTTGAATGGGTGGCCGTCCACATGGAATGTACATGGAGATGTGATCTCCATATATATTCTCTCCTTATTTGTTGGTGTAATTTAGGATTGATTTATATTTGATTTTGTCAAATATATTTTAATCCAAATTAGATCATAAGTTGTTGGTTTTTACCAACAAAAATCTTGACCATTTGATTGATCATAAATCAATCTCAACCATTGATTTTATGAGTCCCATGGATTGAGATCCATGGATCCCAAAACCCTATAAATAGAGAGGAATACCATGCTCTCTCTTTACACAACACACATGCTATTGTAGCACATCTATCTCTCTTTATCTTTACACGTCTACTCTCTCTCCTTCTCCCATGGCCGTCCACCATGGATGCCCTAGAGGGAGTCTCCATCGGCGCAGCGTCGTCGTAATGAAGCCCGATCGTCTGCTCGTGGATCTCCGTCTCCTTCGGTGTGCCTCGCTCGTGAAGAAGACGTCGGATCTCGTGTGTCGAGATCAGGAGATCCGCCGTTTGAATCATCAACTTGGATTGCGAGAAGCATGCGATTCATCCCCGCGCTCGCAAGCGTCTCCTCCGTCAGATCAGACTTGAGACAGGAGGTCTCTTTGTTTAGAGACTCGATCGGAACCACGCTTCAAGAGGTAATCCTATTACTTGTTTGTGGTTTAGACGAAACGATCCGAAAAGTGTTCTTGGATCATGTGGTTTCGTCGCATGAAATTTTATAGTTCTATTGCATCGAGGAACTAGTGCGACTAGTCGCTCCTCGTCGTATTCGATATGACGCTCACGCTTCCGTGATGCGCTTGAGGATCTTACCATATCCTTCACAGGTACCCTCCATTCCTCACATTTCACCATTCATATTTGATTTAGTCATCAATGCCTCCATCCATCATCACTTCTCCGATCACCCTGTCGCAGCCCCATCTCCCATATCCATCCACACTGATATGCTCTCCACATCATCATTCATCATCCAACATAATCTCATCATACTTGGACTTCTCCTTCGGGTCAGATTTAGGGTGAGAACTCCTTCCATACTCGCCGGAGGCCGAACATCCATTCATGCTTCTTCTTTGCTTTTTGTCAGCTAATAACCGCAACTGGAGCGTCGTATTCGAGCCTTGAGTGCCCTTGTAGGTCCAGATGTGTGCGAGAGGGCCCAATCGAGCCTCGACTTTGTGGATGAAGAGTTCCAGGCAACACGAGCTCTAGATCTTCATCGAGCTTCTTCCAGACCCATCATAGGCCCCATTCGACATGGGCCACTTTCAAAGGCGTACTGGACCTCTCAACCAGCCTATCCGAGCTCTGTCGCGACAGAAATCCTCAATTGAAGCTCGACCGACAACACCTTCATATCAATTCTTCCAATGCCATGGCCAGTCATCTGATAAGGAGCATGCATCCCAGTTTTGATCTGAACTGCACACTCACACCCAAATTTGGTCGTTCTTATCAGATCTTGGGTTGATCTGTGCCATACGACACCACCCACCACCTTAATCGTTAGACATGTACCTAAGTCAGATCTGTGCCACATGTAGTTGCCTTTCTCAGAGTCGTCAGATCTTTGCCACCACTTCCATCAGAGCCGTACGCCTATGCCTAGATTCAGAGCTGTCAGATCTTCTCAAGGCCACATGTTGCACGCCACATGCAGGGTATATTGCTTTTTTACCCTGTAATTTCCTTTATTGCGTTTTAGTCTAATAATTGTAACAGTTAGTTTTGAATATTTGTAGCAAGGACCTCGTATTTATCTTATTTGCATTTTAATCCAGCCGAACTGAACTCATGTGCCTGTGCACATGCTTTACTGAGTTATTTGCTTTTTTTCCCCTGAACATTCATGCATTATTGAAATTAAAGAAGCTTTTAGGAATTTGCATTTATGGACCAGTTAATATGTATCACGTGCAACACATGATTTTACTAGGATTTTAAATATTTGGCCTTGAAGATTTTATTGCATGTTACGACTAGGCCCTAAACATAAAGTTAGCATTTAGGTCCTTCCAAATCCTTAATTTTATTTTTGATTACATTTGCTACAATAAATATTAAATTTGATCAAAAAATACCCTAAAAATCACTTGAAGCTCATGTTAGTGTTTACTTTGCATGGTAATTTTTATTTGATTTATATCTTTTATTTTCTAATTATATAAATTCAAAAATCAACCATAAATTCCCTATTTGCCTTATAAAATTCATATAAATTCGAAAAATGCCTTCAAAATTCTAAAAAATAGATTAGCTTTATTATTATTTGTTTAATTGATCCAATTTACATATTTGCTTTTTTAAAACTCTAAAAAATTGTAAAATCTTAAAAATACCATAAAATAATATGAATTCTTTTAAAAACACAACAATTGTGTTCTTGGTCTCCTTTTGTATATATTCAAGTGTACTTTTTGATAAAATTAACCACCAAGAGTTTTTCTTATTTTGTATTTTTAATTTGAAAAATCCTCCCGATAGTGCAATGCTTGCTTTATTCCATGTTTTTAATTATTTTGAAAATTTAAAAAACTATAAAAAATCCTGAAAAATCGTAAAAATGTTATATTTTTTTAATTATAAAAAAAACTCAAAAATATTTTTAATTCATTTTCTAGCTATTTTTACTATATTTGAAAAATGCAAAAAGAGTGTGTGTCTTTTATTTCATTATTTTTGTTTGTGCTTTGTTTAAAAAATTAAAAATATAAAAAATGCAAAATCAAAAATCACTAAAAAATTCAAAATTAGAAAACATAAAAAATTTAAAAATTTAAAACTCATTAAAATTTTAAAAGATAAAAAGTCACAAAAAGCCAAGTGTAGTTTGCTTTGATTTTCCTTCTTTTAGATCTTTGATTTTTCGTTGATTTGATTGACCCTCATTTAATAACAGTAGCCTCCTTGTGTTCGACCTTGTCTCTATACAAAGTAAATAAAAATTATTGAGGAAATTTACTTTACTTGATTGATTCGTTTTGTGGGTGAATAATTTTCTCATTTTCTAGCCAGGTTTCTGGGGTGACAACGACACACTTAATTCCATAACTTAACCCTAGTCCGCCAGCTCGAGTATCAGAATAGCGTCGTTGTTGGGGAGGCACAATGAGGTAGTTAGGAGTTCTTTTCCTTCTACCCTTGGTTTGTGTATATTTGTTTTTCTCTTTTACTTTTGTCTATAGTTCCGTCAGTTGTTTCTTTTATTTTTGTTTATATTTATCTCTTATTTTTGTGTATTTTCTTTCTTTTTATTTTTCTTTATGATTATATGATGCGTCGTTTGTTTCACCTTTGTTACGAGGTCCCACGAAGCGAGGGAGGATATCTTAGGAGAGCCGACGCACCCGAGAGAGGTGGAGGCCAGGCGTTCTACATCGACTAGCAGGAGAGAGAAACTTTAGAGGAGCAGGAGAGCAAGAGACCGTCTAGTTCTTAGATTTATTTTGGGCACTTGCCCTTTATTTGTTTCTAGGCCATTATATATCTCTGGATTGTGTGGTCTGTTTCACCATGTGCCAATGCACTTGGGGGAGCTTACCGGATTTTGGTTTTCATCATTTTTAATTTTATTTATTTATCGTGGTTTTCATGTGCTTGAGCCACTAGACTTAGGTTTCTATTTTATTGAGCCAAGTAGTGATTATGTGCACAACCATAATAGAATATATATTCATATAGACACGTTTGGACTTAGTCAAAATAACTTGTGCTTCACCTTGATAGAAGTTTTTTTGTAGGATGGTTCTCGCCTTCGCATTCATATAGATTTGTTTACTTTTTATGTGCAGATCATATTGCATGTAGACTGCTGGAGCAAGCTAGGCCTTCTATCTCATGCATGCATCATAGATTTCATCGCGCATTGGCTTTTCTGACTTCCTCCCTTGATTTCTTTCACCTATGACATAAAGGAAAATATAAAATTCATTAGATGATTCTCTTTTTGAAAAATACTCAAAAAAGTGACAATAAAATAAAAGTCGAGACTACTAATTGAACTCGACCCTAAAATAAGCGTAACGATCACATTCATTGTTTTGGGGAGAGTAACCCCTCTTTGTTTGCAGGTACTCTCCATACAGAGTGAGGCACATATACTTAAGGAATAGAGTCCAAAGCAATGGACTTGTGGCCTAAGCATTTAGACTTTGACTCTCGGGTCTTGTTATTGCTACAAGCACTTGCCTTAAACGTTAGTAGAAATAATCGTCTCGATAAGGAGGTGGATTTTCTTAGAGCAATTCCCAAGCTCTTACGAGGTTATTTATCTACTTGGGGTATTCATCTACTTATTCACGGTCTACTCTAGGAGACTACACCTGTGAGCTTTTTAATATATTTGTTTTATAACTAACTATAATATTAAAAAGATTAATGATCGAGCTTTCATGACCATCATTGCGTAGAATTGGTGAATTTGGGCATTTGTTTTCTAATCTATTATTTTGCATTCAAGATCTAGTCTTCACTTCTCTCCACATCGTGATGATGGTCAGGCGGTCTCTTAGGCAACCTCTAGTTGTACCGCTTCACAACACACTTGTTCGTTTATCTAGGGCAGTTCTAAAGAGCTCTGATCCTCTCTTATAACTTGAGTATTTTGCTTCCTTATTCTTTGACCTTCCTTATACTTTACATGAGATAAAACAACATACAGAGCAGATTTTTGTTGACTTGGAAACACCTGAGGTTCACTCTTTTTCATTTTTAGAGTTTAACGAGAAGGCCCGAGAGTAGAGAGAGGATGAGCAGCCAAAGATTCCTAATGTAATTGATCAGGTTGTGATCAACAACAGCCTCCTAGAATCCCTAGAAGTGATGTAGAGACAGATCCGGGACCGGGGGTTAATGATGATAGAAGTTAGGAGGGAGATGGCACAGATTAGAGATGCTAGAATTGGGAGACCCGACGGTGGAACAGAGATTCCTAGACCAGAGGCCCGATAAGATGCCAGAGTAGATGCGATACCCTTGTGTACCATGAGGGTGTTGCACAACCCTGGTGTGACTCTCACTCATAGGTGGATTTAGTTGCCAGCAATTCTTGGCAATTTTGAGCTCCGTCTAGAGACAATCCAACTATTGTCCAAGTTCCGTGAGCTTTCTACTTAGGAGCCTCACCTCCACTTACAAGAGTTTGAGATGATGTGCAGTATCGTCCATGACAAGCTGGTGGATGAGGATACCATCAAGCTGATAGCCTTCCCATTCTCCTTGGTAGACAGAGCAGCCTACTAGATGAAGCACTTGGGGAGGATTGTCACCACATGGGAGAAGTTGAGGACAGAGTACCTCAACAAGTACTGTCCACTCGATCGGACCAACACAACAAGAGCTATGATCAGTAACATCACCATGATCCCAAACGAACAGTTCCATGATGCTTGGGATCGTTCTAGAGAGCTCATTGATAGGTGTCCCCACCATGATATTAGCAAGCCCAACTTGGTACAAAGTTTCTTTTTTGGGCTGACACCTGAGCTGCAGGGGCTTGTCAACGCCTCTTGTGGAGGATCCTATTTACCAAAGGATGATAATCATGTCCAGGACATCTATGAGAGATGGCAGAGAACTACACTGTTATGGCCTAGACCTGTATCTACACTCAAGGGAAGCCTCCCCACCAGGCGGTGTCTCACCATATAGTTACACGTATAGAGGTCGGTTCATCTTCATCTTCCACATCAGCAGCACTAGTAGAGACTTCAGCACTAGACATGGGCATTACCAGCCAGAAGTTGGACCACATGGAGATCATTGAGAAGAAGATGTGCCAGTGACTTGACATGCTAAACAAGATTGATGAGCTGGCCCAGAATTTGAGTGACCTAAAGACGCAGATCATGTGCCTTCAGGAGCCGCATATGACTACTTTGCCAATGTCTAGATCACATGCTGATCAGGGGAACATATCTTCACAACCATCCGCCTCATACAGACAGTTCTACTACATTCAGGCGGAGCATATTCAGCCAGCCCTATAGTACTTGTTTCCACCACTACCTTCTCCAGATACATAGATGGTGGTGTACCATAGTGATCATCCATTAACGTCCCTTCTCCCATTTTTGCACGAGCAGTTGGATCCATTGATGGAAGTCAACTGGATTTGGTATTCCTAGTACTAGCAATAGCCTGATATTCGTCATGATCACACAATATTCAAATGGTCTATTGAGGGTTCTCAGTCCCAGCAGCAGCCTCCGGCACAGTCAGGAAAGGGTATGCAATAGTCACAACACCATTACTCCTAGCATACCATTCCTCGACCCCAGTATCAGAGTCAGCAATGGAGGAAGCAGCAACCTCACTCCCACTCCTAGGAGCCCTCCCACCCCCTTCACTCATACTCGCAGCAACAACAATGTGGCCAGCCTCAACACTTTTAAAGAGACAACCCATCTGGTTCTCATGCACCTTGAGAACCCAGCTTTAGAGGATCTCACCCGCATGCTTACCGAGCAACAGACTACTTTCATGCGAGAGATGGATGAGTTCGGCAAGGAGAAGAGAGAGATCATCAAGGGAAAGGTCGCCCTACTCGCACAGATTGAGACAAATTTGAACAACCTCAAGATGAAATATGAGCAGGTATAGTCGATAGAGTCTTCCACTCCTAGTGAGGTAGTTGATGATATTCATTGTTTATTTGATGTTTATTTTATGATACCTAAGAGAGATAGGAAGCCAAAAGGCGACGCCTCATCTAGGCAACAACACGATGCCCATTCTGGAGTGCTAGATGAGCTAGAGAGCAGTATTGATGATGTTGATTTTGATGTCAATGGTGGTGTTGATGCCACCATGATAAATGATCCAAAAGATGGTACAGAGGTCATCATTTTCCCAGCTACAAATGGTGGTACTGATGGCACCCAGCTTGAGGATGATCAAGACGATAGTGCTGATGTCGGCTACTCTCCAGATGTTGCAGATGGTGGTGTCGATGCCACCAAGATTCCAAATGATAGGCTAGAGCACGGTACTGATGCCGCTTATTTAGATGTTATCGGTAGTGCTGATGCCACCAAGAGTCCATGTATAGACACTCCAGTTGTTTTGACTTCTCTTTATGTACCTGAGGATGATGTTTTTAGAAAAATATATAAAAAATGTCAAAATTTTGAAAAACAAAAAATGAATAAAGGAAAGGTTTTTGTTTTCTTCTATGAGTTCATCTGAAGTGATGATTGATGTTTCTTGTGTGGATTCCAACCAATTGTATGCTCAGAGACCAAATCCTACTCCAAACCTTCCAGTTCTTAATGAGTGTGCATCCATCCCCTTCCTTCAAGCACTCTGCTTAGAGAAGGGCCAAAAAATTGACAATCCCAAAAAAGGCAGCAGATAGAGTTCAACAAGCAAATGATAGATCGATTCCATATCCAGCTGATTCTCCAGGAGACATTGGAGCACCTCCTTCCCTTCTATAAAAATCTTAGAGAGAAGAGCACAATCCGTAGGAAGAAGAGGTGCAACCACATTGCACAGATCCATGTGCTTACCCGTGCCACATGCTTTGTTATATACAGAACCGTTTACGAGCAAAGATGCTACTAGAAGCAGTGGTTCCGTATGTAGAATGCCACATTCACAAGCAGTGGTTCTATCATACTCTATAAGACAGTTGCTCTTTTATTAACCTTCTTCCGACAACCTTACTTGACTGCTCTGAGTTTGGTCCTCTTAGATAGAGCAGGGCATTACTTCTGTTTGCACATAAATCTGTCAAGAGGCTAAAGGGGTTATTGAAGGATGTTGTCGTCACCATTTAGGTCCAGAAATAACCAGTGGACTTCATCGTGTTGGACATGGAGATCTCGGATTGTGTGAAAGATACCTCGATCATATTAGATTGACCTTTCTAACAACAAAAAAGGTTGTGTTTGATCATGATAGCAGGAAGGTATATTGCCGCATCAAGGGAGAGAGTATACAAATAGAATGTTTGAGGAGATGAGAGCCAGAGATTCAGCCATCTCAAAGCGGATGATAGATTCAAAGCCAGACATCCACCACGAGTGCGACTTTGTGATTATAGATGATGAGGCAATTTGGGTAGATGAGGATTCACGAGCTCTAGTCACATCTTCAGAGATAGTTGACGAGAGTTCAGAGAGTGTACTTTAGAGGAGAATACCACAGAGGCTAGTGATGCCGATTTGGTTAGCGAAGCTGATTTCATTCTTATCATTATGATCCCTCCGATTCATACATAGTCTTTAACTGGTAGGAGTTTGATGAGTACCTTCTCTGTTTGATTTCTACAGAGCCTACAAGCAGGACGGAGATAGTGCCAGTTTAGTTGATAGAGACACCGGTAGGGCCATCTTCGTAGAATTTAGAGGAGCAGTGAGAGTTTTCACATTCAGATCTGGTAGCTTTCATGCATACATTTCAGAGGCCAAATTTACCATCTCCCACATGCCCAGAATTGAAGACCTTACTATAGAGCAAGAAGTATAGATTCCTTGCAGGAGATCCTGATATGTTTCCAGTCATTATCTCAATGGATTTGAACTATGACCAAGAATCTTGTTTGATGGAGGTTCTTGAGAGAAAGCGCAAGGCAATTGGTTGGTCTATAGCATATCTCTAAGGGTTAAGTTCGGCTCTATGCTACCACCAAATATATCTCATGGATGACGCCAAGCCACCTCGTGAGTTTCAGCACAGGCTGAACCCGAATATTCAAGAGGTAGTTACAAAGGAAATATCCAAGTGATGGGGTGCCGATTTTATCTACCCCATCTCTTAATCCAAGTGGGGTAGTCCATTACATGTGGTACCCAAGAAAGTGGGTATAACTACAATTATGAATGAGGACCTAAAGGAGATTGCTACACATGTACCCACTTTTTGGAGAGTCTGTGTGGACTACAGACGATTGAATCAGGCCACCAAGGAGTATCAATTCCCGTCACTATTTATTGATCAGATTATTGAGAGATTAGTTGGGAAGAGTCATTACTGCTTTCTTGATAGGTACTTGGGGTACAATCAGGTGGCCATTGTGATCGAAGACCAAGATAAAATGCCATTCACATGTCCGTTTGGGACGTTTGCTTTTAGAGGATGCCCTTTAGACTATGTAATGCCCCAGCTACATTCCGAAGGTGCATGATTTCCATCTTTTTGGACATTGTGGGTGACTATTTATAGGTCTTCATGGATGATTTTTCACTCTACGATGATGTGTTTGATAATTGTCTTTCATACCTAGCATGTGCTTCAATGGTGCATTAAGGTCAACCTTATTCTTTCTTTGTGACTAAAGGGATGGTACCTGATCACATCATCTCCAAAAAGGGCATGGAGATCAATCCGGCCAAGGTGGATATCACAAGAAACTCACTCCACCGTCCAATTTGAGGAAAGTGCGGTCTCTTCAGGGGCATGTCAGTTTTTACTGACTGTTCATTCAGGTCTTCAGTCATATTTCGTGAACTCTTATTGACCTCCTCGCGAAAAACATTGAGTTCCTTACAGGTTCCTGTCTTTCAGCCACCTGATTGGTCTCTCCCACTTCAGATCATGACAGATGCCTCAGATTTTGCCGTAAGGGATGTTTTAGGTCAGAAGAGGGATAGTTTACCTTTCGTCATTTACAACGCTAGCAGTACATTGGATGCTGCCCAACAGAATTACACTGTTACAAAGAAGGAGATGCTAGCGGTAGTGTTTGCTTTGCGTAAGTTCATATCTTACATTCTTGGATCTAGAGTAGCCATATACACCACCATCTGGTACTTAATGGCTAAGAAGGATGCCAAGGCACGATTGACTAGATGGATCTGTCTACTCCAGGATTTTCATATTGAGATTAAGGATAAGCCTGGAGTTAAGAATGTGGTGGTATATCATCTCTCCCGATCAGAGCTTCTTGAGGATTTAGAGACAAACACACCTATTACTGAGACTTTCTCAGATGAGGCGATTCTTGCTATCACCTCTCTCCCTTGGTATGCTGAGATTGTGAACTATCTTATTGCAAACACCACAAGGTTGGACCTGGCAACGACTTGAGACATTCCTAGCGAAAGTCGAGTCATACATTGGGAGGATCCCACCCTTTATCACAAAGGATGGGATAGTATCTTACATCAGTGTATTCCTTAAGAGGAGCACCACAATGTCCTCACCTATTTCCATAAGCTTGAGGTAGGAGGATATCACTCAGGGAGAAGGACAACACAAAAGGTTCTCCAATCCAGCCTTTAGTGGCCAACACTCTTTAAGGATTCAGATGAATTCGTTAAGAGGTGTGCTAATTGTCAGATAATGGGTAGTTGTAGTCATAGAGACATGATACCGATGCAACCCATTCACTTCCGTGAGGTTTTTGACGCACGGGGTATTGGTATCGATTTTATGGGACCATTCCTGAAGAGTCAAGGATTTGACTATATTTTGTTGGCTGTTGAGTATGTTAGTCGTTGGGTTGAGGCCATCCTCTCCTAAGTCGCTGATGCGAGGACTATTTGCAGATTTTTGAGGAAGAATATCATATAACAATTCGAGGTTCTGATGAATATGCATTTCATCATTTTTATTCATTTATTTTAGCTTAATATCCCTTACAAAACACTTGTATATAATACTAACTCCATATTCTTACTAACTTGCATCTGTGTGTAAATATTGTATATTTATTACTATTTTAACATAAAATAAATAAATAAAGAAAGAAAGGAAATGCAAAGAAAAAAAAGATTGTATATATGTAATAGATACAGGCTAACCTGAACACCGAGAGAAGGTAAGGACTTGACCTGATTGACTAGGAATAAAGTAGGGGGAGATAGGGTCCTTAATCAGAAAATCCAAAAAAATGTGTTGTAAATATTTGCATACTTACACTACTTTATTTATACATAAATTGACCTCTAATTAAATAATTTCAAAACAAAAGTTGTAAGTAAAAATGATTCCTAAATAATAAAAATATTTGCAAAATTAAATCATGTACAAAATAAAAGTAACCACATCCGAAAAAAGCCATAAAGCGATAATTGAAAGATCGATTCCAGCTTCATATGAACTCAAATTGAACCAAACTAGCTTCCATTGTATTGTAAATTAAATTATATTTAAAATGGTAGTGCTTTCATAATTTTTGGAGTTATGGTGCAAAAATCAATTTTCTAGGGTGGTTTATGCAATTTTACTATTTATTTGTACATATTGTAATTGTAAATATTTTTAATAATTATTTAAAATTAAAAATAATAATAAAATATAAAAATATATAATAAAAATTTTAAAACAAAAAAAAAACAAATTGCCTTATTTAACTATGTATGTAATATACCATATGTATATAGTATATTTACATAGTTGACATTCTTAAATAACAAACACAAAAAAAATAAAAAATTGACATTTATTATTCAATTTCATAAAGTGACGAAAATACAAAAAAATATTTTTTCTAAATAATTTTAACACTAATCCTTTCTTATCTTTATCTCATTTCAAATTTTTCTCTCATCTCTTATCTTCATTCAAAATTTTGAAATTCAAACTCCATTCTTTTATCTATTTATGTGGCTCCCTCTCCTTCATTTAAATTTTATCAATCATTGATGAGAGGAGCCTATTCTCTGAGAGCCATCTTGTCTCAGAAGGGTGCCTAGCCTCCGAGCCGTTCGGTGACAGCGAATCGGCCTTCGTCGAGGCGATCAAGGTTTCCATCCACCCCTAAGGTGAGATCCATTTTTTTTCTCGTTTCTAATTTAGGTTAATCTTAGTCTAATTATCATGCCTTTAATTTCATCATCATTTTTTTAAATTCGTAAAAAACTTAATCATTGTCAATCATTCCTCAAGAGTTCTAAATCCGACTCGATTTTTCAATTCACATTCTCAATCTCTCCACATTCACGTTCTATCTTACATATTCTACCACCTTCGACCACATACGGTGGTCGGTGATCCAGATGCATTCATCAATTTTCGTCGAATCCCTGTTCATGTATTCTATTTTGATTTTAGGACTGAGCCGTCGTGCTCGCGTCTTAATTTTTTATCAATAAAAAATTAAAAAGATATAAAAAATTACTTAGTTTTTCCTTTCCAACATTGGTTTTGCATGATCAAATTAAAAATATTAAAAATATAAAGAGACTATAAAAAGTGGATTGCTGTTGTTTCTAATAAAAAAATAGAAGAAAAAAAAGTTTTTTTATTTCTATTCTAAATAAAAAATAAAAAAATTAAAAGAAAGAGGGACAGCAGGCACCGCCCTCTCCAGCCACCAACGGTGCCCGCCGTCAACTACCAGCACCACCTTTACCCTGGTCATGCAGTCTGTCTGCAGGAGCTTCAACCCCAGCCACCGCTCTTCCACCCAGATCGCCAAGCACTGCCGCATGCAGCGGGCATGTGTCGCCTGCTCCTCCGCAACGTCGTTGCCAAACGTCCACCAATCTCGCCGACATCTACCTACGCGAAGGAGCACCGCCCACGCATGAAGAATCCAGCCAAACAAAGCCGTCCGTCCAGCCCTCAGGTAGCCAGCACCGCCTCTTGGAGTTGGGTGTGTGTCACCCTCTTCCTCCTCAGCTGCGCGCCACCATCCTCTACAGCTCGCCGCCCACTCTGCCAATATGCAAGGGAAGGGGCGGCACCCCCTTGCGCCCTTGGCCCCCTTTCCCTATGGCTTGGATAGGAAGAAACAACAAAGAACCCCTAGGAGATATTATTTTTTGGGCAAATTACATATTCACCCTCAGAAATTTCCAAGTATGCAAAAGCACCCCTGCCTCCTCCATGCACATGCGTAGCACTTTTTTTGTGGGTAAATTGTGTTTCCACCTTACAGTTTATTTCTGTTATTTATTTAATGCAAAAACTTTAAGTATTTATATTTCAGTCCCTATTTCCAAACTTTTTTATTTACGTGATCTTTCCATTGAAAAAAATAGCATTCATGCTCAATAAATTCTGCAAAAATTAATGTTATCTCCTACTTAGTTGTTCTGTATGTAGTAATTTTTTCATTGCATTTTATCATCATTTGTTATTATTATAAAATCAAAAACTTGTCATTTTTCTCTATTTGAACTTTGAAAAATCCCAAAAATAATATTTCTTTAAAAATTCCAAGAAAAATCGATTAATTCTCTTTTATGTATTTTAATTTCTGTTCAAATTTCACACATTAATTATTTATAAAAACTAAAAATTTCAAAATACTAAAAATATTAAAAAAACATATAAAATTGTTGAAAAATAAAAAATATGTGATTTCAGTTCATGTTTGTAGATAATTGTTCCTGTAGTTTTTAAGAAAAAATCATTTTCCAATTTTTTGCATTTATTTGCTTCTTTAAATTGAAAAATAATCCTGTTTACTCAATGTTTGCATTTCCCTTGTTTTTATTCATTTTAAAAATCCTAAGAAATCTAAAAATCTCAAAAATTACAAAAATAACAAAAAAACATAAAAAAACAAAAAGTTTTTCTTTGGATATTTTTTAGCAAGATTGATATATTTGAAAAATCAAAAAAAATATTTTGCATTTCTTTTGTACATGAATTTGTTTTAAAAATCATATTTTTGAAAATAAAAAATTACAAAATTCAAAATAATTAAAAATTTGAAAATCAGAAAATAAAAAAACAAGCAATAAACAAATAAAAATAATAAAAAAGGTAAAAATTTTACAAAAACAAAGGTAGTTTGCATTTGAGATTCCTTTTTCCTTTAATTGATTTTCGATTATTTGAATAGCCATCGGGAATTGTAGCCTCCTTGAGTTCGATCTTGTTAGCTATACAAGTAAATAAGTTGCAAAATCTCCTGCCTCATTTTCTTGTAATTTTTGGCCTGAGAAAACAAATAAATTTGTTTGTTTGAGCCAGGAAATTTAGGTTTTGCAACGACAACTTTATACCAATAAATATCATTCCTCGAAGGTCTTGTCCCATCAAAATGGCGCCGTTGCCGCGGAGGCACGGCGAGGGTAGTTAGGTTTCTCTTTTGATCTGCCATTCTTGGTTGTAATCATCTATTCATATTTTGCTACATTATTTCATTATTCATATTCACTTTATTTATTTAATTTTCTACTCATATTTGATAATTGTATTTCTTATACATTCTCTCGATTCATTTTCTTGCGAGGGCTCGCGGAGCGAATGTGGCGATCCTAGGAGAGTCGAAGCAACCAAGCGAAGTAGAGGCGGCTTGATTCTTCACCGAGCTGCAGGATAGAGTGAAAGGAGGAGAAGAAGAATTGAAGGAGACCAAGCAAAAAAATAGACTTTTTTATTTTATTTCTAGCATTTGAACTGTTATAAAAAGGACATTCATTTGTTGCCGGGTCTGTTTCGCCAAGTGCCGGTGCACTTGGGGGACCTCACCGATTTTGTTTTCATAGCCTTATTTTTCTTTATTTCACGCGGATTTCGTGAGCTACCTATTGATTGCTTTAATTAATTTGCTTGAGCCAGGTAATTAGTTAGGTCCAAACAACCTAATCAAGAATTTCTGTACCTATAGAATAGAGCGTAATTGAACTTATTCAAATTTAATTGATTCTTGCCCGTTAATATAATATATTGATTAGGATGGTTCACTTGCATTTGCATATAGGATAATTATTTTTTCTTTATTTAAATTCTATGCAGATCACCCAACATGTAGAGTGCCGGCGACAAGGTACACATCTCTAACCCCTGCATGCATCATTGTGTTTAATCGCGCATTGACCTTTCCTATCTCCTTCCTTGTTTTTACTCACATAAGTTAAAAAGGAAATTGGACACTCGGTAAGCGATTCATTGAAAATATTTAAACCATGTGATGATTGCCTAAAATTCGGGACTGCTAAAGAAAACTCGACCCTAAAATAAACGTAAGGAAAAATCATTATTTTGGGGAGAGTAACCCCTGCCTTGTTTGATTTATCTACAGTGAGAGAGTGACCCGCACACTAGGATAGAGCCACGCTTGAACTCTCTTAAGATTACTCTCTTTTGATTAGTTGTTCTCTAGTGAGGACTTCATCGGGTAGCGGGTAATCTGTCCTAGACTTCATTAGCAGAGTAGGCAGTTCGGGTAGATGATAAATTGTCCGCACTCATACTAGCTGGGAAAAACTTGTTGTGAGATTGGGACAGTCTCTAGGGAGCATTGGGTTCCTAACAGCTCTCTTAAACCGCTCTGATATATTGTATTCTCACCAAACTCTAAAAATTGATAAGATAATTGATTGAACCTTCACGGTATTCATATTACGTTGAGTTGGTCAACTACGTGTTTGTATTGTGTTTGATTGCTAGTGATAGAGATCCTTCCGTGCAATTTGTGCTTCACTCACTTTCACTCTTGCATTGACCACCATGCTCTTGCATCCTGCTTATTGATTTCAAAGATGTCCGATTGGAGTATTTCTCATTTCGAATTCTGCGAACTCATTCTACACTAAGAACCATTCACCTTCTATTCGGAGAGACTCACTTCCCAAATATTCCTTTTTCTCCACTTCACCCTTTACAACATCCATCAACTAACAATTTCAGAGTATTTGGGGGAGAAGATCCTAATAAAGAACCTGGGGCTAAACCTACATTAAATGATGCTTATAATCTAGGAGCAGGATAAACAAATTCTTGGATACAAATCCCTGTGATTCTTGAGCATTTCGAGCTTAGCCCACTATTTTACCTCTTCCCCCAATATTCCATGGAATATTAATGAAGAACCTTATATACACCTATAGTAGTTCGATCGCATTTATGGAATAGTATACTACCCAAATGTCCCATTAGGGGTAGTGCAAATGACTGCCTTCCCATTCAGTCTGATGGATAAAGATTTATATTGGTTAAATCACTTGGGGAAGGTTGTCACTACTTGGGAAGAGTTGAGTTTTGCATTTCTGAACAAATATTACCCGCTCGGATGACTCAACCAAATGCGATCCTAGATTTCTAATTTCTCAAAAATGCCCCAGGACCCTATTCACGAGGAGTGGGAAAGATTCAAAGATCTTATGGAGAAGTGCCCCCATCATGATATTCCAAAGACCGACCTTGTGCAAAATTTCTTTGGGGGTTTAAGTATGGAGAATCAGAATCTGGTAGATGCCGCTTGTGGGGGGAGCCACTTCAACAAGGACAAGGATGTCCTTTATCAAATTTTTTAGGAGATGGCGGAGAGTTTAGCAGCTCTTTCTTCTTCATGTGCTTTTCAGAAGCACCCCATCACCTCCCATGCAGTACCCCACAAGGTTGACAATATGACGACATCACATAAAGTAGATAGGGTGGAAAACTCCGACCTGACCATCATTAGAAACAACCTATCCAAAGTGGACATTATTGAGAAATGATCAAAGGAGCTTGAGAAGCTTCAAGTGATCGAGAAGAGGACGAAGAACCTGGATAAGCTGGATGAGATAACAAAGCACTTGAAGCTTCTTGTGAGTAAGATCAGTGCGGTACACAGTATGAGTGCAGCAGCCGATACCTCTACTAGGGAGCAGACATCTTCCACCCAGCAGAGTAGCGGAGGACCTTCCATAGTTCAGCATGTCTGCTATGTATAGACACCTGATCAGGTTCAGCAACATTCACATCAGATAGTTCCATACCAATAGGAAGTAGACTACAATCCTGAGAAACAGTCTCAGCCTCCACCTGTCATTCAGGAGGTGAACGGTATCTGGTTCGAGCGTGAGCGAAACCTGCCTCGTCCGTCAGGGCAAGGCCAGTTGGGTTCACAACAGGGTGAGAGACCAGCCCACCAGTTTCACGGAGGTAAACAGTAGCAGTACCAACACCAGGAGTTCCAGCCTCACTATTTGTCTCCACCACAGTTCCAAAAGTGCAGACAAGGCCAGACACGACAACATTCTATGTATTTTCCTCATCCTAACCTGCAATAGAATGCATATCATGGACAATATCCTCCTCCTCCTCCTCATTATCAGAATCTATATGGTTACCAACAGCCTCCATACTATCAGTCTCAACGACAACCAGTCAATGAGCAACCTGAGGCCCCTTCAGTCATCCCAACACTGGATCAACTTTCATTGCTCATGAAGAACATGAATGAATTGACTGAGCGGATCGATGACCTGAGCACCACCAAGACACTGATTCCAGCAAAGGTCGAAGCCAACCTCAACAACTTCAGATGCAAGGACCATGTGACCAATAGTCCACCCACCCCTGAGACAGGTATGCCCCTTGATTTTACATGTTTATCTGACTCCATTCATCTCAGAAGCGGTAGGAGATTGCAACAACCTATGCACCAGTTGGGATTGGGCGATCGAACCACTGAGAGAGCATCATGTTCCACATCATCTCCATCACCAGAAGTAGAGAGGCCTAGTGTAGCAGCACCCAAGTCTGGAGTTTAACCGCCTTCACCCCACCTTCACAAGGCAGATGTAGATTACCATCAGCAAGGGAGAATATACCAATCGTTGATTCTTCCTCTTCACCACCAGCAGCATCCCGTTCTTTTTTAGATTCTGTTTTTCCTTCACCTAGTTTGGACAACGTTGTGCAGACTGATTCTAGTTGTCCTTTTGTATATGAGGATTCTACTCTGAATAATGGAAATGAACGTTTGAATGTTTATTCTAATTTCGGGCCATTTCCTTTTGCTCTCAAATCCAAGAAAATTTAAAAATTAAAACATGGCCTATCTGGTCCTGGAGTGGTTGAGTTCTTACAGAATGTCTTTTTAAAGATGCCACTCCTTAAATCCATGGAATACACACCTACAGTAAAAAAGGGAATGAAAGAGGCATGTACACAAAAGCATCTACCAAGGCAGAACAGACAAAAGGAAACAGAGAAACACATCTTGACCATGGCCAGAGTTCATGCCATCAATAACCTCCAGCCTAAAAAGAAAGACAAGGGAGCACCTCACATCCGTTGCCATATCTTTGATCAAGAATTTGATCGTACTTTTCTTGATAGCGGTTCCTCCATTATTTTCATGCCTTCCTCTTTACTAACTGAATTTCGGTTAGGGCCTCTTAAAACAACCAGGATGATCCTTCAGTTTCCTGATAGATCGATTAAGAGGCCAAGAGGCATTTTAGAGGACGTTATTGTAATGGTGCAGGGAATGAAATTCCCTATTAATTTTGTTGTCATGGATATGGACATACAAGTACCATTACTCCATACCCCGATCACACTAGGTCAATCGTTCCTCTGAACGGCCGGAGTAGCAGTTGATTATGGTACTGGAGAGATCATCTTTCACTCTCGTAGTTACAAGGTGAAAATTGAGATGATCTCTGATCCTAGACCATCACCGCCACCGACGGAAGATGATATAAAGAAAGTTATATCAGAGCCATATGACTGTGATTTTCTTGCTGAATTCCAAGAGACTTCTTTTCACTTATTTTATAGATACCCAAGAGTTCCTTTCCCAAAAGGACTCTATGTAAAGAACAATCGACATGCGTTCCCTTGGTGGTCCAGTTGAGGTAGTTGCTGATGGGAAGTTTGAGCTCATTTCTGGGGATCAATCTGAGTTTCTAGAGGCACCTTCTGGTATTCCTTTAACACACTTTTCTGAGATTATTGATGATATGCCTCCTTCTAAGAGTTCTGAGGTACAGATATCTGAGCCATTTGTTGAATTTCCTGCGTAATGCACAAATGAGAGACATCTTTCTGAGATTATTGCTGAGATATCTGAGCCATGAATTGATAAGAATGCTGAACACCCTGATGAGCCCCTCCTTTCTGAGGAGAGATCATTCATTGCAGATCTATCAGAGATTTTACTTGTGGAGCCGTTAGTAGCCAAGGTGGACAATCCACAGAGTACAAATCATATACCGTCTGCTAGTATAGTAGCAGAGGTTATTCTAGAGCTGATTTAGACCCTACCTGAGCTCGAGGTTTTACCATCAATGTTGAAATATGCCTTCCTAGCGGGTCCCCCCGAAATGTTTCCGGTCATAATCAACACACAATTGACCGTTGAACAAGAATCTCGTGTGCTAGAGGTTCTTGAGAGAAACCACAAGGCCGCAGGATGGAATATCTCGGATCTCTGTGGAATTAATCTAGCTTTGTGCTCGCATCATATCTACCTAGAGGATGACTGTAAACCCTCCCATGAATGTCTGTGTCATCTAAATCCAATTGTAAGGGAGGTTTTTGAAGGATATGGGAAGATCCTTAAGCGCATTACAGAAGCGTGAGGATCACATCATATGCGATCGGGAGCTACTAGTCGCACTAGTTGCTCGATGCAATGGAATTTTTATTTTTTAATGCAATGAAACCACATGATCCAAGAACACTTCTCAGATCATTTCATCTACAAATTAGCAAAAATATACAAAAATGATTTTATTTCTTTTATTTTGACTATTTCATTAATATCTATATCTAGATTAGTATACATTGTATATATATTCTTATATATCTATTTTGTCTGTATAAAAAGAAGAAGAAATATATAAATATATAAAAAGAAAAGTATAAAATAGAAAATTGAAAACAAAATACAATAATATAAAACTTGAAAACAAAATACAAAAATATAATACAAAAATGAAAAAAATAATTAATTTTCAAAAAACAACATTATTTGATAAACATTGTCTATAGTTATATATACATATGCACATATATTACTTATTTAAAAATAATATAAAGGTGCTACATCATGTGTTCCTCGTGTGTGACACCCTACCCTGCTTGTCGCTATATATATTTTATTGTAGGGTTTATAATAAATTTTGATCCACGCTTTCTTTATTTCCTAATACTTAATTGTGGTTTATTGTTGAATTGGATCAGATTTCGTGAGAAGTCACTGTATCAATTGGATACTCACCTTGTGAGATTTTCTAGACTCTCGTAGAAAGCCTCTGTTTCAAATGGCACCGTTGTAGAGGAGCAACAAAATGTAGACCATTTTTTTCATATATAGTTTTATTTATTTATTTATTTATCCTGCTATTTATTTTTTTTATAATTATTTTACTGTTTCTTGCGAGGGACCGTTTGACGAGGAGCGGAGGTCAGCTTTCTTCTTTTGAGCTAACTTGGAGAGAACATGAGAGAAGAACCTTGAAGGAGGAGAAGAGTAGCCCCTTTAGCATAACATTTTCCATATTTTCTTTTGTGAGAGAGATATTTATTTTCTGAAACATAATTTGAAATTAATTTGGACACTACTCTCTCCACGACACGAGGTCTAGTGCCCGGGTGTCTGTTCACCTAGGGTCTCGTACCAGATTTTCATGTTTTATCACCATTGTTTTATTTATTTCCCATGATTTGAGCTTTCTACCTTTGTTTTTGATTGCTTTCTGTGAGTGAGACCTTACATAGTAGGTTTTTTGACTCGGTAGCTATGTCCAAAGGCCTAATAACATTGCATGCACCTAGAGTGATACGCACTTGAACTTTGTCAAAAATTAATCGTCAATTTTTTGGACTTGAGATCGAGAGCTGAGAGAGGTACTATACGTGAGATCCGAGAAGTGTGCCTAGCCTTCGAGCCGTCCGGTGACAGCGGGTCGGCCTTTGTCGAGGCGATCACGGTTTCCATCTGCTCCTAACGTGAGATCCATTTTTTCTCATTTCTAATCTAGGTTAAATCTTAGTCTATTTTCATACCTTTAATTTCATCATCATTTTTTAATTCATAGATTTCAATCGTAGCAAATCATTCCTCAAAAATTCTAAATCCAACTCGATTTTCATCTAACATTCTTGATCTCTCGTAGTTCACGTTCTATATCACATAATCTACCACCTCTGACCACATACGGTGGCCAGAGATCTAAAGCCATTGCTCATTTTTCATCGGATCCCGGTTGACGTATTCTATTTTGATTTTGGGATTGAGCCATCATGCTCGTGTCCTAATTTATTTATAAATAAAAAATATAAAAAATATAAAAAAGTACATAGTTTTTCCATTCTAATATTTGTTTTGCATGATCAAAAAAATATTAAAAAATATAAAAAAGGGGATTGTCGCCGTTTATATTAAAAAAAAGATAAAAATAAAAAGTATTTTTATTTCTATTTTACAAAAATTATAAAAATTTAAAAAAGGGGGCAGTAAGCATCGCCCTCTTCAGCCGCTGGCGGTGCCCGTCGCCAACTGCTAGCACCACCTTCACCCTAGCCGCACAGTCCTTTCGTAGGAGCTTCAAACCCAGCCACCACTCTTCCGCCCAGATCGCCATGAACCGCTGCCTGGAGCAGGGCGTGTGTCGCCCGCTCCTCCACGACGCCACTACCAACCTCCACTTGCTCGAAGAAGCACTACCCCCATGCGAAGAATACAACCAATGAAAGCCATTCGTCTCTCCCTCGGGCAGCCACCACCATCGTCTGGAGCTTGGCATGTGTTGCCCCTCCTCCTCCTCAGATGTGTTGCCGTCCTCCATAGCCCGCCACCCACTCCGCCGATCTGCAAGGGAGGGGCGACACCCCCTTGTGCCCTTGGCCCCCTTTCCCTTTGTCTTCGATACGAAGAAACAATAGAGAAACCCTAGGGGTTATTATTTTATTAAGGTAGTTACATATTCACCCTCAGATATTTCCAGATTTGCAAAAGCACCCCTGCCACGTCTAAGTACGTGCGTAGCACGTTTTTTTATAAGTAAAGTGTGTTTTCCACCCTGTAGCTTATTTCTGTTATTTATTTACTGCAAAAACTTTAAGTATTTAAGTTTCAGTCTCTGTTTCCTGACTTTAAATTTGCATGATCTCTTCATTGGAATAAATAGCATTTGTGCTCAATAAATTCTTCAAAAAATAATGTTTTCTCCTATTTAGTTGTTCTATATGTAGTAATATTTTCATTGCATTTTATAATCATTTGGTATTATTAAAAAACATGTCATTTTTTCCTCTTTGAACTTTGAAAAATCCTAAAAATTCGAATATTTCTTCAAAAGACCGAAAAAATAGATTAATTCTCTTTTGGTGTGTTTTAATTTCTGTGCAAAATTCACGCATTAATTATTTATAAAACCAAAAAATTACAAAATACTAAAAATCTAAAAAGAATTCATATTAATTATCAAGAAATGTGATTTCAGAACATGTTAGTAGATAAATTTCTGTAGTTTTTAAGAAAAATCATTTTTATATTTTTTGCATTTATTTGCTATTTTTAAATTAAACAATAATCTTGTTTTCTCACTATTTGCATTTTACCTTGTTTTTATTCATTTCAAAAATCCTAAAAAATCTAAAAATCTATAAAAAAAATTACAAAAATAGTTAAAAATTCATAAAAGCACAAAAATATCTTCTTTGGATATTTTTTAGCATTATTGTTATATTTTAAAAATCTAAAAAATATTTTGCATTTATTTTGTACAAGAATTTGTTTTGGATATAATATTTAAAAAAATAAAAATTACAAAAATCAAAATCATTAAAAATTTGAAAATAAAAAATATGAAAAACCTATCAATAAAAAAAAAATATAAAAAACGTAAAATTTTCAAAATAACCAAGGGAGTTTACATTTTATATTCCTCTTTCCTTTAATTGATTTTCGATTATTTGAATAAACCTCGGGAATTGTAGCCTCTCTGAGTTCGATCTTGTTAGCTATTGAAGTAAATAAGCAACATAATCTCCTACCACATTTTCTTATAATTATGGGCTTGAGAAAAATATAAATTTGTTTATTTGAGCCGAGAATTTTGAGGATTGCAACGACAACTTTATATAAATAAATATCATTCCTCGAAGGTCTTGTCCCAATAATTCCTAGAGTTCTTATTTCTGACGGGGGTACTCATTTTATCAACGACAAGGTAAGGGCCCTTACTAATGAGTTCAACATAGACTATAGAATTGCCTCTCCATATCATCCACAGACGAATGGTCTTGCTGTGGTTTTGAAATGGGAGATCAAGACAATATTGTAGAAGGTTGTCTACCCAAACCTAGAGGAATGGTCACAGCTTTTGGACTCGGTCTCGTGGGCCTATAAGACATCCTTCAAGACTCCTTTGGGTACATCTCCATTTCGACTCGTTTATTGAAAGCCATGCCACTTACCTATTGAGATTAAGCAAAAGTCACTATGGGCGGTCACAGAGATAATATTGGATCCAAAAAGTGTAGGAGATCAGAGGAGAGTAGAGTTGGCACCTTGGACGAGCTTAGAGATACAACCTTTTCGAGTAGCATGTAATATAAGGACGAAGTGAAGATATGGCATGATTCACACATCAGGCATAAGCAGTTTGAGTCGAATCAGAGAGTATGGCTATTTGATGAACGATTGAGATTATTTCCCAAGAAATTACAGAGCAAGTGGAAGGGACCATATTTGGTAAGAAAGATGCACTACATTGACAATATTGACATATATGAGTTGCTTTCTGAGTCCACGTTTGGGTCACCGGTCAAAGCCTGAAGCCTTTTCTTGATCATGACCCATTGACTGTTGATGATGTCCCGATTCATTTTGTATGAGATGTGTTATTTGATTCTCATCTTCTAATGTCTCATACCTGATTTACACTTCTGTTCCACCTCTTTGTATATTTGTGTTTTCCATTTTATTCTTTCATTTTTGAGTA